>WNGS01005997.1:10863548-10892096 GCA_020271785.1 Procambarus virginalis | reverse complement strand
AGTGGAGGTCGCGTTCCTGTTATTGGTTTATCGCTATGCTGGGCCGCTGGTGTGGTGATGGGTCCGGCGCTCAGTGGCACGTTGCCAAGGCCTTAACACCTGTCGGACCCTCCACACATGTGCCACTGATCTTGTGTCAGTGCCGCTCCGCCAGTCACACTACCGGGGGCCAACTGGAGTGCAATAGGTCCTAGCTCTGTTTTTATCTCTACAGTTGCTATCTGTATTGCAAATATCTTGCATATATACCATTAATAGCACCAAACTCGTGTTTGGAAAAATATTAGTCAATCAAATTTGTCACTTGACTAATGTCTTCAAGATTTTCTCTTGAACTGATCAGTTATTTGATAAATCAGTGTGATACGAACGCGTTCGTAGAACAAGCTGCTGCTTCAAGCTTCGTTCCCGTTGTAGGGGACAGGAAGCCTGCACTTCAGCATAGCGAGGTCCACTCCCCATCCACCCCGCCATTAAGCCAACTTATAACTTTTCCTTGGATGCAACCCACAACAACTCCCTAACTCACGGGGGCTTATTTTACTGTTAGATGAACAAAGGCATCAGGTGAAAGTAAGAGTGCCCACGCGTTTCTGCCCTTCTGGGGATTGAGCCAGGTCTGTTGTGAGTCGAGGACATAGACCACTGTGAACAGTGAGTAGACAGTGCTCGGGATTCGTAATCCTAAAGTCCGGGCATCGATCTCTGGCGTAAACAAATGGGCAGAGTTCTTTCACCTAATTCACCTGTTCACCTAGCAGTAAATAGGTACCTGGGAGTTTACAGCTGCTACGGGCGCTTCCTGTGGATGTATGTGTGAGAGGAAACAAGTATTGACAGTTGAGAGGAGGGCCCAAAGAGCCAGAGCTCAACCCCCGTAAACACAACTAGGTGAGTACTGTGATTTGGGAAAGTTATCAATTTTGCGGGTACTTTGTGATGGTTCAGAGGACAAACGTTCCCTCGGCCTAGTTGGTGCTCTGGTCAACCAAGCTATTAGACGTCGCTGCTCGCATCTTGACGCGTGAATTACAACCTGCTTGATCAGGAATCAACTGGAGTTGGTTTTTATCAAGTTTTCTTTTGAACTCCGCGAGAGGTCGGCAGGCCTCCTTGTGTCTGCAAAGCGTGTTGAAAAGTCCTGGGCCCTTATGTTGATAGAATTATCTCGTAGCGTACCTATTGCACCTTTTCTTTCCAACGGGGTTATTTTGCATGTTCTCCTGAGCCTCCTGGTCTATATAGTGGTAATGGCTTGGCGCTTTCCTTGATAATTCTCTTTCTATACCTCATGGTCTCGAGTGTGTCATCTATGTGTACAGATTTGGAACCAATATCTCTAATATTTTCCAAGCTTAAATTATTGTCCCCGCCTGCGTTCTACAGAATACGGATTTAAAATTTTAAAGGCATCCTGTATGGGCCTGACAGCTGAGTGGACAGCGCTTCGGATTCGTAGTCCTAAGGTCCGGGTTCTATCACGGTGGAGCGGAAACAAATTGGCAGAGTTTTTTTCACCCTGATGCCCTGTACCTAGCAGTAAATAGGTACATGGGAGTTAGACAGCTGCTTCCCGAGGGGATGTGTAACAAAAAGGAGGCCTGGTCGAGGACCGGGCCGCAGGGACGCGCTAAGTCCCGAAATCATCTTAAGATAACCTCAAGATAGATCCCAATAATTTATATATTTTATAGAGTGAATCTAGCAGTAAAATAGCTTTGCACATCATCCATCCTCGTGACCTTCAGGTGACTTCAGGTGACCTTCAGGTCACCATTTCTCCAGCTTTGAATGGAACTTCCCAGAATGTTTGGTAATATGTTTATTGTTTGTGATGTGTGTCTATGTATGTATTAACACACGATGTACTGAACGGGTGAGAATAGCTTGAGCTACCTCATCCTTTGTGTGTATTTTACCTCAATAAACTTATTCAATTTCAATGTAACTTATTTTGCAACAATTCTTCCTTAAAGAAAGCACTAGGTCTTAAAATTATCATCGGTCTTGCATATCTTATTTGAAAGTTCTTGTTATCAAACCTGTAATGTTTCTTCCAGCTCTGCAGTTGCCTTTGTTCTTATGTCTTATGTAACGTTGTGGAGGTGGGGTCCCTCGATTGTTTCAAGCTTGGGTTGGACATGTATATGAGCGGGATTGGGGGTTATAAATAGGAGCTGCCTCGTATGGGCCAATAGGCCTTCTGCAGTTGCCTTTGTTCTTACGTTCTTATGGCATTCTTTAGTGGTTCTGTAAAGGTAAGGGCTTGGAATATAATTACCTGCAAATCTTTTATATTGAGTTTTTGTTCTATAATGGTGGGTTTGCATTGTTTTATATGTGGTTTGTTTTGATATTTTCGTTTTTTTTTCATAATTCAGAAGCTGGAATTTCGTTACTTATTTCAGTGGCCTGATTTACATAACTTTGAAGGTTTGCTGCATCCGCTGTGTGTATACATATATTGTCTACTTTCATAAAACCCAAGTGTCATCTGATGATACGGTACTACTATTTTTTTTATTTGATATGGGTGGGAGAGTACGGGAACAGTACTATCTTAAGGTTATCTTTAGATGATTTCGGGGCTTTGCGTCCCTGCGGCCCGGTCCTCGATCAGGCCTCCTTTTTGCTACACATCCCCAGGAAGCCGCCCGTAGCAGCTGTCTAAATTCCAGGTACCTATTTATGCTAGCTGAACAAAACTAAGGTGAAAGAAACTGCCTATTTGTTTCCGCCTCCACCGGAGATCGAACCCGGAAACCTCAGGACTACGAATCCCGAGCCCTGTCCACTCGGCTGTCAGGCCCGACTAGGGGTGACTGATGTGGTTTTTACTTTGTTCACTATACTCAATGGCTTCTGTTCATTAGGAAATAAAGGTCAATCTTCCTGCTTTGCTAGTAATTCCTTTTGTGCCATTTGTTTGCAATAACAGCATGGTCACATGTCGAAAGGGAAGGGAATTATCAGGAGAAAGAGCCAAGCCATCACGACTATATAGCACTTGGAAGGAATAAGAATCTGGGATGGGACGGGGGGAAGAATGGTCCCCCCCCCCCCCCAACAACTTGGACGGTCGGGGATTGAACGTCAACCTGCATGAAGTAAGACCGTCGCTCTGCCGTCCAACCCAAGTGGTTGCAAACAAACTGCGCACAAAAGGAACGTCGGAAGCGTTCACGAAATATCTCTACATCAACGATTTGATTTTTTCTCCATGGTAGCCAAGGCCACGTCCTTGTGATCTAGCAATTGTGAGAGGAAGGAGCGTTCTGTTCTGAACCCGTGTTATCCACAGTTGTGTAGACGTGACCAGGTGGATTACTTGGCTTTGTGTGTTACTAGTCAGGGTAAAAGTTTGGATTCTTTATAGAGAGGCAAAACATGAGAATGTGCTGACCAGACATGTCGTCTACTGCCCTGGCAGGTCGTTTCTCTTGTACGGGATAGGCTGGCTAGGCAGCCCGTTCTTTCCATTTTACAAGCATCAAATTTAAAGTGGTTTTGTCTAACAAAGCATACAAAGCTATTGAGATAAATGCTCATTAGTCCTGTAATGCATCAATATTTCGGGGCTTTTAATTTCATTCAAATAGTTATCAAGAGAATTACAAATCCAACATTTTGACGTCGGTAGATTAGCCTTATGCCAGTGTGATTTTATGACACTTTGAAGGAATATGAGAAAAAGGAACTGGGGGCATGAAAACGATGTGAAAAACGGGGTCTGATCACTTTGGGGGTGGGAGGGTCGGTGTGGGGTAACGGAAATCGAACACAGACGCTGCTGTAACACACACTGTAGTGCGTGTTACAGCAGAATGCAATCTGGTTGACGTCCGACTCGTCATCACACCACACTCATCACCTGAAAGCGTAAACCCAAATTACCTGCCTACATACCTAGGCTCGCTTTGGTAATACATACCATTATTGGACACGTACGATTTAGTGGTTTCGCAATGTTCGTTATACTGTCTTTCATTAGCTTTGTTGACTTCCCCACCACACTCCCCGCGTGAAATACAGCCAAATCATCATTAAATCACAGCAATATTTCACTTCAAGTAAATACTCCTATTCGAACACATAAGATAATGGATATCCTAAATGATTTCAATTAGCACACTAATATTGTTCCAAATCTGAACTCTCAATATTTAGGATTTAATACTGTATACTCAAAATGGCATTACTTAATCCTGCATACAAAGGAAAATACAATTAGTGGCTTAACTGAATCTCTTGACGGTGTTAAACCCCTTAAACGCAAGACTTTTTCAACTCCGCCTTTCCGTTGTGCATCTCAGTCTACTCCAGTCCAGTGTTCACCAAACCTGGAAAAATTACACAAAAATTAGATATATGTTTTTTCTTAAGGAAACGACACACCTCGCAATACACCTTAGAATTCAATTGAAATGTGATTTCAAGAAGACCAATTTGGCGTGTTTCTGGTTAACAAATCACGAGGACTATTTTGTGGTAGGTAGTGAGGCCGTAATGTAATTATTATTGCCTTTTCCAAGCACCTACAGGTGTGAAGTAGGAGTTCCCACTCTTGTCTTCGTGGAGACGAGACCGGTGAACCCTGAACACGGTGTTTGGTGTGGCAAGTCTCCGGTTGCTCCCAGTTTTGCGGCACTAGTGAACTATATAGATCAGTGGCAGTTTTCTGGTTAGCTGGGACCTGGGTGATGAAATATTCACGGTGAATAAGTACCAGATTTGCTGTGGCTGCTAAGAATGACTAAAACAGACATTGCATCAAGCATATTTTTGCTTCCTATTTGCCTGCGTTGTGTAAAGAAAGGACTTATGATCAACTGTTTGTGTAATGAAAGAAAAAATTTGGGAGGAACTGCCTCTAGTCTGGCATAGGGTCCTACCGGTCATGTTAGTTGTAATGGCTTGCTGCTTTCTTTCCCTTTTTCACTATCTACCTCCTTGGAAAGATATGCCGGTCTCCATACATTATACACCCATAATATCTGCAGTCGACCAACAAATTGGGACACGTCTGACCCGTGCCACATTTATACCTGGCGCCACCAACAGCTAAACACAGAAAACAACTGCCTCGTCGCAGCACCACAGATCAGCTGACGCCATAAACACAACACACCGCCCTACGGTGCGACAAGTCTCCCTACAACACACGCCTCTGTTTTAATCACCGTTCCTATATCCACAGCACAACGTAACAAACACCTTGGTAGCTCCGATCATCCTCAACATAAACGCGTCCACCAACATCAGTACTGGTGCAGTCATCGGGAGGACAAACCCTTCATGCAAACTGCACCTACTATCAATAAGAAGATGATTAAAGCAAACCTATAACTCTGAAACTATGAGATGGTTAAGACTTGAAGCTATTGACAGTCGTCTTCAAAATCTCAAATTAACTGAATTCTATGCCTTTACTGATGGTTCTGTGCAATTGAGCACTGGTAAAGCAGGCTGTGCGTGTGCAGTATGTACAACGAAGGAAACGATCGTGTCTAGTATGCAGAGATTAAAGGATTGGGAAAGCATGACACAAACTGAGCTATTGGGTATTTATCTAGCCAATGATACTATTGTATAGAATTTGTGTGGATCCCATCCCATGTTGGAGTTGGAAAGCATGTCTTTATAGATCGATTGACCAGTGAGGTTTGCAGGAAAGAAATCACCGATTATGACTTTGGATCATATAATGCAATTATTAGTAACATTAAAATTAAAGAGATTAATTCAGATTTAAAAGAACTAAGAAATTCCATAGATCTGAAAGCTGCAGTATTAAAAGCTATGGTAACTTTTGTAATCTTAGATATTTGTATGGTCAGCACAGTAACTGGACCAGATAATGTAGTCATTGCGGGAATTCGCCTTGGCTATAGGGACATCTGGCAGGTTAGTGAGGCTGAGCCACTACCAGAATATTCAGATTGTAAACTCTGTGACAAACCATTAACTCGTTCATTGAACACCTGAACATTATTGAATATGTAACTTTAGAAATTTTAGACCTCCTGGCCTATTGTATAATCAACTGTGTAACCATTTCATTAAATCTGATGCATTAAGTCATCCTCACAATTTATTTTGAATTTGCTTATCCAGTTTAAAGAATGACATCGATTTTATTTATTTTTAAGCTGCATCTCTTATGAGTCCATCCCTGCCCTTGTGTGGCAGTGCACGATAGGGAGATTGAAACACGTGTACTGTCTCATGTACATAATTGTCACCATGATGTGTATATGTGCTCCAGCCTACATTTAGACCTATTGTCTTGTGTATGATTCTCTGTCATGTGTAACAGTGAATACTAGCACTATCCTCACTCTAATATCTAATTGAATTACTCAGATTAGGCCAAACTGTAATTTTGTCAATAAAGATGTTAATAATAAGGGAAGCCCTACTTGGCTCGTTAGAGGGTTGTTGCCCCCCCCCCCCTGCTGTGCCAGGGCCAGCTCATCATCCCTGCTCCTCTCAACACACACATGAAATCAAATAAATTTAATTTTTATTTCATATTTATTATTTAAACTTGGGACATCATATTGGATAATGTTCAGTCACTCAATTAAGGATTTGTTCATGATCGTCCTCAAAATTATTCTAGAACTCAGAAAATCGTATAATTAAAGAGCTGGGCTGATTTCCAACACAATGCGAGGTGCAACAGAGACGGTTGCATTGCTCTTGACTAGTCCAATTGGATGGACGGTGAACAAAGTGTGAGGACAAGTTGCAGTAGCAGCCCTCGTGGGTACGGGGCTCCGCTGCCCTGGGGCATAAATTGTTCCTTCCTTGTGTAGCGAGTGAATCTGAGTGTCCGTTTGTTTCATGATATTTTTTGTTGAATAATGTATAGTAGTACTGGCTTGGGGCGTTTTCCTGGTAAGTACTTTGCCTCCTTTTCCTTAACTGTTGGTTCATCAGTCGTGTAGCTTGGGAATATATCCAATATATGGGACCCGAGCCCCAGGTATTCGGGCTTGGGGGTTCGTTATATGCCACTGTAATCTAAATTTTACCATAGTCATTGTTAGATAAGTACCGTTCAGTAAGTACCCCCATCACCAATACCCTCTCTTCCCCCCCTCCCATCACCAATACACCCCCCCACACCACCAACCTAACCCCCCTGCTCCCCTGCCTCTTACCCTCCTCTCACCACTAACACCACCCTTCCCCCTCGACCACCTCTCAACCCCTTCCCCCCAGCCACTAACACCCCTCCCCCACATCTACCACCTCACCCCCACCACTTTAAGTTTAAATAAAGTATGAGAAGACGACTTGGCTGGCTCACGGGCTCACTATAGCCCGTGCTACTTAGACATCTTGTTCTGAGTAGCTGAATGTGAAACAACGACAACTTGGATGACAAGTGAAAACGCAAATGTTGAAGAAATGTGAGGAATTACCGGTACTCGGTATGGGGCGGTCACTGATCAACAGGTGGAATACGTTGAAAGACGTTGTATAATCCACCTCTATCCACAAAACTTCGAGGTCAGATTTGACAAAGATTGTGAACGTCGGAACAGTTCCCTGGTATAATGGTAGGGTGAAAACATGCCGTGAAAAGATTGAATTCTAATGTGCAACGCAACAGGTACAAGGCAAGCAAGCAGCCACAATGGTGTAGACCTCGCCTCCTCCCCGCCTCCCCATCTTAACAATCCCCCCTCACCATCCACCCTAACAATCACCCCTCACCCCCCCCCTCCTACACCCGGAAATCTACAAAATGCCTCCCCCCCTCTACCCCGCAACATACCTGCTGGGCTTCCCCCCCATCATTGTCCTCCAACCCCCCGCTACACATCCAGTATACACCAGTCCCCGGACACAAGTATATTTTCTTAACAATGAATATTTATGTGCAAGATGCAGGTTATTTAACTTTTTTTTCGGGGGATGGGGAGGAGGAGGATGATGACTGCCGTCTCTGGCTAGCCGCCCCCCCCCCCTTCCCTCTCTCTCGTTACTTTCTACTGGCCATCATTAGTGTTTCTTGTCCACACCTTTCACTTCTAGCTTATGTATGCATGTATATGAATGTATGTTAGATTAGCATTTTATAAGCCCTGCAATCACCTTCTGTGGTTGATTGTTCAATAAATCACTGAACTATATGTTTAACAGATCTCTAACCCTGTCCATGGAGGACAGAAGAAAAATGTGGTTAGCATATGCTGGTTAGCGTCGTAAATGTGTGGCCACGTCTGTGGTAGAAAATTAAAATTAAATAACAAAATCTAGCTTTCCTTACCCACTCGGTCACTGGCCTTCTCCCTCGCCCCACTGGTGGAGCAACCCGCCTGTGGGGCAGGTGGCTGAGCGGACAGCACGTTGGGCGCGTGATCCTGTGGTCCCGGGTTCGATTCCGGGCGCCGGCGAGAAACAATGAGCAGAGCTTCTGTCACCCTGATTTTCCTGTTACCTAGCAGTAAATAGGTACCTGGGAGTTAGATGCTACGGGCTGCTTCCTGGGGTGTGTGTAACAAAAAAAAAAGAGGCCTGGTCGAGGACCGGGCCGCGGGGACGCTAAGCCCCGAAATCGTCTCAAGATAACCCTGGTTGTCAGTCCGGCCACGCCCCTTACGTGATCGTATTCCTTCTTTAACGAGTCAAAGGAGCGAGAGATGAGGGAAGTATTGTAAGCAAGTCGTCTACTCCACCCCATTTGATGTTATGCTCCCCTACGTACAAAGTACTATGATAAAGTATCGGTTTACAAATATTCACGCTTGCCCATGTATCGATTAGGTTAGGTAGGTTGCTTGGGTTTCGTACGTTTCTGGTTAGGTTAGAAGGTTAGATTTTGTACCTTGTGGCAACTCGAGAGAATGGGCTGTGCTGTTTATGGCCAAGTGGGCCGTCAGATGTTAATGAATACAAGTGTTAAGTAGTGCAGGTGGGAATTTGGTCACGTCATGAGACAGGTGAGGCGTCATGATGACGTCATGAGAGGCAGGCGAGGCGCCATGATGGAGATGATAATGATGTGCTCTCGGGCGCGCGCTCGCACGCTGACACAAGGGAGGGGGGGAAGGAATAGAGCAAACCTGGAGCCCTCAGGACTTCCGTGTAATTCATCTATCGAGTCAGGGGTGTGGCGTTTGATTCCCAGTGGTCCAGGTGATTGGGCGCCATTATCCCAGCTCCGTCCTCCTGACCCCCCTCCCCGAAAAAACCCGTTCTCGCACTTGCTTATAGTCAATATCTTGCTTATGAATAAGTGCATATGTGACATACTAATTTGTGAATATTTGAGTTTACCTTGAAATACTGAATAGAAAACCACAACCTAACCTAACCTTCTTAGTAGTATGTTAAGATATTACAATTAGTACGGAACCTATACCTATATTGATATTACAGTTTTATAAAAATAATAAAACAAAACTAAAATATTTAAATAAATTGTAAAGTAACTCAGGATATTGTCAAATTTTGTATAAAATCTCATCCCCCTCCCTACCACCGCTCCTTGTTTGCTACCCCCTTTAAAGTGCTGTATAATTTAACTGTATAGTTTTAACCCTGCTGTATAGCAGGCTTAGAGCTGCCTTCTGATAGTTACCTTACAGAACTCTGCAGTAACATTATTTTCTGGTGTAAATTAATTTTATAGCATTGTGTATTCATTGTCAAATCAATAAAATCGAAAACTTTATTAATAAAATATTGTACATTCATAACTGATTGTATACGAAACGATAGTAAGTATTCTTTATTAATTTCCATAAGACGTTATAATAGCAGAATACAACCATTGTTAAATACTGTTCAATATTTTACTAGAAAATTTTTACTAGTAATTTTACTTTGTGGATAAAACTTGTGTAGCTATAGTAAAGCGCAACTACAACACATTCACTATTGCTGTTATTATCTACGTAGTATCTTTGGTTGATTTTAATAAAAGTAGATAAACTGAATAAACCGAAAAAATGCCTTCGCACTGCTTGCATGACAGCCAGCTGTCTCTTAATTATGTCAACGATTGATCAAGATAGACAGCAAATAATAACGATTTAAACACGGCTGATTTGATACGATTATTTTGTGGAGAAAAACAAAATCAAACATTACTCCATTTAACAGCTAGTTCGCATAACTGGTAATATATTATATCGATATCTAGCGATTACAAACAATCTTTTCTGGTTACAATTGTCTTAAAAAGCCTGGGGCGTTTTAAATTGTCAAATGTACACAAAATAATACTTTTGCAGCATCTTAAGACTGTGAGAAGAGAGGATCCCTGTGGCGTTTCTCCCCCACTGTATAGTTGTTAAATAACCTGTTTTCTATGCAAATTGAAAGAAGCGTAAAGTTCATTAAGTAAAAAGTTAATATAAAGTCAAATCCTCGTTTAATAGTATGTTTAAGGGAATGGATCATGGTTATCAGAGGAGGACATAGAGGCTCGACAGTTCTGTGCAATGGGAAAAAGTCCAGAGGTGTTTATTAGAGAGCGAGGTACCATGGAAGAGAGCCTATATGGCACAGATACACACACAGCTTTGTGATGTTTATATTTAGGCCTAGGACCCTGGTAGACCCTAGTTAGGGTGCCTGGTAGACCTTGGTTAGGGTACCTGATAGACCCTGGTTAGACATTAGACCCTGGCCTTTGGTCAACGGTTCAAACCGTTGACCCGGTTTGGTCAAGCGAGACATGAACCCAGCGATGGGTGATGTAAATGGGGATTTCGATGTAGATTCAATTTATAACGTATTTAAGAATATTCTAAACAAAGCACAGGAACGTAGTATACCACACAAATTGAATAGATCGATTACTAATGACCCAAAGTGGATAACAAAGATTTTGAAGAATCTTATAGGTAAAAAGAGAGCTTGGTACAAGAGGATTAAAAATGGGGAGGTCACTTTAGAAAAGGAATTCGTACAACTAGTTAGAAATGTTAAAAAGAGATAAGGAAAGCAAAAAGAAACTATGAAGTTCGTATAGCAGGGCAAGCAAAGACAAATCCTAAAGGTTTTTTTCAGTTATATCGAACTAAGACTAGGGAAAGGATAGGTCCATTAAAAACTGAGACAGGTCAAATAACAGATAGTGATGAAGAGATGAGTAGTATTTTTAATAAATATTTTGTATCTGTATTTACTAAAGAGGAACTTAACAATATGCCTTCAGCCCAACAAGTCTATGTGGGTGGGGACGAGGACAGGTTGACGAGTTTAGCAGTTACCAGGGAGGATGTTATTAAACAAATAGTAAAACTCAAACCAAACAAATCCCCAGGGCCGGATGAAGTGTTTGCCAGAGTGCTGAAAGAATGCAAAGAGGAGCTTTGTGACCCACTGTCAATCATATTTAATAAATCAATAGAGTCAGGCACAGTGCCAGAGTTTTGGAAAGTTGCTAATGTGATACCAGTTTTTAAGAAAGGAGATAGATCACTTGCGTCTAACTATCGACCAATTAGCCTAACGTCTATTGTGGGAAAGTTACTCGAATCTATAATAGCAAATAAAATTCGTCTTCATCTTGAAAAACATAAATTAATAATTGAGTCGCAACATGGTTTTATAAATGGCCGTTCATGTTTAACAAATTTGTTATCTTTTTATTCTAGCATAGTTGAGGCAGTTGATAGTGGTAAGGATTGTGATGTTGTGTACCTTGACTTTAGCAAAGCTTTCGATACAGTGCCACATGAAAGACTGATTAAAAAGATAGAGGCTCATGGTATTGGGGGTGCTATATTAAGCTGGATTAGGGCATGGCTATACCAAAGGAAACAGAGAGTTAGTATAAATGGAGTCAAGTCAGAGTGGGAAAATGTTGTAAGTGGAGTGCCTCAAGGCTCTGTCTTGGGACCTCTGTTGTTTATAATATATATAAATGATTTAGATTCAGGTTTGAGTAGCAACATTTGCAAATTTGCCGATGATACGAAAATCGGTAGGGAAATTAATTCGGAGGAGGACTCACTATCACTTCAAGTTGATCTAGATAGGGTTTTGAAATGGTCAAAGGACTGGCAGATGCAGTTTAATGCTGATAAATGTAAAGTTCTGAGGCTAGGTAATGATGATAGAGTTACAAGATACGAGCTAGATGGTGTTGAGATTGCGAAGTCGGATTGCGAAAGGGATCTGGGAGTTATAATTAGTAAGAATTTAAAACAAAAGGATCAATGCATAAATGTTCGTAATAAGGCAAATAGGACACTCGGATTTATTAATCGCAGCGTAAGTAACAAGACACCTGGTGTGATTCTCAAGCTATATCTTGCTCTGGTTAGGCCCCATTTAGATTATGCAGTTCAGTTTTGGTCGCCATATTATAGAATGGATATAAATTCACTTGAACGTGTCCAGCGTAGGATGACTAAGTTAATTCCCCAAATTAGAAATCTTTCATATGAAGAAAGATTAACAAAGCTTAATTTGCATTCACTGGAAAGGCGAAGAGTTAGGGGTGACATGATAGAGGTTTACAAGTGGATGAATGGACATAACAAAAGGGATATTAATAGGGTATTGAAAGTATCAACACAGGACAGAACGCGAAACAATGGGTATAAATTGGATAAGTTTAGATTTAGGAAAGACTTGGGTAAATACTGGTTCAGTAACAGGGTTGTTGATTTGTGGAACCAATTGCCGCGTAACATTGTGGAGGTGGGGTCCCTCGATTGTTTCAAGCATGGGTTGGACATGTATATGAGTGGGATTGGGTGGTTATAAATAGGAGCTGCCTCGTATGGGCCAATAGGCCTTCTGCAGTTGCCTTTGTTCTTATGTTCTTATGTTCTTATGTCAACGAGGAGGCCTGGTCGACGACCGGGTTGCGGGGACGCTAAGTCCCGGAAAAACTCCAAGGTAAGGTAAGGTAAGGTAGGATAGGCGAGGCGTTTTATTCTGTTGGCAATTGGCAGTATTTGTAGAACGTGGGAGAAGCATTTGCAGAGTTGCGGTTCGAACAGAGGTCATCAGCAAAGCACTATACGATCAATTTTCGAGGTCATCAGTCGAGTCATATGTAAAGTGTTTTTCATACGTAAATAGGGGAGTTTGGCGACTGCATGGAACGAACAGTTGGCTTCGCTGATGAGTACAAGTTGGAGGACGGGCTCAGTTACTGTCTCAACTTTCCCGTCTACACTGCTTCACTCACTCTCCGCGTTAGTCATACCTTCCTACATGCCTTGGATTATTTACACGAATCCATGTAAATAAATAATTGCCAACAGAACCAAAACACTTCATGTAACTTACCCAAGACTTTGTTATACACAAAACTGCATTATGCACTATAACCGTATTAAGTCCTTAAATTGTATTTGAGAGAGAAGATTTATAGTTTACACAATACGTTAAAATTGATGACTGCATCTTGGGAATGGTTGCAGCTTGGATGAGCAAAGCCTGGTGACGGACGGCTTGAATCTGGAGAGCTTGGAGTGAGATCTTTTGCAGCGTTTTCATCCTAACTCATCGTAGAGTTTGTCTAGACGTGGGTGTTTGAAAATGTTCCAATTCGCCAAACGTATCAAAACACCTATCCAGGTTATGAGTTACGCTATAATGAGTCTTAGGGGAAGGTAGTATGGCAGGTGCCTGCTTTGGCCTAGCAGGTACCATCTATAACAAAGCAAATGCCTATTTAATCACGACTTATTGAGCTTAGCGTCACGGGATGTCTTCTGTTTCTTAATTATGACTTGGCGGCTATCTCTAGATTCCCTCACTTTGTTTGACTTATCAAGTACCATTGTTTACATAGTGTGTGAGGGTGCGGCCATACACACACACCACACCTAACCACCTAAGTTGGGTAGGTTAGGTTAAGTGGCGTGTGTGTGTATGGCCTGCCTGTGGTGTAGCGTGTGTGTGTATATAACCTGCGACACTGGTGAAGGAGTTGAAGAATGGGACACACTAGTGAACATTCTACATCTACCACAAATAAAATGTTATTAAAAAAAAAGACTAAAACTAGTGCACTAAAACAGAAACAAAAAAGAAACCGGGGAAAAGGAGGAAACCCAACCCGCATTTAAAACTTTGGGCCAAATATCATAGTAACAAGATTATCGCAAATAACCGAACTCAATTACGGGCTCACTATAGCCCGTGTACATGGACATTTCGTTCGGAGTAGCTAAATCTAAAACAACAACAACAGTAGTGAAGGATATAGACTGAGGAAGCGTTCATCACTGCTACAGAGAGGGGGACGCAGGAGAATACTGATCACATGGGTTGTCTAATGTACTGACTCCCGATCTATTTTTCTGTATGTGTGTTACATGTATTTTTCTCTCTCTCGCTGACATATTCCCAGGAATGCAGCACCTAACTCCCACGTAGGTTTATCATTTACTGCTAGATGAACAGACGCATCAGGTGAAAAACTGCCCATTTGTTTCTGCCTCGGCCAGGATTGAACAGATGTTAAGACTAAAACCCCAAAAGGCTGTCCACTCGGCCGAGTGAGTCGAGGGTTTCGCCTATTTGTTTTCAGTCATGCTTCAGCTGACTGAAAACACAATCGACTTGAGAATGGTCCAGGACGGACCGAAACGTCGTCGTCCCTTCACCTTCTAGTATGTGGTCTGGTCAACTTACTTTAGCCACGTTATTGGGACTCATCGTCTGCATGCTTCAGCTTTTATCTAATAAAATTACTCCCAAACCATTTTTTTCCAAAAAAGTATTTACGTCTGAAATTATGAATGGAGTTCGCTTCTACAATTTGCTCATTTAGTTCATTCAGTTTCCCTTCTCTTGCGCTCAAGTGTTGTCCAAGAAGCAGCAATATTGACCTTTGAGCTCCATCGTTTAACCAATTGATAAACAATGCTTTCTAATTCGGCTGTCGTAATATGAGACAGATGACTTTACTTCTAATATGTGAATTTTAACGCGTTTCTCTATATTTCGTTAGCATTATAACTTAATTATCTTTGTTTATATTGTATTTTCATTATTTAATATACCTGGAATGGGTTATGCAACCCGTCCTCAGACCAAGTCTATTCCATCCAGCGGTTGATCCCAAAGCATGCATAACACGATAAAGCTTCTAAATTATTGGGATCGTCTCAAAGCTCTCTAAATGTACTCGCTAGAAAGGATGCGAGAGAGGTATCAAATACACATCGAAAATACTGGAGGGCCAGGTCCCAAATCTACACAGTAAAATAACAACTTACTGGAGTGAACGATATGGAAGGAACTGCAGAATAGAACCAGTGAAGAGCAGAGCTGCCATATTCACAATCGGAGAACACTTTATAAGCATCAGAGGTCCACGGTTGTTAAACATACTCCAAGCGAGCACAATAAATATTGCTGGAACAAACGTGAACATTTTCAAGAGAAAACTGGACAATTTTCTTCTAGAAGTGCCGGACCAACCGGGCTGGTGGTCGGGCCGGGCTTGGGGAGAAGACAACCCGTCCTCACACTAGGCTGTTTAAAGCAGCGGCCGTCCTCACCAGACGCATTCATCAATTTTAACATGCTGTGTATTAAAAATTGGTTTGTTCTCATATATAAATTAATATTATACATAAAAATTAGATGTATAGTAGGCGTAGGTTAGGTTAGGTGTTTAGGTTTTGTTGGCGATTATTTGTATTTGAAGAACGTGGGTGAAGCATTTACCAACCCGTCCTTGACTCAAGTCCATTACATCCAGCGGTGGACCCCACAGACGCATTCATAAATTTTAACATGCTTTTCATTCAAAACTGGAATTTTCTCAAGTATAAATTAATATTATATTATATTAGCATATTGTGTATATATAGGCATAGGTTAGGTTAGGTGTTTAGGTTCTACTGGCGATTATTTGTATTTGTAGTACGTGGGTGAAGCATTTACAGCGTTGTGGTTAGAACAAAATTCGTCAGTGAAGCACTTGCTCCGGAGGTGTTCGGACGTCATCAGTTGTGACGCTCAACAGCATTGTTTCCATACCGAATTTTCATTGATATTTGTATCAAAGACACATTCTTGCTATTACTGATTCCATCCCGCGGCCACCTCCTCTTCGCCCATAATGATTCCAAGGAATTTGACGACTCTTCTCTGATTGGTTAGTACTCGCNAGGTAGAGCGAAAGTGGAGGTCGCGTTCCTGTGATTGGTTAAGCTATGCTGGGCCGCTGGTGTGGTGATGGGTCCGGCGCTCAGTGGCACGTTGCCAAGGCCTTAACACCTGTCGGACCCTCCACACATGTGCCACTGATCTTGTGTCAGTGCCGCTCCTCCAGAGTCACACTACCGGGGGCCAACTGGAGTGCAATAGGTCCTAGCTCTGTTTTTTACATCTACAGTTGCTATCTGTAATGCAAATTATCTTGCATATAACATAATTAGCACCAAACTCGTGTTTGGAAAAATATTAGTCAATCAAATTTGTCACTTGACTAATGTCTTCAAGATTTTCTCTGGAACTGATCAGTTATTTGATAAATTAGTGTGATACGAACGCGTTCGTAGAACAAGCTGCTGCTTCAAGCTTCGTTCCCGTTGTAGGGGACAGGAAGCCTGCACTTCAGCATAGCGAGGTCCACCCCACATCCACCCCGCCCTTAAGCCAACTTATAACTTTTCCTTGGATGCAACCCACAACAACTCCCTAACTCACGGGGGCTTATTTTACTGTTAGATGAACAAAGGCATCAGGTGAAAGTAAGAGTGCCCACGCGTTTCTGCCCTTCCTGGGGATTGAGCCCGGGTCTGTTGTGAGTCGAGGACATAGACCACTGTGAACAGCTGAGTGGACAGTGCTCGGGATTCGTAATCCTAAAGTCCGGGCATCGATCTCTGGCGGAAACAAATGGGCAGAGTTTCTTTCACCCTAATTCACCTGTTCACCTAGCAGTAAATAGGTACCTGGGAGTTTACAGCTGCTACGGGCTGCTTCCTGTGGGTGTATGTGTGAGAGAAAACAAGTATTGACAGTTGAGAGGAGGGCCCAAAGAGCCAGAGCTCAACCCCCGCAAACACAACTAGGTGAGTACTGTGATTTGGGAAAGTTATCAATTTTGCGGGTACTTTGTGATGGTTCAGAGGACCAACGTTCCCTCGGCCTAGTTGGTGCTCTGGTCAACCAAGCTATTAGACGTCGCTGCTCGCATCTTGACGCGTGAATTACAACCTGCTTGATCAGGAATCAACTGGAGTTGGTTTTTATCAAGTTTTCTTTTGGACTCCGCGAGAGGTCGGCAGGCCTCCTTGTGTCTGCAAAGCGTGTTGAAAAGTCCTGGGCCCTTATGTTGATAGAATTATCTCGTAGCGTACCTATTGCACCTTTTCTTTCCAACGGGTTATTTTGCATGTTCTCCTGAGCCTCCTGGTCTATATAGTGGTAATGGCTTGGCGCTTTCCTTTGATAATTCTCTTTCTATACCTCCTGGTCTCGAGTGGTGTCATCTATGTGTACAGATTTGGAACCAATATCTCTAATATTTTCCAAGCTTAAATTATTGTCCCCGCCTGCGTTCTACAGAATACGGATTTAAAATTTTAAAGGCATCCTGTATGGGCCTGACAGCTGAGTGGACAGCGCTTCGGATTCGTAGTCCTAAGGTTCCGGGTTCTATCAACGGTGGAGCGGAAACAAATTGGCAGAGTTTTTTTTCACCCTGATGCCCCTGTTACCTAGCAGTAAATAGGTACCTGGGAGTTAGACAGCTGCTTCCCGGGGATGTGTAACAAAAAGGAGGCCTGGTCGAGGACCGGGCCGCAGGGACGCTAAGTCCCGAAATCATCTTAAGATAACCTCAAGATAGATCCCAATAATTTATATATTTTATAGAGTGAATCTAGCAGTAAAATAGCTTTGCACATCATCCATTCTGGTGACCTTCAGGTGACCTTCAGGTGACCTTCAGGTGACCTTCAGGTCACCAATTTCTCCAGCTTTGAATGGAACTTCCCAGAATGTTTGGTAATATGTTTATTGTTTGTGATGTGTGTCTATGTATGTATTAACACGATGTACTGAACGGGTGAGAATAGCTTGAGCTACCTCATCCCTTTGTGTGTATTTTACCTCAATAAACTTATTTCAATTTCAATGTAACTTATTGTGCAACAATATTCTTCCTTAAAGAAAGCACTAGGGTCTTAAAAATTATCATCGGTCTTGCATATCTTATTTGAAAGTTCTTGTTATCAAACCTGTAATGTTTCTTCCAGCTCTGCAGTTGCCTTTGTTCTTATGTTCTTATGTAACGTTGTGGAGGTGGGGTCCCTCGATTGTTTCAAGCTTGGGTTGGACATGTATATGAGCGGGATTGGGTGGTTATAAATAGGAGCTGCCTCGTATGGGCCAATAGGCCTTCTGCAGTTGCCTTTGTTCTTACGTTCTTATGACATTCTTTAGTATGTTCTGTAAAGGTAAGGGCTTGGAATATAATTACCTGCAAATCTTTTATATTGAGTTTTTGTTCTATAATGGTGGTTTGCCTGTGTTTTATATGTGGTTTGTTTTGATATTTTCGTTTTTTTTTCATAATTCAGAAGCTGGAATTTCGTTACTTATTTCTGTGGCCTGATTTACATAACTTTGAAGGTTTGCTGCATCCGCTGTGTGTATACATATATTGTCTACTTTCATAAAAACCCAAGTGTCATCTGATGATACGGTACTACTATTTTTTTTATTTGATATGGGATGGGAGAGTACGGGAACAGTACTATCTTAAGGTTATCTTTAGATGATTTCGGGGCTTTGCGTCCCTGCGGCCCGGTCCTCGATCAGGCCTCCTTTTTGCTACACATCCCCAGGAAGCCGCCCGTAGCAGCTGTCTAAATTCCAGGTACCTATTTACTGCTAGCTGAACAAAACTAAGGTGAAAGAAACTGCCTATTTGTTTCCGCCTCCACCGGAGATCGAACCCGGAACCTCAGGACTACGAATCCCGAGCCCTGTCCACTCGGCTGTCAGGCCCGACTAGGGGGTGACTGATGTGGTTTTTACTTTGTTCACTATTTCTCAATGGCTTCTGTTCATTAGGAAATTAAAGGTCAATCTTCCTGCTTTGCTAGTAATTCCTTTTGTGCGCATTTTGTTTGCAATAACAGCATGGTCACATGTCGAAAGGGAAGGGAATTATCAGGAGAAAGAGCCAAGCCATCACGACTATATAGCACTTGGAAGGAATAAGAATCTGGGATGGGACGGGGGGAAGGAATGGTCCCCCCCCCCCCCCAACAACTTGGACGGTCGGGGATTGAACGTCGACCTGCATGAAGTAAGACCGTCGCTCTGCCGTCCAACCCAAGTGGTTGCAAACAAACTGCGCACAAAAGGAACGTCGGAAGCGTTCACGAAATATCTCTACATCAACGATTTGATTTTTTCTCCATGGTAGCCAAGGCCACGTCCTTGTGATCTAGCAATTGTGAGAGGAAGGAGCGTTCTGTTCTGAACCCGTGTTATCCACAGTTGTGTAGACGTGACCAGGTGGATTACTTGGCTTTGTGTGTTACTAGTCAGGGTAAAAGTTTGGATTCTTTATAGAGAGGCAAAACATGAGAATGTGCTGACCAGACATGTCGTCTACTGCCCTGGCAGGTCGTTTCTCTTGTACGGGATAGGCTGGCTAGGCAGCCCGTTCTTTCCATTTTACAAGCATCAAATTTAAACTAGTTTTGTCTAACAAAGCATTCAAAGCTATAGAAATAAATGGTCATTAGTCCTATAATGCGTCAATATTTCGGGGCTTTTAATTTCAGTAAAATAGTTATCAAGAGAATTACAAATCCAACATTTTGACGTCGGTAGATTAGCCTTATGCCAGTGTGATTTTATGACACTTTGAAGGAATATGAGAAAAAGGAACTGGGGGCACGAAGACGATGTGAAAAACGGGGTCTGATCACTTTGGGGGGGGGGTAACGGGAATCGAACACAGACGCTGCTGTAACACACACTGTAGTGCGTGTTACAGCAGAATGCAATCTGGTTGACGTCCGACTCGTCATCACACCACACTCATCACCTGAAAGCGTAAACCCGAATTACCTGCCTACATACCTAGGCTCGCTTTGGTAATACATACCGTTATTGGACATGTACGATTTAGTGGTTTCGCAATGTTCGTTATACAGTCTTTCGTTAGCTTTGTTGACTTCCCCATCACACTCCCCACGTCAAATACAGCCAAATCAGCATTAAATCATAGCAATATTTCACTTCAAGTAAATACTCCAATTCGAACACATAAGAGAATGGATATCCTAAACGAAATGGTAGAGAGGGTGAATGACGCTTAGTAATTAGGGTGAATGACGATTAGTAATTAGGGTGAATGACGATTATTAACTAAATATCATCAGCTAGGTGTTGGGGCTTTATGCTCCCCTTTGATCTTGGCTAGAACTTTTGCCCTCTGGTTAGTTTCAGCTAGGTGTACTCCTAGGAGTTTATTTGTAATAGTCTAGTGTTAAGTGTCTAGGTGAATCTAGACTTGAATGTGTATATAAAAAAATATATATAACAAAAGAAACGTATATAGGCAACATAGACCAATTTTTATCTGTGAGCTGCCACGCACAGCTTTGACCTTTTGCTGAAGTGCAACCACTTTGAAATGGTTAACATATGGATATAAATCCCCCATCACCCTCCCCGCGTGAAATTCAGCCAAATAATCATTAAATCATAGCAATATTTCACTTCAAGTAAATACCCCTATTCGAACACATAAGATAATGGATGTCCTAAATGATTTCAATTGGCACACTAATATATTGTTTGAAATCTGAACTCTCAATATTTAGGATTTAATACTGTATTACTCAAAATGGCACTACTTAATCCTGCATACAAAAGAAAATACAATTAGTGGCTTAACTGAATCTCTTGACGGTGCTAAACCTTTTAATCGCAAGACTTTTTCAACTCCACCTTTCCGTTGTTCATCTCAGTCTACTCCAGTCCAGTGTTCACCAAACCTGGAAAAATTACACAAAAATTAGATATACGTTTTTTCTTAAGGAAACGACACACCTCGCAATACACCTTAGAATTCAATTGAAATGTGATTTCAAGAAGACCAATTTGGCGTGTTTCTGGTTAACAAATCACGAGGACTATTTTGTAGTAGGTAGTGAGGCCGTAATGTAATTATTATTGCCTTTTCCAAGCACCTACAGGTGTGAAGGAGGAGTTCCCACTCTTGTCTTCGTGGAGACGAGACCGGTGAACCCTGAACACGGTGTTTGGTGTGGCAAGTCTCCGGTTGCTCCCAGTTTTGCGGCACTAGTGAACAATATAGATCAGTGGCAGTTTTCTCATTAGCTGGGACCTGGGTGATGAAATATTCACGGTGAATAAGTACCAGATTTGCTGTGACTGCTAAGAATGACTAAAACAGACTTTGCATCAAGCATATTTTTGCTTCCTATTTGCCTGCGTTGTGTAAAGAAAGGACTTATGATAAACTGTTTGTGTAATGAAGGAAAAAATTGGGAGGAACTGCCTCTAGTCTGGCATAGGGTCCTACCGGTCATGTTAGTTGTAATGGCTTGCTGCTTTCTTTCCCTTTTTCACTATCTTCCTCCTTGGAAAGATATGCCGGTCTCCATACATTATACACCCATTAGATTAAAGCAAACCTATAACTCTGAAACTATGAGATGGATAAGACTTGAAGCTATTTACAGTCGTCTTCAAAATCTCAAATTAACTGAATTCTATGCCTTTACTGATGGTTCTGTGCAATTGAGCACTGGTAAAGCAGGCTGTGCGTATGCAGTATGTACAACGAAGGAAACGATCGTGTCTAGTATGCAGAGATTAGAGGATTGGGCAAGCATGACACAAACTGAGCTATTGGGTATTTATCTAGCCAATGATACTAACTATTGTATAGAATTTGTGTGGATCCCATCCCATGTTGGAGTTGGAAAGCATGACTTTGTAGATCGATTGTCCAGCGAGGTTTGCAGGAAAGAAATCACCGATTATGACTTTGGACCATATAATGCAATTATTAGAAACATTAAATTAAAGAGATTAATTCAGATTTAAAAGAACTAAGAAATTCCATAGATCTGAAAGCTGCAGTATTAAAAGCTATGGTAACTTTTGTAATCTTAGATATTTGTATGGTCAGCACAGTAACTGGACCAGATAATGTAGTCATTGCGGGAATTCGCCTTGGCTATAGGCACATCTGGCAGGTTAGTGAGGTTGAGCCACTACCAGAATATTCAGATTGTAAACTGTGACAAACCATTAACTCGTTCATTTGAACATTTGAACATTATTAAATATGTAATTTTAGAAATTTTAGACCTCCTGGCCTATTGTATAATCAACTGTGTAACCATTTAATTAAATCTGGTACATTAAGTCATCCTCACAATTTATTTTGAATTTGCTTATCCAGTTTAAAGAATGAACATCGATTTTATTTATTTTTAAGCTGCATCTCTTATGAGTCCATCCCTGCCCTTGTGTGGCAGTGCACGATAGGGAGATTGAAACACGTGTACTGTCTCATGTACATAATTGTAACCATGATGTGTATGTGCTCCAGCCTACATTTAGACCTATTGTCTTGTGTATGATTCTCTGTCATGTATAACAGTGAATACTAACATTATCCTCACTAATATCTAATTGAATTACTCAGATTAGGCCAAACTGTAATTTTGTCAATAAAGATGTTAATAATAAGGGAAGCCTTACTTGGCTCGTTAGAGGGTTGTTGCCCCCCCCCCCCCTGCTGTGTGCCAGGGCCAGCTCATCATCCCTGACTCCTCTCAACACACACATGAAATCAAATAAATTTAATTTTTATTTCATATTTATTATTTAAACTTGGGACATCATATTGGATAATGTTCAGTCACTCAATTAAAGATTTGTTCATGATCGTCCTCAAAATTATTCTAGAACTCAGAANGCCAGCTAGTATATCAGTCCTGACCTACATTTCTCTTGACAGTGCTCTTCTTCCACATGCATAAAAAACATTTAAAAGCTAAATTAATCTTCATTTTTTATCTGGGTCACAGAGAGAGAGGTGTCGTTGAGAGGAGGAAGTGGAGATAAAGGGTTGGTATGCACAGTGTATTCAAGACAATGACGTACCCAGTGTATTATTCAAGACAATACACCCAGGTATCAAGGACAAGACGTACCAGTGTATTCAAGACAAGTACGTACCCAGTGTATTCAAGACAATACGTACCCAGTGTATTCAAGACAATACGTACCCAGTGTATTCAAGACAATACGTACCCAGTGTATTCAAGACAATACGTACCCAGTGTATTCAAGACAATACGTACCAAGTGTACGTTTTGTACACACGTATCCGTCAAGCTGCAATGTATATAAATATACTTGATGTGCAGTGTTGCATTGGAATACACTTGTTACTATATTTCCGTTCATAGCTTCAGACGCTGAATCTGCAACTTGCATGGTCATGTGACAAACTATAAAGCAGGACACGTAATCAAGGAAGCTCTGAAGAAAGCTGTTAATAGTATAGAGAAGGTGATAAAACTATCATTTCACGATTATGTATCCTTGCTGTCCACCCTCACAGCTTGGCCCTGATCTCCACACCTAAAGTTGAAGAAATAATTCCCAAACGAACAACATTTTATTGTCTGAAGAGAAACACCCCCCCTCCAGCAAACACCATAAGATCTTGTTTGTGTTTTTGTCAGATATTCCCTTACCACAAGCTACTCAAACTTTGCTAGGAACATAACTTTTATTCTTAGACAATATAATTTAATAATGAGTGTGGTATATAATGGTATTGCGGGTCTACAGGATAGACTAAGACAAGTGGTCAGCAGAGAAAGCAAGGAGATCACCAGCTGCATACTCGGAATTATCATAGAATTATTGCCAAACAGATGGCTTTTCTCAGAAGCATATTAAATGCTGTTGAAATCAGAGATATGTTACATGATCTGAGATTCACACAGCACATTTTGACCTGAACACATAATGGGACCACATAACCACTGAGCACATATTTTGACCACATAACCTGTGATTCACACAGGTTAGCCTCTGGGGATGTGTGAATTTTGTTTAACTTCTGATGTAATAGTATATAATTTTAAGGACAAATAGCATACTCTCATTATTCTAAATTAATGTTAATTGTTTTGTCAATAAACGTCTCGCCACATGGAGGACAGAAGAAAATGTATATATGCTGGTTAGCATTGTAAATGTGTGGCCACGTCTGTGGTAGAAACTAAATAAAAAAAACTAATTGTTAGCTATAAGTGTTTTAGTGCGAATTGTGATGTCCACGTTGTTAAAGTATTGTCGAGCGTCTTGTGTGTGTTGTTGGTTTTATACTTGTATATTTACAGAAAAAAAGCAACCATCCACACTGAAAGTCTGTACACATCGCAGCATGGATGGAACTGACTAGAATTTAGTCACGTTGTATCCACCTTGAAGGTCACTGGGACAAATGTATTCAGGTCGTGTTGTCCGCCGCTCAGTGTTGTATAAGGACCGCCTTCTTGGTCAGTAAACAATGGGAATACTTACACAACACAGCCTGCCAGAGGTGCATTACATACTCGATCTTCACCGTTGGCGTATACAACAGACAACAAAGAGGGAACATGTTCAGTATATTCTACCCAGGGTCACACGCGCCTGGTGGCTGAGTGGACAGCACGCTGGATACGTAATTCTGTGGTCCGGGGT
Organism: Procambarus virginalis; assembly: GCA_020271785.1. Taxonomy (NCBI): domain Eukaryota; kingdom Metazoa; phylum Arthropoda; class Malacostraca; order Decapoda; family Cambaridae; genus Procambarus; species Procambarus virginalis. The sequence goes on along the minus strand of WNGS01005997.1, from coordinate 10,867,382 downwards.
TCGATTCCCGGCACCGGCAGAAACAAATGGGCAGAGTTTCTTTCATCCTGATGCCCCCGTTACCTAGCAGTAAATGAATATCTGGGAGTTAGACAGCCGTTACGGGCTGCTTCCCGTAAGCAGCAGCAGAAAAAGAGTTGATTAATTGACAGTTGGGAGGCGGACCGAAAGAACCACGCTCAACCCACGCAAGCACAACTAGATGAATACAACTAGGTGAATACACACGATATATCAGCGTTTGTTTCAGTTACGCAAGATTAAAAAAAATTGCACATATCCAAATGACATTTTAAAACTCAAGTTGTATCAGTGTACTGTTAGTCAGCTGTCACGGGCTGCTTCCTGGGGGTGGAGGCCTGGTCGAGGACCGGGCCGCGGGGACACTAAAAGCCCCGAAATCATCTCAAGATAACTCAAGATAACTCAAGAAACATGCGCGTACTGTTTAACATTCCGTTGACTAAATCATTTATAAGCATCATATTAAAAACATACAAAAGACCAAAACTGACCCTTGGTAAACTCAACTTCTAATGTGTTTTCACACGCATTCACGCAAGAGTCGGGCTGGCGTTGGGTAACAAGCGGAGTACCTCAAGGATCGGTACTGGGACGAAGACTCATATATGTATATGGTGAATCTACACGAGTTGCGTCAATGTTCCCAGATGATGCCAAATTAATGAGAAGAGGTGTGACAGATGAAGATTGGAGACTACGCCAAGATAACAAACAAATTGCGAGTTGGTCCGAGAAATGTTCAACACGTAACACGTTCAACGCTGAAGTTCAACACGTAAAGTGATGAAAATGAAAACAAGCGACAGGAGGCCAAAGGGTCAATTGGAGAAGAACGCTGTTGAAGTGTAGGAATGAGACGATAGCGAGTTTTTTTCCTTTTTTGCCCCGAAGGAGCTGGTCGGCCGAGCGGATAGCACGCTGGGCTTGTGATCCTGTGGTCCTGGGTTCGATCCCAGGCGCCGGCGAGAAACAATGGGCAGAGTTTAACAGGCTGGTACCTGGGTGTAGTCAGCTGTCACGGGCTGCTTCCCGGGGGTGGAGGCCTGGTCGAGGACCGGGCCGCGGGGACACTAAAGCCCCGAAATCATCTCAAGTTAACCTCAAGAAGAGAGGGGCGAGTTTATTGGGCGGGACTGCTGGACTTATCGAACGCCCTCTAGGTCAACAACTTACCTTCCCCAGCATGCGACCCACGACAGTTGTCTATCTCCCGGGAACATATTAATGCTAGTGAACAGAGGTATCAGGTACAAGAAAAACGTTGCCCATGTGTTTCTATTCTGCCGCGAGATCTGAACCCGTGTAGGACAAATCTGGCTGTGAATATACTGCTCTCACCCCAACCCGTCCTCTTAAAAATAACGTCACTTTTCGCTGGTATGCGCACTATGGCCAAATTTAGACGTAATTTGAAATGAAATCGACTCACAAAAGTGACGTACTGTCCCATTTTCTGTTTGAGTCGTCCGGCTTACTCGGCAAGCTTAGAAGAGGAAACTTTCCATTAACGTTTTCATAACGTTTTGAAACTTTATGAGAATTCCTGCTCACCTAACCTATCAGAGGACCCTTAACTTACTGTTGAAAAAAAATCCCAAATTTATTTTCATTTTTTTTTAATTTTCATTGGGCCACAGACCGACCCTCAGCAGGTGGTGCCAACTAAGCCTCGTGGAAATCCGGAACGACAGGTTTGTTTTGGTGCTTAGTACTTTGGTAGCCGCTAGAGGGCGCTCCCATTGTTTAAACTTTCTCGACCTTCATTCGCGATAAAACTTCTTCACTGGATATCGGAAACAAGCGAACAGAAATAATTAAATAAGTCACACGCTTGATGCAGAGAGCAAAAATTTATGATATTATATTTTATTATAAGTTAAAACACCGTGGAACTCTTGACCATATGACAATCTCCCTGGTTTAATTTGTCAGCTTCTCGCAATGAGACACATTCAGGCAGCTTTCCCTTCCTGTAATCATTGCACTTCCTGTCAATATTATCGAAAATAAATGTTTTAACATGAAAATACCGAGCCAGTGTAGTGGGACAGGAGGTGAGGGTGGCAACTGGTGATGGGAGGGGCGGGGTTAGAGGTGAGGTGCGGGGGAGGGGAGGTGGGTTGTGCCCCTCCCTCTGGCGGGTGTGTGGCCGGGGCGGCTGGCTGGTGGTGGCCCGCTAGTGTGTGTTGTGATCGTGGTCTACCATCACCTCCACCAAGGCTCTCCAACACCACCACCACTACCAGTAGCACCAGCGCCAACACAGTCACCCGGGACCGTGTAAGGTAGGCTGGCCCCCCATCACTAGAGTCGTGCTCAACTGTGTGAGATCAAATGATGCTGTGCGCAGTAAATATTGTTTGTCTGGGAAAGCGGAATATTTTACCTAATATAGTTTGATAAGTATGGTGACTGTGGGCATGTTCATGCTGTTCACACCACCCGAGCATGCAGCTGACGAGGTATATTAGTGAAAGTTGCGATGCAATAGTCGTCAAGAGTCGTCACGACTTGATAGACACACACGGTAGGTGCTTCCCTCCCACCCCCTGAGAGAAGGAGTCTTATTCCTCAGTACCTTAAAGCTTTCTCCGCCTCGTCTTCCCAGTGGGCAGGTGGGTGCCCTTGGGTGCGACAACTTGTGGAAGGTAGAGCGGAAAGTGGAGGTCGCGTTCCTGTATTGGTTAAGCTATGCTGGGCCGCTGGTGTGGTGATGGGTCCGGCGCTCAGTGGCACGTTGCCAAGGCCTTAACACCTGTCGGACCCTCCACACATGTGCCACTGATCTTGTGTCAGTGCCGCTCCTCCAGTCACACTACCGGGGGCCAACTGGAGTGCAATAGGTCCTAGCTCTGTTTTTTACATCTACAGTTGCTATCTGTATTGCAAATTATCTTGCATATAACATAATTAGCACCAAACTCGTGTTTGGAAAAATTTAGTCAATCAAATTTGTCACTTGACTAATGTCTTCAAGATTTTCTCTGGAACTGATCAGTTATTTGATAAATCAGTGTGATACGAACGCGTTCGTAGAACAAGCTGCTGCTTCAAGCTTCGTTCCCGTTGTAGGGGACAGGAAGCCTGCACTTCAGCATAGCGAGGTCCACTCCCCATCCACCCCGCCCTTAAGCCAACTTATAACTTTTCCTTGGATGCAACCCACAACAACTCCCTAACTCACGGGGGCTTATTTTACTGTTAGATGAACAAAGGCATCAGGTGAAAGTAAGAGTGCCCACGCGTTTCTGCCCTTCCTGGGGATTGAGCCCAGGTCTGTTGTGAGTCGAGGACATAGACCACTGTGAACAGCTGAGTAGACAGTGCTCGGGATTCGTATCCTAAAGTCCGGGCATCGATCTCTGGCGTAAACAAATGGGCAGAGTTTCTTTCACCCTAATTCACCTGTTCACCTAGCAGTAAATAGGTACCTGGGAGTTTACAGCTGCTACGGGCTGCTTCCTGTGGATGTATGTGTGAGAGAAAACAAGTATTGACAGTTGAGAGGAGGGCCCAAAGAGCCAGAGCTCAACCCCCGTAAACACAACTAGGTGAGTACTGTGATTTGGGGAAAGTTATCAATTTTGCGGGTACTTTGTGATGGTTCAGAGGACCAACGTTCCCTCGGCCTAGTTGGTGCTCTGGTCAACCAAGCTATTAGACGTCGCTGCTCGCATCTTGACGCGTGAATTACAACCTGCTTGATCAGGAATCAACTGGAGTTGGTTTTTATCAAGTTTTCTTTTGAACTCCGCGAGAGGTCGGCAGGCCTCCTTGTGTCTGCAAAGCGTGTTGAAAAGTCCTGGGCCC
>WNGS01005997.1:10846158-10861542 GCA_020271785.1 Procambarus virginalis | reverse complement strand
ATGTCAATTAACAAAAGCAATTAGTAACGATTAATCAATCGTGACAGAGAACTCCCGTCAATCAAGCAGGTAAATTACAGGAGATTACCTGAAAAAAGAATGTAGAGGGTCTGAATATCAACACATTGCCTATTTGCAATGAAAAAGAGAGAAGTGCGGGAGATAGAGATGGATAGGAAGGGAGGGAACGGAACGGAACTGTCAGGGGACAGCACCAAGCCATTACAACTATATAGCACTGGGAAGGGGTCAGGATTCGGATTTGGGATGGGAGGGAGGGGAAGGAATGGTGCCCAACCACTTGGACGGTCGGGGATTGAACGCTGACCTGCTTAAAGCGAGACCGTCGCTCTACTGTCCAGCTCAAGTGGTTGGGTAGGAAGGGAGGGAGGGATTGTGAGAGGAAAGGAAGACTTAGAACATGATGAGCTGATGGGAAACATGCTTTGTGGTCACTGCTGTTTCTCGCCTACCTGACATTCACCGAAATGAACGGTTAAAACCAAATTATTACTTCATGACAAAAGTAAATACAAAATGATGTATATATATATTATACAATATGCGAACAAGCCTGAATGGTTCCCAGGACTATATGTGACTGAAAACTCACACCCCAGAAGTGACTCGAACCCATACTGCCAGGAGCAACGCAACTGGTATGCACAGGGACGCCTTAATCCGCTTGACCATCACGACCGGACAAAAGGAAGTGATAGCCGAAGCTATTTGAACCACTTCCCCGTCGGCATTCGGATGGTAATCTTGGGCATAGCATTTTATCAAATCACCTCATTCTTTGGGGCACACGTGAGGAACACAAATATATATATATATATATATATATATATATATATATATATATATATATATATATATATATTATATGTCGTACCTAGTAGCCAGAACGCACTTCTCAGCCTACTATGCAAGCCCGATTGCCTAATAAGCCAAGTTTTCATGAATTAATTATTTTTCGACTACCTAACCTACCTAACCTAACCTAACTTTTTCGGTACCTAATCTAACTGACCTAAAAGATAGATTAGGTTAGGTTAGGTAGGGTCGGTTAGGTTCGGTCATATATCTATGTTAATTTTAACTCCAATAAAATTTTTTACCTCATACATAATGAAATGGGTAGCTTTATCATTTCGTAGAAAAAAATTAGAGAAAATATATAATTCAGGAAAACTTGGCTTATTAGGCAAATTGGGCCTTGCATAGTAGGCTGAGAAGTGCGCTCTGGCTACTAGGTACGACATATATATATATATATATATATATATATATATATATATATATATATATTATATATATATGTATATAGATATATATATATATATATATATATATATAGATATCGATATATATATATATAGGTAGATATATATATATATTATATATATATATATATGTATATATATATATATATAGATATATATATATAATATATATATATATCATATATATTCTATTATATATATATATATCTATTATATAAACATATGTCTATACAACTGCAAGCATATATATGTTTGCAGTTGCAGTTTAGCTCCCTACCACAATGACTCGCAAATAGATTCATGACGGGAAATATAAAACTAGCATTTCCAGGTAATAAGAACCTATATTTGATGACTATTGAACTGTCTTCCCTAGTTTTAAACTTCTCTGAACTCCCGGCTAATTGGAAACTTTGATATTGCTAATTACACTGTTGAGTGGAACGGATGTTGCAAGCTGTATGCCTCAGTGACTATCGATATTGCAAATTGAATTGGCTGTGGCCGTTATTGGTTGATTTCGCGAATTGTATTGTTGAGTTCAGCTCAACTGTGCAAATCGCATCGTTCACCGACAGTTAATTCACAGTACTGACGAGTGTTGTAAATTGCGTTGTTAAAAAAGCTCTTTGTATCTTAAACTACACAGTTAATAGCCACTATATTGCGCATTGCAGTATTAGATGATAGAATTTGCAAAGTTTCATCTTGGGCATTTGATTTTGCAATCTGCATATCTTCTACTGTTGCATATTGCATTACAAAGCTGGAAGTGTCAAAACTTGTATTTTGTGTGATGTTGAGAGATGCTTTGTTGATAACGCCACTTGTTGCTCTTACTTGGAACTTTAGCACAAGTAGAAGCCGTGTTGCCAGTCTACAAGGTTGAAAATATCTGGTTAGTCTAAACGGATCGCCGAGTGAATCAGGATGTTGCAAATTGCATTGTTGAGGGAATCACTGGAGATTGGGTGTCAGCCGCTGACAGGACGTTGGCTCCAAGGTGACGACGACAACGACGATGATAATGATGATTGAGAATTGAATGGTTGAATGAGCGGGTACGTACCTAACAATGACTACAGGTGAGCGAGACTTGGCTCTTTATGCCCCAACATACCAGCCCCGTTGTATTTGTCGCTTTAAAATTTAACTATTCCACAAGTTCGAATTCGTTGTCGAATCAAGCCTTAAAATTGTGGATAGAGGTGGCTTCCACAACTTCTTCTTCCAGTGCATACCACTTATTGAAATAGGTTTATTGGGGCATAAATACACACAAAGGGATGGGGTAGCTCAAGCCATTCTCACCCCGTTCAGTACATCGTGTTCATATATAAATAGACATCAAAAACAATCAACATATTACTGAACATTGAGTGATAAACATATATATTTCTTCCATTTCGCATGCAGTTCGTTACCAGACGTACACACAAATACTTTTATTATTAATGTGCAAAGCGACGCTTTATTTTATACACAATAACGTCAGTAGTTTGGTACCATCAGGATTGTCGTCCTTTTCCAGGAATTACATTCGTCCGTATGGGAATTTGCGGTGAAATTCCGGGTCGAGGTTCTCTTTCTTCAGTGTGGTGAGGTCAGTGTAGGAGTTCGTGGAGGTGGCGTAGACATGCATGCCGTACGGGTATTTGTTGACGTCCTCCGTGCTGATTATCCTGTTATATTTGTGGGCCAGTTGTCGTCTGGTGTTTGCGTTGCCGTTGAACTCGCTGGGCGCAATATAGAGAACATAGGCGGGCTTTTTGTTGTCGTTGTCGTCGGTATCAAGGGCCATTCTCGTCAACTTTGGTGCCGGCTCTTAAGTGCCTCCTGGTGTCGGTGGTCGGAGTTACAGGTGGCCCGTCGTCGTCTTCGGATGTGTTGATGTCGATTTTGGCAAGGGCAGTCAGGGTGGTTGGCGTCCCCTGTTTCTGGACTGGTCCTGGGGCCGGCAGCTAGAGGCGCTGGGAGAAGGTCGCCGGGTACCTTAACCGTCGGCAGTCCATTCGCGGCGAGCAGCCGATTGATGGTGTGGAGTCCCCCAGGGACCTGGCGGTAGTGAAGTCGGCTGAGTGTGGCGTCCCCAAGGACCAGGTAGAGGTGAGGTAGCGTCAACTTTACCAGGTATGATCCCGGCCAAGGCCGGGAATCCCGCAGACGGGGGTTGGTTATCAGGTGGAGGTGTGGCGGTGGCAGAGATTTAGATCATCTTCTTGATTTCCTCCTTCCTGCGAGGACAGTCAGGGGGAAGACAGCTGTATGTTGGTCGTTGTAGAGGAGACATTTCTGGTGGGTGGTTGTGCCGGCAGTGTAGTGGTGGTCCTCGGCGCAAATTCTGCATTTCGGTGCACTCAATGTACATTTGCCGATGAAGTGAGAGTACTTTAAACACCTGAAGCATTGTTTCAGCTCCAAGTATCGTCCCTTCTTCGTTAGGTCGGGTGCTGTGGTGATTCCGAAACATCGGAATCCGCTGTTTGTGGCGAGGTCGGCCGAGGCAGCTGTGGCGAAAGACATCTTCAAGGTCGGGCGCTGAGTCTCGTCGCTGGTGATGAGTTTTGTCGTGGTAACCGGCGTGGCCGGCCGAGATGATGCTGGTGATGATATCGGTGGTGTCACGGTCAAGGTGGTGTGAGGGTCAACCATGAACTGACCCGCCTGGGGGAAAACCGTTCGAGCAGCTATGTAACCACTTGACCTCCCGTACAGGGTACGAGTGTTTCCTTATATTTCTTCGACTCATTTACATTTCCAGCTTCCACTTGGAGGAGACAGAGCATGATTCTTAGATGAGAGAATGCATGAATGGGAGAGAAGAGTGGAGAAAGACGAGAAAAGGGAGAGAATAGGTCGAAGGAAGAGTGGGAGGGAGTTGGTGGGAGAGGAGGGAGTGTTGAGGGAGGATCCTTTTGTTCTTCCTTCATCGACCTCATCTTTGTTATGAAGGCGCTGGAGTGACCCAAGTAAATGGCTTCCCATTTGGCCAGAGCTGACGCTGGACTTTAACAAGACTTCCGCGCACACGCACACACACACACGCGCACACACACACACACACACACACACACACACACACACACACACACACACACACACACACACACACGAACGAACAATACCAAATTAGAACGGAAATCTTCTAGGAGCAGCATCGAGAAAAATAAATTAACCGGATTTGCTCTAGAAATCTGAATAATGCATAGTTCGTAACCTTGTATACCACACATGCAAGACCAACTATGAAACATGCACCACCAGCATGGAGTCCACATCACATTTCACACAAAACGAAATTGAGGAAAGATGAAAGGTATGAAATATATATGAAAGGTATGAAAGGAAATATTTTTTAGTGTTAGTTAATAAATGGAAAGTATTTGGTGCTGATGTGGTGGAGGCAGACTCTATACACAGTTTCAAATACTGCACTGTGTCGGGGGACAGGAAGCCAGAGTGTATTTATACACGTTTTGCTTTATCGAGCCCCCCCCCCCTCCCCCAAAGGTTGAATTACTATCCCCGCCCAGGATGCAACCCCACAAGAAGCTGACTAGCTCCCGAGTACCTACTCACTGCTAGGTGAACAGAGGCATTAGATGAAAGGAAATATGCCCAACAATTTCTGTCCCGCCCGGGATTCGAACCCGGATTTCTCGTTTGTACGTCAAGAACGAACCCGACTGTACTACCAGGAACCTTTATAGATATGACAGAGCTCAATAAGTTCAGGAATCTGTACACTAATTGGCTGACGGTTGAGAGGCTGGACCAAAGAGCCGAAGCTCAGCCCCCGCAAGCACAATTAGGTGAATACTGCCCGTCTCCGGGTAAACGAATTATCACAAGTCACCAAAAATTCTTAGTTACCCATTATAATTTTTCATTTTCTGTAAACGTACTTATTTGATATTCATTTTCAGTGTTGGATGCCAGGGTATACTACAGTAGTAATGGCCCTCTTTAATAACCTAATTTTGGCCTAAATACTTGTATACCAATCACGGTTGCTTACATACATAATTCTATGCACACGATTACATAATAAAAAATACATTCATTGGTGGGTGAAAGGTATATTTCAAGTCAGAGTCTTTGAAGTATGAGGAATATACAGATATATTATTATGACATATACGATGAAAAATAAAATTCAAAATGTTTATTCAGGTAAAGTACATACATACAAGGTGTGATACAAACATTGATGGATTTATAGATAGAGCTAGTACATACAATGCCTAAAGCCACTATGACGCAAAGCGTTTCGGGCAGGAAAAACACTAAAGACTAAAACTTAATACTAATCGAGATTAAAGTATAAATTGTGTTGAGAACATAAAAAAAAGGGGGAACATGGTAGAAAAATAGCAAAAATATAATTTGATCGACGAACAGCATTGTTTAAAAGTAGCAGACATGGGTTGACATTTTAGGGGTAATATGTAGGTTACAGGGAGTTAATTAGGTACTTAGTTTTTATCTTAAACTGGTTGAGAGAGGTACAGTCTTTAACATGATTGGGATGGTCATTCCACATTCTGGGTCTCCTTGATTTTTAGTGCATTTCTAGTCTGATTAAGTCGCACTTTTGGAATATCAAAAAGGTATTTGTTTCTGGTGTGGTGCTCATGGGTTCTGTTACAACTTTCAAGGAAGCTTTTAAGGTCAGGATTGACATTACACATGAGAGGATGTACAGTGACTTAATATGTAACATATTCAGAGATTTGAGTAAGGGTACCGAGTGATGTCTGGGGCCAGAGTTGGATATTGTCCTAATAGCAGCTTTGTGTTGAGTAATTAGAGGACGTAAATGATTTTGGGTAGTAGAACTCCAAGCACAAATACCATAGTTGAGATAAGGATAAATAAGGTAGTAATAGAGCATCGCCAGGGCAGGGCGAGGTACATAATATCTGATCTTAGAAAGAATGCCAAAAGTTTGAAACTTTTTTTTATATATTTAGAATGTGTCCCTGGAAATTCAGCTTGTGGTCAATGAGAACGCTAAGGAATTTGCCATCTACTTTGTTACAAATGTGGGTATTTGGGTATGAGCAGTACAAACTGGGTACAAACTCAAATGAGCAGCTTTAAACTGAAATACGATTAGAAAAACACGAGAAATGAAAGTCCTTGCATCACGTGAGCGTGTGTAATGGTGGGGCTTAGGAAACATTGATTGACCAAACAAGCACATTTAGTTAAATGCATAAGTTAAGAATGTAATATAATAATGTCTATGTTGTCGAGGAGGGTGGGAGGGGGAGGCAGCCGGTATGTGTGTGTGTGTACATATATAATATATATATATTATATATTGCTCTCAGTCAGTCTGATGTTGACAACGGCTTTCACGAGTCGAAACGTTCATCTCTCTTCTCCATTTCTTTGTGGTTTTTCCGCATATAATATTATATATATATATATATATATATATATATATATATATATATATATATATATATATATATATATATATATTATATTATATTATATTACATATATATAATGTTAGGCTCATATTGAGGTTTCCCCCAAGGTCAACTTACTGACCTATCCCCAGGATACAACCCCACAACACGCTGACTGGGTACCTAGTTACAACTAGGTGAACATAGGCATTAGTTGATAGGAGACATGGCTAAGCATTTCTGCCCCACCCAGAACTCCCGATTGAGAGTTGAGAACGAACCCAGCTAGCTGTACACCCCATCCCGTCACCACCTCCCCTCTACCACACCCCTTCCCCTTCGTTACCACAAGTCGTCCCGGTCACCACCTCACCAATCCATCACCACCAGCCTTCCCCCTTCACCACTAACACCCCCCCCCTTCCCTCCCTATTCCGTCACCACTACACCAACTCACCACCACCCGTACTCAGCCCACCCCGCCACTGCCAGCTGCCAGTTAGTTTAGTCATTTATATGCACCCCATCCCGTGGGTGGTGGTGGAAAGGGTTATGAAGGCGCATAATGGGTTCAGGAACTGAACCCGTAGTTCATTGATCTTCACAAGTAACAATCTTATGAAACAAGTAGCACAATTTTTAATACACATACATTTATACATATACAACATATATACAATAAATACTTACATATATTTATACACAAATATGTTAATTGTTATATATATATCAATAGTCTTTTTATATCACAAGAGATTCAAGTGGCCTACAACAGTCTCTATATACAGGAGTTTACAACAGCGGTGAATCTATCACACAGTTACTAATCCAGCTCTACACCCACCCAACTGGGCGGCAGTTTTACAGTCATGTGCTCCACACCCACCCAACTGGGCGGCGGCTTTACAGTCATGTGCTCCACACCCACCCAACTGGGTGGCAGCTTTACAGTCATGTGCTCCACACCCACCCAACTGGGCAGCAGCTTTACAGTCATGTGCTCCACGCTCACCCAACTGGGCGGCAGCTTTCCAGTCATGTGCTCCACACCCCACCCAACTGGGCGGCAGCTTTACAGTCATGTGCAGGCTGCACCTACCGTAAGCAAGCTTTAGATACTTGGCTAGGATTTCTGGCAGTACATCGTTATGAATGAAGTACTTACACATTTCCTCGACATCATTCATAGAACTATCTCTACATTCTGCGTTTTTTTCCGCATTCGATTACATAATGACGCAAAGTATGTACTAGGCTACTTGTGCTTTCGGGGGTCGAGCTTTGGCTCTTTGGTCCCGCCTCTCAACTGTCAATCAACATGAATGAGGCATGTGGAGTATTCTCCCACCTCGTGCAACAGTCCAATAAACAAAGACAAGACCTATATACAGGTCCTATAGGACTCTAGTAATGATGATAATAATGTTTATTCAGGTAAATGTATATACATACAAAATTAGTTACAAACAGGATGTTGAATTTCTGGACAGAGCTAGTATATACTATGCCTAAAGCCACTAGCCACTAATATAAACACCATACGCACAAAATACGCACAAAATAACAGTGTCACAAAGCCACTAGTACGCACAACACACAGGAAACCGCCTTTTTAGCTAAATGAATTGTGGGGTTCAGTCCCTGAGCCCATTGTGTGCCTCTGTAACCGTTTCCACTACCGCCCACAAGATGGGTATGGGGTGCATAATAAATGAACTAAACTAAAAACTCTGTGAATCTCTTCAGTGAACGTCAGACAGGCAAATTGATAGTCTGAAATTATGCAAATTGGTTGTTAGACTCCAAATTATTGAAAGGTACTATTATAGCACTCTTAACCTAATATGCAATATTTCCAATTCTTAATTTGTTTGTATCTGCAACAATATCACTGCTACATTAAAATATAATCACTATAATGCTGTACTTTCATCATGTTTAGTTTTGTCCTCTCACGAGGTGTCTAGTACACGTGATCACCCGCCCATTTACTGGCCAAACCCAGTCCTGACTGCGCAAACGAGAAGCACAATATCCACAGGAAGGTGGGAGTAGAGGGGTGTGGAAGCACACCATCCACAGGGAGGGAAGAGTGGAGGGGGGTGGAAGAGGAACATCCACAGGGAGGGGGGAGTGGAGGGGGGGGAAGAGGAACATCCACAGGGAGGGGGGAGTGGAGGGGGTGGAAGAGGAACATCCACAAGGAGGGGGGAGTGGAGGGGGGGATGGAAGCACACCATCCACAGGGAGGGAAGAGTGGAGGAGGGATGGAAGCACACCATCCACAGGGAGGGAAGAGTGGAGGGGGGGATGGAAGCACACCATCCACAGGGAGGGAAGAGTGGAGGGGGGATGGAAGCACACCATCCACAGGGAGGGAGGAGTGGAGGGGGGGGGGTGTGGAAGCACACCATCCACAGGAAGAGAGGAGTGGAGGGAGTGTGGTGCAGCAAGAGCGCCATGGACGAAGACAGCTGGGACCGGAGGACAGTAAGAGGAGCTGGTATACTTCCCTCCACACAGGCCAGCTAGTATATCAGTCCTGACCTACATTTCTCTTGACAGCGCTCTTCTTCCACGTGCATAAAACACATTTAAAAGCTAAATTAATCTTCATTTTTTATTCTGGGTCACAGAGAGAGCGTGTCGTTGAGAGGAGGGAAGTGGAGATAAAGGGGTTGGTATGCACAGTGTATTCAAGACAATACGTACCCAGTGTATTCAAGACAATACGTACCCAGTGTATTCAAGACAAACGTACCCAGTGTATTCAAGACAATACGTACCCAGTGTATTCAAGACAATACGTACCAAGTGTACGTTTTGTACACACGTATCCGTCAAGCTGCAATGTATATAAATATACTTGATGTGCAGTGTTGCATTGGAATATACTTGTTACTATATTTCCGTTCATAGCTTCAGACGTTGAATCTACAACTTGGATGGTCATGTGACAAACTATAAAGCAGGACACGTAATCAAGGAAGCTCTGAAGAAAGCTGTTAATAGTATAGAGAAGGTGATAAAACTATCATTTCACGATTATGTATCCTTGCTGTCCATCCTCACAGCCTGGCCTTGATCTCCACACCGAAAGTTGAAGAAATAATTCCCAAACGAACAACATTTTATTGTCTGAAGAGAAACACCCCCTCCAGGAAACACCATAAGATCTTGTTTGTGTTTTTGTCAGATATTCCCTTACCACAAGCTACTCAAACTTTGCTAGGAACATAACTTTTATTCTTAGACAATATAATTTAATGAGTGTGGTATATAATGGTATTGCGGGTCTACAGGATAGACTAAGACAAGTGATCAGCAGAGAAAGCAAGGAGACCACCAGCTGCATACTACGAATTATCATAGAATTATTGCCAAACAGATGGCTTTTCTCACAAGCATATTAAATGCTGTTGAAATCAGAGACATGTTACATGATCTGAGATTCACACAGCACATTTTGACCTGAACACATAATGGGACCACATAACCACTGAGCACATATTTTGACCACATAACCTGTGACTCACACAGGTTAGCCTCTGGGGATGTGTGAATTTTGTTTAACTTCTTGATGTAATAAGTATATAATTTTAAGGACAAATAGCATACTCTCATTATTCTAAATTAATGTTAATTGTTTTGTCAATAAACGTCTCGCCACATGGAGGACAGAAGAAAATGTATATATGCTGGTTAGCATTGTAAATGTGTGGCCACGTCTGTGGTAGAAACTAAATAAAAAAAACTAATTGTTAGCTATAAGTGTTGTACTGCGAATTGTCATGTCCACGTTGTTAAAGTATTGTCGAGCGTCTTGTGTGTGTTGTTGGTTTTATACTTGTATATTTACAGAAAAAAAAAAGCAACCATCCACACTGAAAGTCTGTACACATCGCAGCATGGATGGAACTGACTAGAATTTAGTCACGTTGTATCCACCTTGAAGGTCACTGGGACAAATGTATTCAGGCCGTGTTGTCCGCCGCTCAGTGTTGTATAAGGACCGCCTTCTTGGTCAGTAAACAATGGGAATACTTACACAACACAGCCTGCCAGAGGTGCATTTCATACTCTATCTTCACCGTTGGCGTATACAACAGACAACAAAGAGGGAACATGTTCAGTATATTCTACCCAGGGTCACACGCGCCTGGTGGCTGAGTGGACAGCACGCTGGATACGTAATTCTGTGGTCCGGGGTGCGATTCCCGGCACCGGCAGAAACAAATGGGCAGAGTTTCTTTCATCCTGATGCCCTGTTACCTAGCAGTAAATGAATACCTGGGAGTTAGACAGCTGTTACAGGCTGCTTCCCGTAAGCAGCAGCAGCAGCAGAAAAAAGTTGATTGACAGTTGAGAGGCGGGCCGAAAGAACCAGAGCTCAACCCATGCAAGCACAACTAGATGAATACAACTAGGTGAATACACACGATATATCAGCGTTGTTTCAGTTACGCAAGAGTAAAAAAATAAAATTGCACATATCCAAATTACATTTTAAAACTTAAGTTGTATCAGTGTACCTGTAGTCTTCCTGTAGTAGTTTCGTACTGCTTGATTGTTTGTTACAGTATCTGGGCGTGAACAAACATGCGCGTATTGTTTAACATTCCGTTGAGTAAATCATTTATATGCAGCATATTAGAAATATACAAAAGACCAAAACTGACCCTTGGTAAACTCAACTTCTAATGTGTTTTCACACGCATTCACGCGAGAAGTCGGGCTGGCGTTGGGTAACAAGCGGAGTACCTCAAGGATCGGTACTGGGACGAAGACTCGTATATGTATATGGTGAATGTACACGAGTTGAGTCAATGTTCCCAGATGATGCCAAGTTAATGAGAAGAGGTGTGACAGATGAAGATTGGAGACTTCGCCAATATAACTTAAACAAATTGCGAGTTGTTCCGAGAAATGTTCAACACGTAACACGTTCAACGCTGAAGTTCAACACGTAAAGTGATGAAAAAATGAAAAACAAGCGACAGGAGGCCAAAAGGGTCAATTGGAGAAGAACTCTGTTGAAGTGTAGGAATGAGACGATAACGAGTTTTTTCCTTTTTTGCCCGAAGGAGCTGGTCGGCCGAGCGATAGCACGCTGGGCTTGTGAACCTGTGGTCCTGGGTTCGATCCCAGGCGCCGGCGAGAGAAACAATGGGCAGAGTTTAACAGGCTGGTACCTGGGGTTAGTCAGCTGTCACGGGCTGCTTCCCGGGGTGGAGGCCTGGTCGAGGACCGGGCCGCGGGGACACTAAAGCCCCGAAATCATCTCAAGTTAACCTCAAGAAGAGAGGGCGAGTTTATTGGCGGGACTGCGGACTTATCGAACGCCCTCTAGGTCAACAATTACCTTCCCAGCATGCGACCCACGACAGTTGTCTATCTCCCGGGAACATATAATGCTAGCGAACAGAGGCATCAGGTACAAGAAAACGTTGCCCATGTGTTTCTATTCTGCCGCGAGATCTGAACCCGTGTAGGACAAATCTGGCTGTGAATATACTGCTCTCACCCCAACCCGTCCTATTAAAAATAACGTCACTTTTCGCTGGTATGCGCACTATGGCCAAATTTGGACGTAATTTGAAAATGAAATCGACTCACAAAAGTGACGTACTGTCCCATTTTCTGTTGGAGTCGTCAGCTTACTCGACAAGCTTAGAAGAGGAAACTTTCCATTAACGTTTTTCATAACGTTTTGAAACTTTATGAGAATTTCCTGCTCACATAACCTATCAGAGGACCCTTAACTTACTGTTGAAAAAAAATCCCAAATTTATTTTCATTTTTTGTTCATTTTCAAATTACGTCTATATTTGGCCATAAGGGCAAACGGGCCAAAGCGACGTTCTTTTTAAGAGGACAGGTTGTGGGCCACAGACCGACCTCAGCAGGTGGTTGCCAACTAAGCCTCGTGGAAATCCGGAACGACAGGTTTGTTTGGTGCTTAATACTGTGGTAGCCGCTAGAGGCCGCTCCCCATTGTTTAAACTTTCTCGACCTTCATTCGCGATAAAAACTTCTTCATGGATATCGGAAACAAGCGAACAGAAATAATTAAATAGTCACACGCTTGATGCAGAGAGCAAAAATTTATGATATATATTTATATAAGTTAAAACACCGTGGAACTCTTGACCATATGACAATCTCCCTGGTTTAATTTGTCAGCTTCTCGCAATGAGACACATTCAGGCAGCTTTCCCTTCCTGTAATCATTGCACTTCCTGTCAATATTATCGAAAATAAATGTTTTAACATGAAAAACCGAGCCAGTGTAGTGGGACAGGAGGTGAGGGTGGGGCAACTGTGATGGGAGGGGGCGGGGGTTAGAGGTGAGGTGCGGGGGAGGGGAGGGGGGTTGTGCCCCTCCCTCTGGCGGGTGTGTGGCCGGGGCGGCTGGCTGGTGGTGGCCCGCTAGTGTGTGTTGTGATCGTGGTCTACCATCACCTCCACCAAGGCTCTCACCCACCACCACCACTACCAGTAGCACCAGCGCCAACACAGTCACCCGGGACCGTGTAAGGTAGGCTGGCCCCCCCATCACTAGAGTCGTGCTCACTGTGTGAGATCAAATGATGCTGTGCGCAGTAAATATTGTTTGTCTGGGAAAGCGGAATATTTTACCTAATATAGTTTGATAAGTATGGTGACTGTGGGCATGTTCATGCTGTTCACACCACCCGAGCATGCAGCATGACGAGGTATATTAGTGAAGTTGCGATGCAATAGTCGTCAAGAGTCGTCACGACTTTGATAGACACACGGTAGGTGATTCCCTCCCACCCCCTGAGAGAAGGAGTCTTATTCCTCAGTACCTTAAAGCTTTCTCCGCCTCGTCTTCCAGTGGGCAGGTGGGTGCCCTGGGTGCGACAACTTGTGGAAGGTAGAGCGGAAAGTGGAGGTCGCGTTCCTGTGATTGGTTAAGCTATGCTGGGGCCGCTGGTGTGGTGATGGGTCCGGCGCTCAGTGGCACGTTGCCAAGGCCTAACACCTGTCGGACCCTCCACACATGTGCCACTGATCTTGTGTCAGTGCCGCTCCTCCAGAGTCACACTACCGGGGGCCAACTGGAGTGCAATAGGTCCTAGCTCTGTTTTTTACATCTACAGTTGCTATCTGTAATGCAAATTATCTTGCATATAACATAATTAGCACCAAACTCGTGTTTGGAAAAAATATTAGTCAATCAAATTTGTCACTTGACTAATGTCTTCAAGATTTTCTCTGGAAATGATCAGTTATTTGATAAATTAGTGTGTGTGATACGAACGCGTTCGGTAGAACAAGCTGCTGCTTCAAGCTTCGTTCCCGTTGTAGGGGACAGGAAGCCTGCACTTCAGCATAGCGAGGTCCACCCCACATCCACCCCGCCCTTAAGCCAACTTATAACTTTTCCTTGGATGCAACCCACAACAAACTCCCTAACTCACGGGGGCTTATTTTACTGTTAGATGAACAAAGGCATCAGGTGAAAGTAAGAGTGCCCACGCGTTTCTGCCCTTCCTGGGGATTGAGCCGGGTCTTTGTGAGTCGAGGACATAGACCACTGTGAACAGCGAAGTGGACAGTGCTCGGGATTCGTATCCTAAAGTCCGGGCATCGATCTCGGCGGAAACAATGGGCAGAGTTTCTTTCACCCTAATTCACCTGTTCACCTAGCAGTAANATGACACTCTTCAACAGGTGTGTGTTCCACATGAGAGCATTTAACATGTGCATTCAACACAATGACACACACACAACCTGTGTGCGCGCGTTTGCGTGCGTACACGTGCCTTTATCTACGTTTGCTAGATAAAGCTTCAGCTCATGGACTCTGCCTTTCCAGTTCTCGGTCATCTAATCCAATTTGATGGCAACTCCAGCCTCTCTGGCTTCTTATCGTATGAACTTTTGAAACTCGACATGGAGTTTGAATCGACTGTGATCCTTTCTAATTAAATCAACTCGCTTCCAATGCTCCTCTGCTGCTTCTTGGTCTGTCCTTGTTCACGTTCACGATGTCTTCAACCCTCAGTACTTTTAATGTTAAGATCATTTCTTTTCTATTTCTGCTTTCTCTAGTGATCAAAAAAGATGTTTCTTTGAACTTGTTGAATATCTTAGAACTATCTCAGTTATATTTTGTGTCTACTCTCCCTCACCCTCCATCACCCTCCGTCACCCTCCCTCACCCTCCCTCACCCTCCCTCACCCTCCCTCACCCTCCCTCACCCTCCCTCACTTTCCCTCACTTTCCCTTACCCTCCCTCACCCTCCCACACCCTTTTCAGCCCTCCCGTATCCTCATCCTCCCTCACCGCTCTACAAACTGTCTACTCGAGCAACAGTGGCCAAGATTATGACATTCTCAGGAAATAAAGCAAAGTTCGTGCGAGGCACCGACTACCGGCCATGTCATTCTCCTCCTTCTCCTCCCCTTACTAATTTTCGTCCTCTTTACTTCAGTAATCTATTTCGCTCTCCTTTATATTAACTCATTTAATTCTCTACCTCTTGCTCCCATTCTCTTGTTTATCGTCTCCATTTTTATTATATAAATAGGATTACCCGTTTATGCCCGGGTTTCTCTCCGATCTTTTCCACTCCCCCTTCTCTCCCAATCTCGCCCCTCTCCTCTCTCTCTCTCTCTCCACTAACTATCCCCCTCTTTCTTCCATTCC
>WNGS01005997.1:10803333-10830290 GCA_020271785.1 Procambarus virginalis | reverse complement strand
GCAAGAGGTGAAGGAAGAAGAGAAGGAAAAGGAAGTGGAAGGAGGAGGAGGTAGTGAAACGGGAGGCAGAAGATTGTGGATCACGTTCTCAATTTGGAGTACTTTTATGGACCACAACACTGTGCCTTGTTTGAGTAGCTTCCCTATTCCCTCCCTCCCTCCTTCCTCTCTACCACTCCCTCCCCTTCCTCAATCCTTCCCTCTCTACCTGACTCCCTCTCTCCCTCCACTTCCTCTCTCCTTTCCCCCCTCCTTCCTTGTCTCCTTCCCTTCATCCCAACCCCTCCCTCTTTCTTTCCTTTCTCTCTCTCTCTCCCTCGCTACCTCCATTTCCTAGGAACTAGGAAGTGATGTGGCGGAGGCTGACTCCATACACAGTTTCAAATGTAATTATGATAGAGCCCAGTAGGCTCAGGAATCTGTACACCTGTTGACTCACGGTTGAGAGGCGGGACCAAGGACCCCGCAGATCAACCCCGCAAGCACAACTAGGTGAGTGAGTACACACACACACACACACACCCACACTACAGCTGTCATCCCTCAACGTAACTTTTCAGTCTTTTAGTAAACTGATGAACCGCCACAATATGTACCTACTCAGCTGGCCTGTCTGTGCATGGACTAATGCCCTCTATCTGAAGGCCATTCTCACGATCTACAAACGTCTGATTTGCAAGGGTTCAAGACGCACATAAACCTTGCGTAAAAATTGAGGTGCTTCAGTATTTCCCTAAACCACCGCAAATGTTACGTTGGGATCGATACCGTTAAGAATGTGGTGCATTAAGTAACCTGTTCAATGAGTCAAGTGAAAAGAAGCTAATTTTGACATAGATTTTGAAGATAAGTTTAGAGGGCGTCGAACCATCGTCCCTTTAAAGCCTCATTTATTGGCTAATTGTCCGGCAATCAAGCCAGGTAATTACACCTTGATTGGTTTGATTGTTTTCTGCGAGGTCTGGGTGACTGCCTCGGACTGTTGTTTCCTTATCCACCTCCTCCTTCCCGGTCCATTATCCACCTCCTACCGGGTCCCTTATCCACCACCGTTCTAGTGCCTTATCCACCACCTACCTGGCCCTTTATCCAACATCTATCTGGTCCCTTATCCACCACTTACCTGGTCCATTATCCACTTACATTTTCCCTTACCCACCTCCTACCTGGTATGTAGATATCTGGAATGGGTATCTGAATTACTATATATGGCTAGGTAGTATACAACTCACTAGCCAGCGTCCTATCCACTAGCCAGTTAGTGCCCTATCCACTAGCCAGCTAATATCCTATCCATTAACCACTTAGTGTCCTATCCACTAACCAGCTAGTGTTCTATTCACTGTCTTGTTGACCCTTTATCCACCTGATTGATGATGTATTATCCACTTGGAGACAGGTGCCATATTTTCTGGCAATTCTCTCTCTCTCTCTCCTCTCTCTCCTCTCTCTCTCGTCTCCTATACTCTCTACTCTCTCTCTCTCTCTCGCTCTCAAGTGAGAAGAGGGGAAACTAATAGGGAAGCAATATGTTGGAAGGTAAAAAAAGGGGTTTGACATGTTGGGAGCTAAAGGAAAGGGTAATGAATAGGGCTTAGCGTATTACAACTGAAGGATAATGATAATGAAATGGGTTTAATGTAATGAAAGGGGCGGGGAAGAACTGTAAAAGGGGGTCAGGAAAAAAAGTGAAAAGGGATTTGATATATTGGAAGGAGGGAGAGCGAGAAGTGAAAGGATATAATGTCAGAAAGGTCGAGGAAAGGTATGAAAGGGACGTGGTGTAATCACTAGAGATACTAGCACCACCACTACCACTGCCACCACCATCTCTACCACCATCACCACCACTAGTAGCACCATCACTGTCTCCATCATTACTAGCAATACCACACTAGCGTCACTAGAACCAGCATCACTAGGACCCACCAACACCGCACATCTACATCACCACCAGACACCCCACAAGAACTCCCACCACTAGAACACCCCCTCCCACATCCTACCCACCTACCCTCCCCACCAACACCCCCCCCCCCCCCCCATTTATCACACCGCCTCCTTTTCTCATTGAGTAATACCTTTATTAAAGAAATTCACACTAATATTACCATAGTGACACATTACTGTTATTATCTAATTGTAACCAGATTATCCAAGATATTTTGACAGCCCGAATAATATAAATAAAAAGACGAGTAATTAAGAGGCGGGGGGACGAGGACTTAAGAGAGACCTAGGACTTAAGAGGCACACATACGATCAGGTCTGTCTGTAGAGAAAATTATAAAATCAAGGAGAACGTCCCCTCTGCTAGGTGCTCTATATTACATCCCTCCTTTACCAGACCTTTCCTTGTGATGATATCAAGCAGTTTACGAAACCTGTACATCTGTCCACGATCATGGTGGCTAGTTTAGTACATTAATATTAATATATTGGTAACATATATATTATACTATATCATATATATATTATATATAATTATATATATATATATATATCTATATATATATATACATATATAATATATAATGTATATATAATATAGTCGTAATGGCTTGGCTTTCTCCTGTTCCCTCCTCTCGCTTCACTCCTTTCCTGCTTCCATGCTTCCCTTATCCCATGACTTTTCTCCCCCTTTCTTCTCTTCCCCTTCCTTCCTTCCCTCTGGTTCCTTCCCTTCCTTCCTCCCCTGCTTCACGTGCACTCTTCCCCTCAGGCCTGCTGCTACCTGTGATCCGTGACGGTGGGGAGGGCTGCTGCTGCCCACGTCTCCCTCGGGCGTCATGGCAACCTCACAGGCACAGCAAGCACTGCAGACGGCCTGGTGGTGGTGGTGCAGGTGATGGTGGTTGGTGGTGGGTGGTGGTGGTTGGTGGTGGTGGTTGGTGGTGGGTAGTGGGTGTGGTTGGTGGTGGTAGTGTGTGGTTGGTGGTGGGTAGTGGTGGTTGGTGGTGAATAGGTGCAGAGAGTCAGAATTCGGCTCAAAAATCACGCTCAGGTGTCAATTTTCCGATATTTCAGATATTTTGAAAACTGTAGGGGGGTTTGGGCAAAATATGACCCATCGCCGTTTTCAGTAATTGGCATATTTTCGGTATAAAAAGTCGGAATTTGAAAATGAAAATAGGTGCAGAGAGTCAGAATTCGGCTCAAAAATCACGCTCAGGTGTCAATTTTCCGATATTTCGATATTTTGAAAACTGTAGGGGGGTTTGGGCAAAATATGACCCCTCGTCGCCGTTTTCAGTAATTGGCATATTTTCGGTATAAAAAGTCGGAATTTGAAAATGAAAATAGGTGCAGAGAGTCAGAATTCGGCTCAAAAATCACGCTCAGGTGTCAATTTTCCGATATTTCAGATATTTTGAAAACTGTAGGGGGGTTTGGGCAAAATATGACCCATCGCCGTTTTCAGTAATTGGCATATTTTCGGTATAAAAAGTCGGAATTTGAAAATGAAAATAGGTGCAGAGAGTCAGAATTCGGCTTAAAAATCACGCTCAGGTGTCGAATTTCCGACACTTCAGATATTTTGAAAACTGCAGGAGGGTTTGGCCAAAATATGACCCATTGCCGTTTTCAGTAATTGCCATATTTTAGGTATAAAATGTCGTAATATGAAAATGAAAATAGTTGCCGAGAGTCATAATTCGGTTCAAAATTACGCTCAGGAGTCAAATTTCAGATATTTTGAAAACTGCAGGGAGGGGGGGGAAGTTTGGGCAAATATGACACATCGCAGTTTTCTGTAATTGGCATATTTTCGGTATATAAATTCGTAATTTCAAACTGCAAATATGTACAGAGAGCCATTATTTGTCTTCAAAATATGGCTCAGGAGTCAGATTTGCTATATTTCCGAAAATTAGAAAACTGCAGAGGGGTATGTGCAAAATGTGACCTATCAAGTATGTTGGTCAAATGTGACCAACACGACCAGACAAAGGGTTCGGTATGTCAGAATGATTTCGAGTCACTTCTGGGGTGTGAGTTTTCAGTTGCATATATGCCTGGAGACCATTCAGGCTTATTAGCATTTGTGTTCCGCACGTGTGCCCCAAAGAATGAGGCGATTTGATAAAATACCATGCCCAAGATTACCAACAGTGTTGGCGGTGGGATGGGGAATTAGCCTCGGCTACCATTCTCTTTTGTCCGGTCGTGTTGGTCGAGTGGTTAAGGGATCCTGTACAACAGTTGCAGAGTGCTTCTGGCAGTATGGGTTCGAGTCACTTCTGGGGTGTGAGTTTTCAGTTATATTATATATATCAGCGCTTTTATAATCGTTCTTGCTATAATAATGATGCGTCAATATTATAAATAGCGCATTGTATATATTTCTGTCATGTGAGCGTATAGGCTCGTCACACTAATACTGTGTCAACAGTCGCCCACAACGGGTCAATATTGGCGCGTGACGTTACTCAATCTCCTGCTCTCACACCTTATACAAGAGTTCTTACATTCTTGTACAGCCAATAGCTCGCATATCGTTTCGGGCAGGTCATTAATCCTATGTTCCCGGAATACGACCCGCCAAATCCTTTATCAACCAGGCACCCTTTTACTGCAGGGTGAACAGACGCTACAGTTAAGGATTGGCGCCTGGTCAATCCTCCCCGGTCAAGATACGAACCCAGGCCCAAGCGCTCGCTTGGTTCTTATTACAATAAGAATAGTTATAGTAATAATCATAATTGTAATAATAATAATGTTACTAAATATAAAAAGGGTTCACAGCGAGAAGTCGTCGCTAATTTAAATTAGCTCATTTAAATATTCCCAAAAACTTCCATGAACTAATGTGTCATGTTATAAATGACAACATAAACATTGTGACAGTTAAATTGTGGAGTGCTAAGATCAAACAACTCTTCCAGACATCTTCCGCACTTACACCATGCTTCTCTGGGTCGACTTTGTGCCTTAATTGAGTGATTTGTCACTGACAAATTGTACAAATTATCTCTGGCCCATAAGAATCTTTTGCATTGCAAGGCAGCACCAAAAATGAGATTCATGTGAAGATGGCTACTGTTTTTTTTTATAATTTACTTGTCCTAAATAACATTTACTATGTTTTCATTCGGTGAATTACTCGTGTGAAGACCATGATCAGTCAGCCTTGCTGACTGATATCCATTTTCTGTTTTTCTCTTTACATTTTTTTTCTGCAACCTCTACCAAATTGGCTTTCCATTTTTCTTCTCTCGGATCCATTGTTTTCCAGTCTATTTAGCCTTGATTGCAGTCTCTCGTTATTAACAGCTGTGTGGAGTCTGAGTCATATCTGCTACCTCAAGGAAGATGTTCTTGTCTTGATCTTCTGTGGGTCACTGATGGGATGCAGATCCCCGGACATCACCACTTTTTATCCTTACATTGAAATCATTCCCACGAGACAGTATAGTTTTTTTGTCCAGCTTCTCCTCCACCTTCCTTCTGTCTTCCGGGTGTAATGCCTTAAATATATCTTAGTCCTTCAGGTGATTTTATGTTGCAACACTGTCACATCGCAAGTCCTTCCCACCTCTTCTCTCTTGAATCTGCCAGGTGTTCCACTTCAGCTGTGAATACTTCCTGAAATCTGTCATCAGTTCTCCACAGACTTCTTTATCATTTTCGGTGAGTCCGTTTTACAAACAGGTAAGAACACACGCACGCACCCACCATCCATTGAAGAATCATTACACACAGTTATGACCATTGATCCTAAAGAAACGAACACACACAATTATATATATATATATATATATATATATATATATATATATATATATATATATATATATATATTATTTATTTATTTATTTACACAAATAGTCAGATAAAAGAGTTAACAATAACAATGAAATACAGTTTGTAAGTAGAAACTAAATCATATATAAGCAGATCATTGACTAATAGGTCGACAAGTAGATTGCCGTTACAGTAGATAAGTGAACTATAGACAAATAAATAGCTGGTGACAAGTAAACCTAGAAAATTATAAACGCACTCACAAGCCGTATATGATTAGGTAGTGTCTAACCCTTCCCTAGTGTGATCAGGTACCTGGTTCAAAACCTACACCCGGTACCACGTACGATATGGTACCGGGACCTGAACCTACACCATTCCTCTTATGACCAGGTATTTATTCAGTACCTGCAACTTCGTTGGGAATTATGATTTGACTCAGTTCAATGATAGTTTGACATTAAGGATCTACCGCGCACCTGGTGTTAAACATTTCTTTTGATTTCTCCTTCAAGTGACTTCCTCATAGCAACTAGAAATATTAACTACCTAGAAATTTGAATCGCCTGGTTAATTGGCTTATTAATAATGCATTCTCGGTGGCGAGAACTATGGGAAATCAATTAAGCAGAGATGAATTTCCTGGATATCTGACATCATTAAGGAATGGCTTCCACAATGGCTTGCATAATGGCTTTCACGAAGCCTTCCACAAAGAGCTGGCCTTCAGGGCTTTTTTTTATACCAGGAAATAAATTAGCCTTGCATTGTTTGTTCATTGTATACAAGGTTATTACGATGATGTATATACAATGTAGGTCAATTTTTTTCTCTCTCCCTCTTTTCCGCTTTATTATTTTTGTATCTGAAGGTAAATGCATATGTAATTATTCTACGTGAAACCCCCCTTGTCGTTAAGGGTATCCAATATACTCTGTTATATTAAGAATATTGACCGTATTCTTCAGTCTTCCAATCATATTCTCGCCCTAGAGCAGCTCGTGCTGGGGACAATTCCCTGCCAGGGGATTACTGAGAGGGAAGATTAAAGAGATTATGCCCCATCAAACCCATTTTGGGGAAGTTTTGGAGGTTTTAGGAACTGGAGCTCTTCGAAGCATGTATGCTGGAGACTAGCATGGGAGAGAGAGGTGGCTGGAGAGGGGAGTGGTTGTAGGTATTGTAGGCCCATAGGGGTTGTGGGTGAGGGAATGGTTGTTGGTGGGCAAGGGGGCTTGTTGGGATGGAGGGTTTTGTGTTACATTGGGGGGTTTCTGGCGGGGTGGGCTGGGGGGAGATAGTGTTTGCTCGTGGGGTGGCAGGGAGAATGTTATATATGGAAGTGTGGTTTAGTAATAAATTCGTAGGTAATAACACTTTTATTTTTTGTAATTATTTTATTATATGAATTTAATTTGGTGTGTGTGAGTGAGAGGGAGCTGTCAACAAGTTTCCTGGTGTGCTGCGTCGCCTCAGTGCTTGCTCCTAGGAGCAGGAGTGTGTAATAAAAGTGGTCAGGGTGCTAGAGACTGGTGACATCCCCTGGCGACTCGTGGCAGCCCCTGGCGACTCGTGGCAGCCTCTGGCGACTCGTGGCAGCCTCTGGCGACTCGTGGCAGCCCATGGCGACTCGTGGCAGCCTCTGGCGACTCGTGGCAGCCCATGGCGACTCGTGGCAGCCCCTGGCGACTCGTGGCAGCCTCTGGCGACTCGTGGCAGCCTCTGGCGACTCGTGGCAGCCCATGGCGACTCGTGGCGGCCCCTGGCGACTCGTGGCGGCCCCTGGTGACTCGTGGCGGCCCCTGGTGACTCGTGGCGGCCCCTGGCGACTCGTGGCAGCCTCTGGCGACTCGTGGCAGCCCATGGCGACTCGTGGCAGCCCCTGGCGACTCGTGGCAGCCCCTGGCGACTCGTGGCAGCCCCTGGCGACTCGTGGCAGCCCCTGGCGACTCGTGGCAGCCCATGGCGACTCGTGGCAGCCCATGGCGACTCGTGGCAGCCCATGGCGACTCGTGGCAGCCCATGGCGACTCGTGGCAGCCCATGGCGACTCGTGGCAACCTGAGAGAGAGAGAGAGAGAGAGAGAGCACAATAAACCTCCACATACAAAACATTCCTACTCTGTCTCTCTCGTCCGGCTTTAATTTCCCCTCTACATTTCCTGTTCAAACTGTACATCAATACCAGCATCAGTTGACACACATCTCACGCCACAAGCGGGACAGTGATGAGATATTTACATTGTTAATTTATCGTCCCCTTTCTTGTATTTCTTTCTAAATCTCCCCTCCAGCAGCCCTAACCTCCAGGTTTTGTTATTGTTATTATTAACTTGTTATTTTTACTGTTAATAACATAAGACAAAAATACAGGAAGGAAGTGAAGATGTTTTGACCATATGAGGCAACTCTTATCCCAACCTTATAACCTTATAATAGCCCAACCCCCAACTTGTATGAAAAGAAACCTGTACATCTTTCCTTCAGAATGTCTGCTTTGTTTACATTTATTAAAATATTTACAAGCTTTTTAACTTCACAACCCAAGATTAGTAGTGTTATAAACAACCTCGTAGTTCATAAAATATTTATTCAGTGTAAACAAAGCCGCCAGTGATTGAGGACAGATGGCCAGGTTTCATAAGTTGTTGCGTAAATGCCTGATAAATCCTGGCCCAGGATTCAAGTCGTGTCGACCTTATTATTAAAATTGCCTTGCCAGCATTCAGTTGCCGTGGCTTAATCTCAACTTCACCCGGCCGGGGCCCAGATGTGCTACGCACGACTAAATTCCTCGAAAAAATGGCAGAAAGACTTGAAACAAATCCTTGATACTACAGGAATGTGTTCCTTTTATCCTAATGAAGGTTTGGAAGCACACCAATGCAATCTTCTGGTGAAGGCAGCTGCGTTGTAGTGGTGATACAGCAGGAAAACCTTAATGATATAGCAGGAAAACTTTACTAGTGATATAGAAAGAAAATCTTAGTGGTGATATAGCAGGAAAGCCTGCTTCTGGATCGTTTCTGAGGCAAAGACCTTAGTATTAGACTTTCTATTAGACTGAGGAGGAAATACCTGGAAATATTTGATATTTCCGGAATATTTGGTCCGGAGGCTTGGAAATAATCAGTAACTGCTCCTATTGGTGCATGCTTTTAGAGTCTGTAAAAATGAAGGGTAAAAATCTTTGTTCCACTTATAATTGTCTTAAAAGGAACTTTACGGCTCTGCTTTCACGTGCGAAGCTAAAAAGAGCGGGTACTCAGCCTTTATAAATGTTTTAAGTGGTATTGAATTGTTTTCAGAAGATGGCTTTGTTTTGTTTCCGTATGAATGATCCGGATTTGAAATCATTTAGTAAACTCACTTATCAATCTTTAATACTTTCAGAGTTATTACAGTGTCGTTTTGTTCATTTTATGCCTAACAAGTGGGAATCCTTGTTAACGAGGATTAACATTAACGAGGTTGTTTATAACAACCTACAAGGTTGTTATAAACAGCCTCGTAGTGCTTCGGAACGCATAGACTGTTTAAGAAATGTAAACAAGGTTGCCATGATTGTTGAAAGATGTACAGGTTTCGTAAATGTTTGAAGAATCGTGACGAGAGTTTGGAAGCCACTATGAACAAGAATTATCATTCGTCAAGCCGAAGCCTGGTGGCACCTGAGCTTAAAGTTTAAATAATTAATTCCCTGGTCAGACAACTGATAATCTTGGACTTCCAATGGCACATAGATCTTCACATCAAATACAACACAAGCTCAAGTGCATACCACACTGCGGGTGGATAGGACGCACGATTTCAATCCACCACTAACTTAATGTTCAAATTATTTGCATGCACAAGCTTTTACTTTTTCCACTACAAAATCACTTGAAAATAGCTTCCAATATATGTTTAATCAATCTTGTTAAAAAAATTACATAATGTCATTTGTAAATGAGATGGGTCTTATACGTAGGTAAATATAGTAACTCTTATGAACCTTATTTTGAAATTTGAAGGAAAATGTAATATTTTACTGTTGGCTTCAGTACAGGGTCCGGGGCCCCAAGGCTGGCAGCGCAGACAATAGGAGTCAGAGAATGGGATACAGAACGACAGCCTTTACAAAGCCACTCTCGCACCTGGACCTTCATCTTCTGCCAACTGCCTACAAGCAAAGGGAAACAAGCAAATGGGATGCTTTAATATAACAGAGGTACGATATTTTCTGTCATATAATACATGTATTTACCCTATTCAACTGGTCAGAAAGCATCATTGTAATCATTTATGTGTTCAGTTGTGTCTTTGAGGGGGGGGGGGGGTCTGCGTATTTTGGCCTGGTGGATCAGCATGGTGATCCACCAGCCTGAAAACACCTATCCACCGGGACTACTGTATTTTCCAGCCCTAACATAATCCTCCATAGCCCCAACACGCTTATCCACTAGCCTCCATCATACCCATTCAGCAGCAAAAAAAAAAAAATCTAAATCCTCCTGCCAGCCCATCCACGAACCCATCCAGTGGCTCCCAACCTGACCACCTGACCTCCACAAGCCGGCCGTCTTCAGTGGGCCTAACACACACCTGTAGCTTCCCCAGTGTTCCACATCACCTGTAATGGGAAAGAGCGTTAACGTGAGGCATCTGGCGGTCACATCCCCAACTGTGAACTGTGTGGGTAAATTGTTCCCCAAATGAAGAATACAAATTGGCTTTATTAACTCGTGTTCAGTTGTTTTCAGCCGTATGACAAGACTATGTTCAGTCTTGCCCGCTATACTAGAATTCATTATAAATGTTCAGGCAGTCAAGAGATATGTCTGTACAGTTAACTAGAGCCTATTAAAAAAACATATGCCGTGAACTGAAACTTGAGGAAAATATATATTTTTTATTTTGTTATGTGATAACGTAACGGTTATCAAATGATAACACCAACAACAGTGTCTCCATCAACCAAGATGATAGTTTGACTGGAAATTAAAGACTATATAGTTCGTTAAAAGCCGATTCTATTTTATGTTACAAGTTGAAAAATTGGAACCGAGTTGGGATTAGGAGAACACTTGAAAATTATAAATTTTGAGTTAGAAAACACATATTACCAAATCAAACGTTATATCAAACAATTTGTTAAACTAATACAAAAATTACCTACTATTATAATCTCTCATAACGCTTTCATTGTGCTGGCATAAAGCATAAATTATGCTGCCGTAAAGCTTACATAGTGCTGATATAAAGCTTACAGTGTGCTGTCATAAAACTTTGACAGAATCTACCATAGTTCTGAATAAAAGCTAACATTCTGCTGGTTTAAAGCATATATTTTGC
Source organism: Procambarus virginalis (assembly GCA_020271785.1). NCBI lineage: Eukaryota > Metazoa > Arthropoda > Malacostraca > Decapoda > Cambaridae > Procambarus > Procambarus virginalis. Next base: position 10,819,212 of record WNGS01005997.1, on the reverse strand, counting down.
TGTCATAAAGCTTTCATTGTGCTGTCGTAAAGCTTACAAAGTGCTGATATAACGTTGCGGCTCGTACTGCTTGGCAAGAGATTGTGAACGATAAGGAGAGATAGTAGGCGACAGAGAACGACTTATTGAGTGCCACCGTCAGCACGCCAAGCCCTCAAGCTGTGATAAGTTGGCGATCTCTCTCTCGGGTGCCACCATCAGGTCGCCAGACCCTCCTGGCATGATCAGTCACTGACCTCCCGAGGGCGCCGTCATCGGCACGCTTGACCCCCAGAGTTGTGCTGAGGGCTCCACCGTCTGCAGTAGAGCTAAGGGTCTGGCTTCATGCAGGTCGGCGTTCAATCCTCGACCGTCCAAGTGGTTGGGCACCATTCCTTTCCCCCCCGTCCCATCCCAGATCCTTATCCTGACTCCTTCCGAGTGTTATACAGTCGTAATGGCTTGGCGCTTTCCCCTGATAAATCCCTTTCCCTATACTGATCGAGGGTGCCACCATCGGCACGGCAGGCTCTGATGACACGCTGCTGCTCATGCACATCGAGCTCACTTTTGGCACCGCTCGGCACCGGCACCTTAGCTCAGCGCTGCCATTTTCGTGGCCTTCGTCCCAGAACTCGCTCTGCCAGGCCACGTACTATTGTCATTAATCACTGGTGCGTGATGGAGAGAAAGAATATTGACAAACTGCAGGACGTTCATTGCGAGCAAAGCTATCTTGACCCAAGACAGAAACAGTATGAATCCCATTCAGAAGATCCGATTTTATCAACCGTCAAAACACTATTTTAATGCATCAACATGTATATGTAATGGATACTAGCATACCAAGTGAGTAGCATTATTGGGATAAAAGCAAAGACATTTGCACAGTTTTAGCAATTAGCGAACAACAGCCCGTTTTGGTCTCATACGCTTGCAGTAAGGGAAAACCTTCTCAAACCTTCAAAACGTGATGGAATTGATTCAACTATATCTGTTGTCCAGGATAAGGCACAAACCCATCTGCTGAGCTTGGGTATGGATAGCTAAGAAGCTATTGTAAAAAAAAAAGTCAAAGGAAAGAAGTTTATAAGTTGACTTTCTTCCTGTGGGAATCGGAAACAATAAGGAAACACGTGGAAAAGTTTGTTCTCAAGTCTGGAGAGTCTTGGTTATAGACCATCAGGGAGGTGTTCAGATGAACCGACGTAGAAGGACAGCTCTTAGCTTACAGTGGTGTCACGCTAGGAATGGTGCTGGTGTTAGTAATGAACCCTATCTTCATTAAAACAAATAACACAAGAGAAAGAGATGAAGTGAAAGCTAGAGACACAGACCAAATAGTAGGACACCGAATCAAGTTTTGTTGAGCATTTATATTATATAATGTGTATATTATATATATATATATATATATATATATATATATATATATATATATATATATATATATATATATATATTTCATATATTACGCAGGTGGGATAGCTGAGCAGGCAAAAATTGGCAGGTCATCGAGCAGACTCGGGGTAGATAGAGATAAGCTACCAGGCAGGCTCGGGGCAGACCAAAGAGCAGACACAGGGTAGGCCACCGGGCGGGCTATTAAGGGAAAGCTCCCAGCAGGCCACCGGACAGGCGAAAGGGAAGACTCGAGGTAGGCCACCGGACAGGAGAAAGGGAAGACTCGGGTAGGCCACCGGGCAGGCCAAAAAAAAAAAAACTTAGCGCAGGTCAAGATCGATGTGGGGCGGGGAGGTGCGTAGTCCCCCCGCGCGACGGAGGGCGCCACACCACAGCCTGGCGGCTCACTACGCTGCACACCTCCGCACTTGTTACACGCCCCGCTACCCCAGCCGCCGCCCCACGCTACTGCCGCCACCTCCCTCTCCCTCCCGCTGCTGTCCTCGCCGCCGCCGCCTGGCCTCGACAGCTGCAGGTGTTGCTGGCCTCGCGTGTCCTCTCCCTCCCCCCTTCCCCCCCTCACCTGCCATTCCCACCTCCCTTCTCCCAGCACTCCTGTCATACAAGTCTCCCCCCACCCCCTTATCTGTCATTCCCGCCAGTCACCCTTCCCCCCAAAACTTGTTATACCAAAACCCCCTCCCTCTTCACCTGTTACCCCTACCCCCTCTAGCCTCGCCTGTCACGCCTGATCTTCCCCCTTCCATCCCCACCAAGACTCCTCACCTGTCGCAGTACCCGCCAGTAGAGTTTCTTGTGTTGCGGGAGCTGAGTTAAGGGGGACTTGAGACAAGATACTCCTTCTCCTCGGTAGAAGAATAGAGCCTCACACGTCACCTTGCTGCTCCTTGTAGAGTACCCGAGGAGCATGGCAGCGACGGAGTCCGGGCCGCAGCATACTGACCCGCCCCTTCAGGATGAGGAAGCTGCCTCTCCTCACGACCGTCTCATGTAAGTACTCTTCTGGGATGGTCGGGGAAGACAACCATACACAATACTTTAGCAACCGCAATAATTCCTATTTGTAGTCGTCTCTGGGTACTGTGGTGGCTCTTAGGTGCCTCGGTAGTTCCTATGGCCCGATGTCTTAGTAACGTGGTGGCTCTTAGGTGCCATAGTGCTCCTAGGTGCCCTGGCAGTTCTGTGTGCCACCATAGTTCCAAGATCTCTTGGTAACGAGACGGCTTCTAGCTTTGGCCGAGATTGCAGGGTCTTACGGAGGTCTCTAGGCATTGCGGAAGGAGTCCTTACACATTAATATTATCCTTCTTCCACGATTCCTCTACTAATTACTGAGGCTTCTGCCCCACGTGGCCCCTTGGGCGGCTCTCACAGGAAGCCTTTTCCTGTGTATTTATCTTATTACTTACATTTTTAGGGTGTAAGGGCGAAGATAGTGAATGATAACGGTAAGCATCCCTGATTACCGGCCGCCTGTGTAGAGTTGCGCGGAGTCTCCTCGCAGGGGTCATATACAGCTGTGCCAAGCGCTGTACAAACAGCAAGCGGACACAGGCAAAGTCAGTTGTGTTGTCAACGATGATTCGTCTGATGCTTCTCACTAGGAGCCCGTCACTAGGAGCCCGTCGCTAGGTCTAGTTTAGATAATTGAGATCAGTTGCCAGTCTAGATAATTGGAAATCGTTAACTGACTTACTCGTCTGCCTTCTATTCTGTCAATATTTCTGTCATATAGTCAACGTTTCTCTCTAATTCTGAGAAACTTTCTCTGATTATCATGACTTCTCCATTCTTCTGTAAACGTTTTTTTTCATATTCTGTCTATAATTATCCCTCTTTCCCCAATTTATTCTTTATCTCTATATCTATCTCCATCTATGTATGTATCCATCTCGCTCTCTGTCTCTTTTTGTCTCTCTTTCAGCGTCTCTTTCTCTTTCAGTCTCTCTCTCTCTCTCTCCCTTCCTCTCTCCCTCCCTCCCTCCCTCCCTCCCTCCACGCAGCACAATTCAGTCCTCCTCGGGTAAAGATCCGAGCGAACGTGCTGCTGGAAATCACAAGATAAACATCAAAGCCTGCAGAAGGGATCGGAAGGAGGCTGCTAGTGTTGAGATCAGATCTCTCGAGCGAGGGAAGAGGGGGATCTGTGTGTATGTGCGGGATTCACGCCTTACGCGAATTTATCATTTCGACCTGTTTGTCGCTTGTTCCTGAATGCGTTTTCCATTTGAATATGTTGAAGGTGGGATGGGCAAGTTGGCAGGTGGAAGGGACGGGTTGAGTGGAAGGGTATGGTAATGGGTTTTAGTGTTGTATAATATTTATGTATACGGAAAATCTTATTAGAATTTGGAAGGAGACTGCAAGGTTTTCAGCCGTTATAACGGCCTTCTTGAGCAGTTAGGCGAGACTGATTGTTGTTGATGGATGTGTACTAAGCCAACTGTTCTTTCCCAGTTGTACTTACATATATGTATGTTCCACTGTAATGTACTTGCAGAGTGACCTTCAGCTCCTGAATGTGTGTACTCACCGAGTTGTGCTTGCGGAGGTTGAGCTCTGGCTCTTTAGTCCCGCCTTTCAACTGTCAATCAACTGGTGTACAGATTCCTGAGCCTACTGTGTGTGTGTGTGTGTGTGTGTGTGTGTGTGTGTGTGTGTGTGTGTGTGTGTGTGTGTGTGTGTGTGTGTGTGTGTGTGTGTGTGTGTATTTCACCTGAATATATATTTAACTCATCTATCCTTCTCCATTGTTCATCAAGCCTCTTTTCTTCATCCTTCCCCACTCTTACTGGGAGGACAGCTTGCCTACCTTGAATTTGCTTTAATTACTGATCGAATGTCCCGTACATGCCAAAATCTGGCAACTTCAAGTATTTTTGTGAACTGCAAAGTGAATCTGCATCCACAAGTATTGGAATGAAATTGAAATGTTGCAAGAAATCGAAGTCAAATATTGATATTTACTAACCAGTCTAGATTATTGAAAATCTTAATACTAACCATTATGATTATTGAAAAATCTACTAAATTGCAAGAGAATACAGTAAATGTGCATGCATATAAATACATTTAATGCAGCCTGGATACTTTCTTCCTGTCAATAAACTTGAGTAAGATGAGCAGACAGAAAGTCTCCATAAAATAGATCTCGGTAGCATTATCAGAGGTGGGAACTGGAATTATCAGGCAAAAGTGCCAAGCTATTGCGATTATATTGCACTGGGAAGGGATCAGGATAAGGATTTGGGGTGGGACGGGGGGAAAGGAATGGTGCCCCAACCACTTGGACGGTCGTAGATGGAACACCGACCAGCATGAAGCGAGACCGTCGCACTACCGTCCAGCTCAAGTGGTTGGACTATCAGAGGTGGATTAAGATAACCACGGGTATTGAGCTTAGATTCTTAGATTCCTAGATTCTTTGAATCTACTTCACTTTGTCAAAATAATAGATAATTTTTAGAGCACGTATTTATTTTTTTACCCCTAATTTTGGCGGGCTTCAAGCTTCCCGAGCCTTAGGCTGAAACCTGTGCATCTTATAGGACTCTCCAGCTCTGAGCATTAGGTCTCTTACTAGTGAAAAATATGTACTCGTATATAATACAGCCCAACGAGCCGGTCGCAAACAACATATTCCTCCATATTCCTTCCTCTTAAAGTCCTCACCAATATTCCCTTCGAGATGGCATTTCCATTAATCTGCTAATCTGCATTTTGAAGCGCGGCCCACAAAGACGCCATTAATCTAGTTATCAACACCAGTATACCTGTTCCGCGAGGTTGAGAATGAGGGTGAAACGGGAGGAAATGGGAGAGAGGGAAGGAGGGAGGGAAGGAGGGAGGGAAGGAGGGAGGGAAGGAGGGAGGGAAGGAGGGAGGGAAGGAGGGAGGGAAGGAGGGAGGGAAGGAGGGAGGGAAGGAGGGAGGAGCAGATGATGGCAGGGAAAGGGAAGGGTGATTGGAGTGAATAGAAGGCGAGGGGAATTCACCTACAATCTTCAAGGTCTCTTTCCAATCACCAGCACCCGTGCCCTTAGGTCAAGTAATGGAATTTACTCTTGCTAGAACCATCTTCTATTTATGTACTCACCTAGTTGTGCTTTCGGAGGTTGAGCTTCGGATCTTTGGTCCCGCCTCTCAACTGTCAATCAACTGGTGTACAGGTTCCTGAGCCTACTGGGCTCTATCATATCTACACTTGAAACTGTGTATGGAGTCAGCCACTGGAGTCAGCTACATCACTGCCTAATGCATTCCATTTGTTAACTACTCTATTAACTATGTGTGCATGTTTGTGTGTTTACATAACTGTATTTTGATCACTTTACAGGATTGAGCTCCAATTCCTGGGGACCAAACTCGTCTCTCTTAATAGAATTAACTCTTTAAACTATACATGTCATTTATTCTATGTTCATCTGTTCACTTTTTAATCTCTTATTCACATCTATTTCACATTTGTCCATTTCTTTCTTCCTTCACCCTTTCTTCCCCCCTGCAATCTTTCTCAATTTATCGCGATATTCACTCACCTATCAACCTTCCCTCTCCACTCCCCATCCTTCTTATCCTTCTCATTATATATGTCTCTACCCAATTTCTCCATTCAGCATTGTCTTGTCATTCCTCTTTCTGTCGTCTCTACTACAGTTTCTGTGTCCCATCCTTTCTCTCTATTACACAGTTACCTTGTTACCCTTCCCAGTGATTAGGAACATTACCAGCCTCGGCAAGTGTAGGCGACCTGTGAAGGGAGGATGGTGTAAGGTTTTCCTTCTCTGGAATAGTAAAGGTGTCGAAAGAATAGTAAATAGTAAAAGTAAATAATAATAGTAAATAATAAATAGTAAAGAATAGTAAATAGTAAAGGCTTAACGTTTATTCTCAACACATTGTCCGAACACTCCTTAATACGTCAGACAATCCCCTTCTCTAGTTATATAATAATAATAATAAAATAATATTTTATTTAGGAAACGTACATACATAGATGCAGAGTTACAAACATTCTGCTTGATTTATAGAGCTAGTACATACAATACCTAAAGCCAGTAGTACGCCAGGCGTTTTGGGCAAATGTAAACTTCTTATAAACGGAAAACATTTTACACATGACTCAAATCTTCATATGCAGTCATTTCCTAATTCATATATATCTGACAACGAGTTGATAAGAGTGAGACTCAGTTGCGTTACTGCGTAAGATACTAGTATGATGGATCGAACGTGAGCTGAATTGAAAGCGAGGAGTTTTGTGGAATACAGTTAAGAGTCGAGGCGATCCCTTACGCTATATTTCTATGACTATCCTGAACGGCAGCTCCGTAGCCCACTTAGAATTCCGTACCTGTAGAGAACCACAACAGGTGAATATGCCGTGTCCAACCTGTCCTCTTAAAAATATCGTCGCTTTTGGCCGTTTGCCCGTATGGCCGAAAGTGAACGTAATTTGAAAATGAAAAAAAAATGGAAATAAATTTGGGATTTTTTTTTCAACAACAGCAAGTTAAGGGTCCTCTGGTAGGTTAAGTGGGCAGGAAATTCTCAAAGTTTCAAAGCGTTATGAAAAACGTTAATTGAAAGTTTCCTCTCCTAACCTTTCCGAGTAAGCCGGACGACTCAAACAGAAAATGGGACAGTACGTCACTTTTGTGAGTCTATTTAATTTCAAATTGCGTTCACTTTTGGCCATAGCGCGCATACCAGCGAAAAGCCACGTTATTTTTAAGAGGACGGGTTGGTGTGTGTGTGTGTGTGTAACGGAGGGTGAACTTACATGCCACCAAACGTAAGTCTTGCCCTATGCTGCTAGGTGCATACAAAGTGCTGCTTGATACAAAGTGCTGTAAAGGCAGTAATATTGCATTGCTTTAAGATGTGTACTTGAGGTACACTTATGAGACTTGTAAATTTGTGCATTCATTAATCCTAAGACCTTTGCATTGATTTTCCTGCTGATTTAAACAATAATCGTATTGGTGATTCTCTATGTTGTTGTTGGTGGCACTGCCCTGTTACTACTATTATATTGGAGACACAAATGGTTCATGCATTTTGAATGGATGTGCTAGGGCGAACAAGGGGAGTGCCGGGGTGAACAAATGGAGTGCCAGGGTGGGTGATGAGTGCCTGCATGAACAAGAGGAATGCCATGGTGAACAGAGGTAGTGTCAGGGTGAACAGAGGGAGTGTCAGGGTGAACAAGGGAGGTGCCAGGGTGAACACGGTTGTGTGAACAAGAGGAGTATCCGGGGTGTCAGAGTCACGTGTGCAGCTCCGGGATATCAAACTACTAAGCACCTGAAGAGGAACTTGAGAGCATGTCACCTGAACCTTTGACCTCTAACGAGTTTACATAATGAGTATACACAATGAGGCTACATAATTATAAGATAATGAACGAAGATGGTGAGGGATTATGTAGCGTCCTTGGCTCTCTTGGGTTTTATACTAAATGGTTTAAGAAAAAAGTCTTCAGACTCCTGTTTGCAATGCCAAAAACTCCCCCCCCCTATTCCTCTACAGTTCATTGTTTGCAAAGCTAAGAGCTCTCTCTGCCACAGCTCAGTGTTTGCAAGGTTTAATAGTTCAGATCAAGTACACTTCAGAGAGATCCTAAGACTTTCTTATAAATTCGTTATCTGTCTCACCACCAGATAGCATGATGATAAGAAACTATAAAATTCTCCATATTATCGCTGTTAATTTGGGCTCTTAGTTAGATATGAATATTCAGGTATTTACCCGGAATTCAGAAACGCGAGAACCTTCAATATTTAGCAGAACCTGATTATTATATCTGAACCTGAACTTCCTGAACCATTCGTTAAACTTTTGACCTTCAGTACATATGTGCTACACATTTATATTTATGGTAATCTTGGGTGTTCACTGAAAATGTGTGTTTGGTAAGCACTTCTCTCAGTAAATACTTTGAAAGGAATGATGTATATAACGTACAGTGTTTCTCGTATGTATAGCGTCTATGAATACCTCCACTTTGAAATTCCTTCTTCATTTTAGTTACAAAAGGAAGAATATGTCCTAGGAATTGGAAGTACATCTTAACAATTGAATTCATCAATGTTGTGTGAATTTTATGAGTATGAATAGTCTTCCAAAAGCGGCCTTTCGAAAATACAAAACAAGAACATTTCATTGCTAAAATCCTGTCCACAAAATTTCTTTGTACACAAAAAAATGCACCACACAAAATAACATGACCTTATCCAGCTAAAAAAAATATAGTTACAGAAAACACGCATTCCAGACAAAGATGCAATCGCCAGTAGCGTAGATAGTAACCTTTCACTCGCTGGTGTCATCGGAGAATCGAACTCGGGCCTGAAAAGTACGAAACTACCGTCTTACCAACCAGGCCATGGATATCTTGAGGTTATCTTGAGATGATTTCGGGGCTTTAGTGTCCCCGCGGCCCGGTCCTCGACCAGGCCTCCACCCCCAGGAAGCAGCCCGTGACAGCTGACTAACACCCAGGTACCTATTTTACTGCTAGGTAACAGGGGCATTGGGTGAAAGAAATTCTGCCCATTGTTTCTCGCCGGCGCCTGGGATCGATCCCAGGACCATAGGATCACAAGTCCAGCGTGCTGTCCGCTCGGCCGACCGGCTCCCACAGGATGTGGGATGCCCACAGTAAAGAACCGAATGTAAAGACCAAAGCCTGTTGGTTTGATTTGATAGTACGACGCACAACTTGGGTTGTATAATCTAAATTAGGTCAAACAGTTGCAAGATAAATGAAATGGTATGGAACTATTAGGAGAAAGCGCCAAGCCATTACGACCATAAGGCACTTGGAAAGGGGTCGGGATTAGGATTTGGGATGGGACGGTAGGGGAAGGAATGGTGCCCAACCACTTGGACGGTCGGGGAATTGAACGCCGACCTGCATGAAGCGAGGTCGGCGATTTTTGTCTTATGTTAAACATTTATATTAGATATTTTGGATTAAGATCCCTACTATCACTTAACTCTTAAAGCTTGTTTACAGTAAAACATTTGAAGGTGAAGGAAAGACCCAATACATGTGTAAGTGCATTAAAATCAAATTTTGGGATGGTAACCTACGTCCATTATCAAGGTGTTGTAAACAGTGAGCTGAGAACATTGTTTACAGAACATTGTTTACACAACCTTGAGAAAGGATGTAAGTTTTATCCGAAATTTAGGTGTTAATACATTTACATATATTGGGTCTTTCCTTAACCTTCATTCAAGCTCTCCGGGATTATAGTAAGTTCCTAATTTTCGCACAGATTTATTATACAGTAATGAAGTGTTCCTGCGTCAGAATGTTCCTGCATGCTTAGCGTTGGTCAAGCGTGTACGCGGTCTCGGGGTGGAGGAGGGTGGAGCACCTTTGTGGCACTGAGGGAGACCTCACAGCTTCTCTAGCAGAGTGGATGGCGCTAGAGGCTAGCTTCAAACGTGCATATATATATATGTCAGTCGCCAAAATGAACTTTATAAATGGTGTATGAGTTCAACGTCTGCTCTTCCTTGCATGTATTAGCAGTTCCTCGTATCTTCCATATCTTTCTTCCTCCCTCCACATACATCCCTCCCTGCTTCCTCCCTCCTACCGTCCCTCCATCCTTAACTAGACTCATTGATATGATACAAATAATTGATGGCCGGTGTACACTTGACGATGGGAAACGGAGAAAGAATCAAGGAAATAAGTAAAGAGGAAGAAAAAGAGGGGGGGATGAATGAAAAAAGGAGATTATAAAGTAGAGAAACAAGAAGTTAAACCATAGGAGGGGAGTAAAAGAAGGGACATCATGAAGGATTAGATCCCAAACACTGCCCGGGAGCTAGAGCCCAACCAGCTCTGGCACACATCGCCTACGGGCTGGGTGGCGTGACCCCAAACAAACCGGGTGTCATTTGTGCCATGAGTTTTATCTTTCAGAGGCGCCCCTCGGCCTGTGTCGGTAGATAACTCTTGGCGACAAGGTCGTTTCCTGGTCGTGTTGTCCTTTGTGTGTAAGTTTGGGAGGTCTCCCATTGGCGTCCCCGGGTCACAGTTCAGGTCAAATGAGGAAAAATGGTGTCCTCTCGCTACCCAAGTTTTGTCTGAGTATTTTAAAGTCCGTGTTTTCCATTTTTTGGTCTATTGTTTCTTATTGTCATGTTAGCGTATTAGGCTCATCGATGTTCCTGTAGGCTCAACCACTGACCTTCGCCTGCATGCATCCCACTACAGTTGCCTAACTCCCGGGCACCTATTTATTGCAAGGTAAACTCGCATTAGGCGAAAGGAAACGTGGTCAAACACCTCCGTTCTGCCAAGGGAATCAAACCTGGGACCATTCGGTTACGAACCGAATGCGCTGACCACTGCACTACAAGAACCCTTTCCGTCTGAAGGGGTCTTTTAGTACAATCGACTTCGTTCTCGACTTACAATCGAGGATCCCGAATTCGATTTCCGGGCGGGTCAGAAATTGTTTGACACGTTAATTCACCTAATACCTCTGTTCACCTAGGCACTCAGGAGTTGGGCAGCTCTTGTCGGGTTGCATCCTGGGAAAGGTCCCCAGGATACAACGCAACCACGATGCAACTTCAGAAATTTTGAAGAGAAATCACTTCGACTGGTAAAGATGATGCCACAAGTGGAGTCCCCAGGAGTCCAAAGGCGGACAACACCAACCCCACTGGGACCTTGTGGAGACTAGCCTCGACCTCTCTCGGCAATCACAGTGGCTCCCCGAGGACCAACTGCAGATAGGTCCCCCTCCACCTTCCTTACTGCTACTCGAGCTTCTCCGTCTACTAGTCTCTATTTTGCCTCCTCTTTTTTGTACTCTTTACACTTTATCGCTATTTTAGTCCTTCATATGCACTCTCACCTTCCACTTTCCTTCTTCTCTTCCACCTTATCCTTTAGTTTCCTCTTGCACTCTCCTACCCTCCTTCTCCCTCCATGCCCCCCCCCCTCTCTCCACTTCTTTATTTATCTCCTTTTTATCATATTCTTCACTCCTCTCCCCTTCCGCCTTCTCCATTATCTATTACACCTACTCATTCTATTCTTCCGCTTCTTTCTATTATCTTTTCCCCTCCTACTCCTACTCTCTTATCTCCTATTCTTAATCATCCACACTTTCTAAAGTTTCTCTTTTTCCTCATCCTCCTTATCCTAATCATCCTTCTCTTCTTACTCCTTGTTTAATAGTCATCTTCCTGTTATTCCTCATCCTTTTATTCCTCATCCTGTTATTCCTCATCCTGTTATTCCTCATCCTGTTATTCCTCATCCTGTTATTCCTCATCCTGTTATTCCTCATCCTGTTATTCCTCATCCTGTTATTCCTCATCCTGTTATTCCTCATCCTGTTATTCCTCACACTCTAGTTCTTCTTCTTCATCATCTAATTGTTCTTCTTCCTCCTCTCTTTCCCTCCTCAATCTTTCCACCTCCTCCTCTTCCCAATTCTAATCCCCTTCCTTCTCCAATCTTCAAGGATGTTCAAATATAATTCAGCAAGATAACAAAGAAGATGCTCAAGGTCTGATGTATGAAGTAAGATATCTCCAGCGCAGCAAATAACCTGAACGAGAGACCTTTTGAGACAAATCCAGATATAAATATTATTAAATTCACCACTGCCTTGCCAGTGACGTAAATAAATAATTTCGAAAGCTCACACGCTAGGTTCTCCAGCAGTTTGGGCCTTAGCAAAATCGCGATGGCACCAGAACGAGTCTTAGGTAGTGTAAATGTTTAATATTGCTTATCACCTAGCGTGTCTAGACTAGCGGCCTTAAGGAAGAAATACAACCCAAAATCTTTCATGCTCTTGTACATAGTAAATGGGATGTGTGGGAAAAGAATACCAACAAGAAGTACACGAATAAAGATGTTAGGATAATGCATTTATGATAATTACAAACAAACCCGTGTTATCATCGACTTGGATATTACTGATGTTACAAGCTGTTGCAGCTTGTGCTAGCAACCATGTTGCTAGCACTCCAGGGTGCTAGCAACCCTGTTGCTAGCACCCTGGAGTTCAGCACCGGTGGGTGGGCGTGGCCGTGGGTTAAGGTAGTGTGGAGTTATATTAGACCATCAGTGACAAAAGAGGCGGTGGTTAGGAACTGGATTTCAGTCCAAGCCAGTATGAATACGTGAGTACAACTAGACAGATATAAACACAGCGATGAAGAGAGGAGAAACTTTGTCTCTGTCTTGGCTCTTCTTGCCCCTCTGCCTTTCCCCCCCCCGGTCTTCCCTCCCCCTCCCCCTCTGTCTTCACTCCCCCTCTGTCTTCCCCCGCCGGACGTGACATTTGCTGATTGGTCCCGTGATGAGACGTATATTAATAAACATATAAATAAATAATATAGCTTGCTCCCTCACTACAGGATCCGCCCCTCCTTCCCTTCTTCTCTGTCTACATTTTCCTCTTCTCCTTTCCTCTATACCCTCTCCTCCTTTCCTCTATACCCTCTCCAGCTCTTCTGTATTAGAAGTAGACGGATATAAAGAACACTTGAAGAGCATCACTGGTATCCACAGGTTTGTTCAGCCTCACAACACTGCTGCAGTACGACAGGGTGTTGCCAGTGGGCAGTCATGCCAATGGTTGGAACCCCAACCCCCCGTTCAACAAGCCGCCCACTGGATGGGTGCGGGGGAGCATATAGGCAATTAATAGTGTATATATAACTAATTCTCACTAATATATTTAGGTGTCCTGTACGCCAGTTGCATAGTGCTTCTGGCAATATAGTTTCGAGTCACTTCTGGGGTGTGAGTTTTCACTAATATATATTCGGGTAACTTACACGTTACTGTGGGTTCAGTTCCTGAAGCTATTATATGACTGTAGCTGATTCTACATCTACCAACAGGATGGGTATTGTGTTCTTAACTACTGAACTAGGTGACTATAGGGCCGTGGGTCTAGTGCTTCTCTCCAAGCGTATTGTGTATTCACGTTGGGTTGAGCTCCGTCTCTGCGGGGGTTGAGTTCTGGCTCTGCGGGGGTTGAGCTCTGGCTCTGCGGGGGTTGAGCTCTGGCTCTGCGGGGTTGAGCTCTGGCTCTGCGGGGGTTGAGCTCTGGCTCTGCGGGGTTGAGCTCTGGCTCTGCGGGGGTTGGGCTCTGGCTCTGCGGGGGTTGGGCTCTGACTCTTTCGGCCCGCCTCTCAACAGTCAGGTATGGGCCTCCGCCATCGTCTACGGGATGACCTTGCCGGCCAGGATATATGAATAGTCACCAAATACTCACAGAGATCACACTAACGTGATATATATACCAATGAGAAAATCCACTAGGGCTGTGAGGTGAGGGCGAACCACGGCATTGCCAGCCACATAAACTACCACTAGACCACCGTGACTCGTGAACGGCATACAACAGGATTTCTACTGAAATCACAGGTCTGAAGGTTCCTCCAGAAGCCAGTCCAAGTTATTTACGTATGATCCACAAGCACTTGGGTGGAAGGGCAGAGTGGTCCTTATGCCCCAACTTCAGATACACATGTGTATCTGAAGGCAGAGAAAGAAAGGGAAGAGAGAGAGAGACATACACACAACGTTCCGCGCATCTAGAGTCTTTTTTTTACGAAGGAAGATTAATAGAACTGATGTCACATTATCTTGAAAGGCCCAAAACGAATATCTCCGAGGGGAGATATGCTTGAAGTATTACATGCTTTTAATAGGCAAAAAATGAATGCAGATACTCCTAAAGCAGAAGGGGAGCATTTTATCATACTAAAAAACATTTTTTACTTAGCGAACATTTTAACAGGCAGCACATTGTATTATAAGTTGTATACACTGTATACATTGTTACATATCACAAACCAACTTACACATCAAGTTTCATTAATTTAAATAGCTTTCGAAGGTTGAGCCGAGTATGAAAAAAGGCCGCAGGTTCCCCACCTTGGCTTGTAGCACACACATTGATGAAAAGTGTTAATAGATGGAATATAAAAGAGGAGCTGAAACGAAAAATAAATATTCCTTCAATGTTTGACAAATTTAGATGTTTAAGGATACAGGAAGATACTGATTTGATTAAGTTGTAGACGAGTAGTGTAAACACTTGGGTGAATATAATGGTGTGTGTAACATATACATTTTTCATGTGTGTATGTTACACATATAAAAAATGTGTATGATTGAATGCAGTGGTGCGAAGAACAAACACATAAGTGAATACAGTGGTACGTAAATTTAACCATCCCCGAATGAGTCGGTAGGCCTACAACGATCCATTATGTACGCCCTTGAGAATAGATAGTAGAAATCAAATAAAAAATAAGCAAAGGACGAATTAGCACTGGTAAGAACAGGCAAATAAAAAATAACCATATCGAAAAGGTAGCTAAGAGTTGTAATGGACAGTTAGAAAGAAAAGACAGAGCGGAAAATAGATACGAAATGTAATAGATGGACGACAGGTAAAGGAATAAATAGCGAAGCAGCAGACAGCTGGATGTAGAAAAAATCTACAACAAGAATTGACAGGAGGAAGAATGGATTAGTGAAGCTGGAGAGTAAATGAATATGAATAAAGCCGGGGGAGGGGAGAAGATGTAGATATGAGTGAGAATAGGCAAGAGGGAAAAATAGGCATAAATGGAAGAATAGGCGAGGCGGATAACAGACTTGCAGGAATGAAAAAATAAACTTTTCGCAATTTCAAAACGGCCAGGAAAAAAATTGGGTAATAATATGCATTGATTTATGAAGAGGGAAGAGGCAGAGCGAAGAAGACATTGAAGAAATGGGAATGAAGAAGAGGAAGAAAGAAATCAATAGGAAAGGTGAAGGAATTAAATACGAAGCAAATTAGGAGAAAAGTTGGCTGAGAAGAGCAAGAAGAGAAATGGATGAATAGGAAGAGAATCATAATCAGTATATGAAGAAATTAATAAGGAGAATGAAAAGGATTAGACGAAGCTTGGAAATACGTAGGAACAGGAAGCACGAATGAGAGAGGGGAATAATAGATGGAAGAGAAGGAATTGAAGTGAAATACAATTTGACGAAAAATTTAGTAACAGAGCAAGAAGTAGGTGGAGGACAAGAAGGAGGGGGGGAGAATGAAGAGGAGAAGGAAGAGGAGAAGGAGAAGGAGGAGATAGTGAGGTAAAGAAGTCAACAAGAGAGAAGGAGCCCAGCCAGCACTTAGCCCGATGACGACGCCTGGGACGGTCCTGTCTTTCCAAACACGCTCCACTGAAGGAGGAGAGCCAATAGAGGAGACAAGAGCTGAAAGAGAAAGGCAAAGCAAGAATGAGAGGAGAGGCGGCATATCACCAACACCCCCTCAACAGCTTCCAGGGCAGATAACCCCCAACAAAACCCTTCAAGCTGTGCAGCCTCACCACCAAGCGAACACCAGCATCCTCCCCCCATGGGATATACAGGCCAGGGGGGGAGAGGCCAACCTCAACGCCGATGAATGTGCTGCT
>WNGS01005997.1:10734240-10787287 GCA_020271785.1 Procambarus virginalis | reverse complement strand
GCTAAACACAGTGTCATGCAATTGAGTTATATATATATATATATATATATATATATTATATATATATATATATATATATATATATATATATATATATAATACAAATACTCATGTATTAACTAAAGTACATCTTGTAACCTTTAAATATCTAATTAAGCACAACAAAACACAAAAGGAAGGGGGAGGTAGGAGGAAAGAACACAGAAACTGTATTGGAGGGAACCTAAACATCCCTAATAATGCATTTTGTGCATTCCACCAAGGCTAAGGGTCCCCTTCTTCCAGCCAGAGGTGCTACTCCCTTTCCCTATACTTTATTTATATTTATATATTTATTTTTATTTTTACATTAAATTACATTACATTACATATTACTGTACTTTGAATAAAATGTACCTATTGCAAAGAGGTTTGTAATCAGTTTGGTGTTTATGAGGCTCGTCAGGCCGATTTCAGAACCCGACATCAGATAGTAGTCAATTTGTTAATTTTATATGATTTTAAATTAGTTGTTATTAGAATTGGAGATCATACTTTGCAGGAATTCTATAAAGTAATCCTTAGCTCCTGTTATTTGTTAATATCAATACTAGAATGCAATCAAAATTAACAGTGTAAAATAAAGAGGTAATGGTAAATAAAATGGTAATGTCTGGTCTCTGACTGACATTACCTAAGTTGATTCTGAATATGCCCTTGGGAAATGTACATTTATGTAACTTCTTTTGAGAACCTTCAGATTTCTGTCAATCTTTTAATATATACTAAGTTTTCCACTACTTGTGACCACACACACAAACAATCTCATTTGGATACAATGACAAATTGCTGCTTGACTTCCATTGTAATTCATTATAAACTAAGTGATGTCATAGGCTCTGACAGTACTGTATAACCAATTGTAGGGAAAATGTATAGAGTTAATTCTCTTAATTGACATTGTGGTTATTCAGGATATTCATATCACTTGAGGGTATCATCCCAAATGACACCCTATTTAGTGTACAATATTGATACATGTACATAATTGATATTTTACATTTTGACTAATGACGCATGTAAAATATCTTCTCAGAGCAATGTTTTAGTGTTATGTTTTTTATAGGATGGACCCAAGGTCATCTTTCAAACTTATTGAAGAATAAAAACTAATTAGGTTTGGCTTTTGCAGATAAACAATATAGGAAGAATGATGGAAGTTATTGAAAGGATAGGAAATAGCAGTCTTTAAGGGATGTTGACACCTATATCTTTACTCTATGTATATATATCTCATATTTATCACTGTTTATGATCCCTTATCTGTAATAATTTAGGTGCATCATCAGCTCTCTTGCAGTCACTTATTTGAGAATTACTCTCAACCATTATTATCCTTATTAATTATGTTAATTATGCATTCACTGGATAATTACTTTGTCATGCTGAATATTTAATTTTGTCATTAATCAGTCTAATTCTCACTCATCTGTGTGCTTTCATTTTAGGTTTGACCACTGGCTACATCACCAGGTGCCATAGGTCACTAACTGTATCACCATGAGGTGCCATAGGTCACTAACTATATCACCATGAGGTGCCATAGGTCACTAACTGTATCACCAGGTGCCATAGGTCACTAACTGTATCACCAGGTGCCATAGGTCACTAACTGTATCACCAGGTGCCATAGGTCACTAACTGCATCACCGAGTGTCACATGTCACCAATTGTATCACCAGTGCCACATGTTGCTAACTACAGTGCATCACCAGGTTTCCATGAATCATTACCTGCATCACCTGGTGTCATACATTACTAACTACATTAGCTGATGCTAAATGTCACTAACTACATCCCCCAAGTGCCATACAGCACTTATTACATCACCAGGTGTCATACAGTACTAACTACATCCCCAGGTGCCATACAGCACTAACTACATCTCTAGGTGGCATATGTCACTAACTGCATCACAAGGTGTCATTTGCCATGTTTTTAATTTACTGTCATACATGTTGGAATTACAAGTATTGATTAACGCGCCAAAAAGTACTCTTAAGAGTCTCTAATTGAAGAGGATACAAATACTAAAAAAATATTATCTTTTTAAATGTAGTTATTTTCCCAGATATGAGCTGTTCCATGTTGTAATTTGTTATATATTTTAGCATTTAATTCATCTTATTTCTATAGTGACTGTTGTAAATTTGCACATTACAGACTTCCCTATCATTATATTCTCTTGTATGTCATTATATTAATGGGAATATTATAATTCTGTTAATAGTCACGTGATTAAGTGTGTGAAGCAAATGGCTCATGCATACTGTATAGAAACTAGAATATTTTAAGGTGGCAAATAAGGTCATTTAGATATTTTTAACTATGTCATAGTACATCACTGATCTAAGTACTGTATTTTTGTTCATCATTCTTCTTTGAATAAAATAAAAGGAATTTTCCATTAATTGGATAAAATCTTTTGGATATGGAAATGCATGTTAATGATGCAATAAATGAGTATTATAAATAATCACAAATTGGCTTTCCGTCCTTCTCTCAAAGTTAATTCAGGAAGAGTTTTACCTGTCTACATATAATAGATATATACTGTACTCATTATGAGGCTTAAATCATCGGGGTGGTTTAAATGTTTTCATATTAGCACCATTAAATCCATGCCCAAAATACAAGCAGTGTGCATAGGAACAATACAGGTATGTAAACTTAACGTATTGTAATTATTTAGCAGCAAAGGTCCTGAAGGGATACATATCATTACTATGATTTGAAAAGAAAAACAAGAATGGCTCTGTGGCAGTAAGGCTGTTGCTGTAGTCCACACAATACTAAAACTACTGTGGTAATTGGATTTAGAATAAATAGCTTTAAAATGTGCTCAAATGTTTATTTTTGTTTTGGTTTATTATAATTTATATTTCTAGCATTCTTAGCCAAGATTTATCATATTTCTTGTCTTTATTAACCAAGGAATATTTTCTGCACATTTCCCTATTTCTGGTGGAAAAATATGCGTATATGATCAGATGTTTTTACACAATCATTTGCATAGAAATGTATAACATGTTATTGTCTTCTAATAAATAGTTTTTTGACAATTCAACTATGTTTCAATAATGTGAATACAGTTTGGAATAATGTGAGTAATATTCAGACAAAGTTATTATGAAAAATATGAAACAACCACATTTGTTTGCCTTAATTAAAATGTTTTATAAATACAATGTGAAAAAGAGGAAAAAGTAACACTTTAAATATGGTACTCATATCATAAATTTCATCTTTTGAATCAAGAGAGCGTATGTCTTCTCCAACCACTCATAGAGGCCTTTACTATTGTGGCATTTATATTATGCTATATAATTTCTTAAATTTTTCCATACTCTTAAAATATACAGACCCCGATAAAATAACAAAGGATTAAAATAACATTTGTTTTCTTTTACTAACCAAGATCATTCAAATTACTTGTTTATTTTATGTTCCTAGAAATAAGAATACTCAATGTTTTGGAATTACACGTGAATGTAGAAGAAAAAACATATATTGTTATAAAAAAGGGAGATAGATAAACCAGTACAGCTGTCTTCCATAGCATGGGATCTTGTCACCAGACCTTGAACTGACCTTCATGAACGTTACTGTATATTTTAAGTATCAGCTATATTAATTTATGAAAAGCTTAGAAGGATTAATGTAGCAAGCATTTATTTTGTAGCATTTCTAGTCAGTGTTTAGTGTACAAGGAAAGTACTACAGTATATAGACCAAAATATATTTTCACACAAGTAAAGTTATTTTTCTTAGCCTTTTAATCTTCCACCTTGAAAAAAGCTGCTTGTGAGCCCACCTACAGGTAACTTTAGTTCCTGCACCACAGTTGGAGTCACAACAGGTTATTCCCTTTGGAATGCCTGTAGGAGTCCATCAACATATATTACAATACAGTATAAATTTATATGTACAAGATATATGTCTTAAATACTAATATTGAAGAAGTGGGTATGTAGTAAAAGATGCAGTGTGAGTTTAAAGCACAATGTAGAGAGTAATGAGGATGAAACTGAAATTAGGAACTTTTTGGTTTTACTTTTGAATAAGTTATAAATTGGACAATTTTTTTATTTGTTTGGGACTGAGTTCCATAGACTGGGTCCTTTTATTTGCATGGAGTGTTTGCACGGATTTAGTTTTACTTTAAAAACTTTTAAACTTTAAACCCAGTCAATCCTCATACTGGACCCAGTCACTCCTACTGGCCCCAGTCAATCCTCTGACTGGATCCAGTCAGTCCTCCTACTGGACCCAGTCAGTCCTCCTACTGGACCCAGTCAATCTACTGGACCCTCAACTACTGGACCCAGTCAATCCTCCTACTGGACCCAGTGAATCCTCCTACTGAATCCTGTCAATCCTCCTACTGGACCCAGTCAATCTTACTACTGGTCCCAGTAAATCCTCCTACTACTGGACCCAATCAATCCTCCTACTGGATCCAGTCACTCCTCCTACTGGACCCAGTCAATCATCCTACTGCACCCAGTCAATCCTCCTACTACTGGACCCAGTCAATCCTCCTCCTACTACTGCACCCAGTCAATCCTCCTACTACTGGACCCAGTCAATCCTACTACTGAAGCCAGTCAATCCTCCTACTACTGGACCCAGTCAATCCTCCTACTACTGGACCCAGTCAATCCTACTACTGGACCCAGTCAATCCTACTACTGAACCCAGTCAGTCCTATTACTACTGTACCCAGTCAATCCTCCTACTACTGGACCCAGTCAGTCCTTCTACTGGACCCAGTCAACCCTACTACTGAACCCAGTCAATCCTCCTACTGGACCCAGTCAATCCTACTACTGGACCCAGTCAATCCTACTACTGAACCCAGTCAGTCCTATTACTACTGTACCCAGTCAATCCTCCTACTACTGGACCCAGTCAATCCTCCTAATACTGTACCCAGTCAATCCTCCTACTACGGGACCCAGGCAATCCTACTACTGTACCCAGTCAATCCTCCTACTACTGGACCCAGTCAATCCTCCTACTACTGGACCCAGGCAATCCTACTACTGAACCCAGTCAATCCTCCAACTACTGGACCCAGTCAATCCTACTACTGGACCCAGTCAATCCTCCTACTGAACCCAGTCAATCCTCCTACTTCTGTACCCAGTCAATCCTCCTTCTACTGGACTCAGTCAGTCCTACTACTGGACCCAGGCAATCCTACTACTGGACCCAGTCAATCCTACTACTGGACCCAGTCAATCCTACTACTGGACCCAGTCAATCCTACTACTGGACCCAGTCAATCCTCCTACTACTGTGCCCAGGCAATCCTCCTACTGAACCCAGTCAATCCTCCTACTTCTGTACCCAGTCAATCCTCCTTCTACTGGACTCAGGCAATCCTACTACTGGACCCAGTCAATCCTACTACTGGACCCAGTCAATCCTACTACTGGACCCAGTCAATCCTACTACTGGACCCAGTCAATCCTACTACTGGACCCAGTCAATCCTCCTACTACTGTGCCCAGGCAATCCTCCTACTACTGTACCCAGTCAATCCTACTATTGGACCCAGTCAATCCTCCTACTGAACCCAGTCAATTCTACTACTCGACCTACTGGTAGTTTTTTTGTTTAGTTCATTTATTATGCACCCCATACCCATCTTGTGGGCGGTAGTGGGAAAGAGTTACAGAGGCACATAATGGGCTCAAGAGACTGAACCCCACAATTCATTTAGCTAAGCAAGTTACAATCTAGATGAGCGAGTTACAAAATTCAATGCACATCGTTATATCAATAATGGGGTCGACACCGATCACAAGGACAGTTTCTAAATTAAGCAACTGACATATGTGGAGAGGTAGTGTCAGTTGATATGCTTGTCAGCAATAGTACACCAAGAACTTCAACAAAATCTTGTAGATATGAGGAAAAGTGAAATCGACACCAGTAATTCCATCTATCATCATACTGTCATGCAAGAGGAGCCACACAAATCCCCAGGCCGGCAGAAACAAATGGGCAGAGTTTCTTTCACTCTGATGTCCCTGTTACCTAACAGTAAATAGGTACCTGGGAGTTAGACAGCTGTTACGGGCTGCTTCCTGGGGTGTATGGGTGTGTGGAAAAAAAAGTAGTTAATAACAGTTGGTTGATTGACAGTTGAGAGGTGGGCCGAAAGAGCAGAACTCAATCCCCGCAAGCACATCTAGGTGAATACACATCTATGTATCATCCAATGCTGTGCAATACAATCAGCAGACTTCTAGATGTTAATACTGCTCAGCTTAGACTCGGTTACAAGTATCTCTGGGAATTCTCATTATCTGCCGATGTAGACCTGACCAAATGTAAACTGTGTCAACAAAATTATTTGCACACCCTCCGTCGTTATGTGATGGAATGTGAAAAGATACGTGAATTCAGAGACAATTCTATAACAAATGTTCCAAAGATGTGCAAATATTTCATTCAAAATGATCTTCTACCAGAAATTTTAGCCAAATATCCCCATGCAATTTGCTAACTGTAGGTAGTAACTAAATGATTGTAACCTATCCACCGCTGCCCACTGGATGAGGGGCGGTGTGCAGGACAAACATGAAAATTATGACACTAGCTCTCCACACATGTCAGTTGCTTAATTTAGAAACTGTACTTTTGGTGGATCTCAAACCCATTGATGATGTGACGACGTACATTGAATTTTAAAACTAGCTCATCAAGATTGTAACTTGCGTAACTCAATGAATTGTGAGGTTCAGTCCCTGAACCCACGTGTCTCTGTTACCCTTTCCACAACCGCCCACAAGATGGGTATGGGGTGCATAATAAATGACCTAAACTAATGTCCAGCACACCGCACCCCTTTCACCTAATGCACTGTTCACCTAGCAATAAGTAGGTACTCAGGAGTTAGTTGGGTTGCATCCTGGGCGGGGTCAGTAATTCGACCTGGGGTTGGGGGTTGGGGGAGACCTCGATAAAAGCCAAACGTGTATAAATACACTGGCTTCCTGTCCCCCGGCACACTGAATTAATTATAATTATAATAATATGGTTTATAATTAAGTTCTTACGAGCGATCCTGGGTCATAATTAACATACGTATATCTTTATTTCTGATTTGTGTATAAATTTTATAAGTTTATTTCTGTCTGTATATGATGATGATAAAGTGCAATTAAGATATCATTGTAACTTCATAGGAAATCGTTGAATCTTAAATATATCTTGGTTCTTATACTTGAAACATTGTTACATTAAACGTTTGAAAACAAAGTTTATATCTGTATTTTTAATAAAATATAAAACATTCATGTTTATCAGCGCATCTCAGTGAATAATATAATTTATCAGAATTGTGCAGCCTGTGTTCACCGCCTGGCTGGACACTGATGCCTAGGTAGTTTTCATGTGTCCGCTCTCGTTAGTGGCTGTTGCCCCCGTTATGACTCGTTGGTGGGTAAACAAATTATAAACGAGTGGGTTTACGTTCACGAACAACTGGTAGAGCACAACACAACTAACATCATAGGAACATTGTTTACAACAAGATAAGGCTTTATACCTAAACTTGTATATTTTCTATAACACTAAACAGAGGGAGCAACTTGCTGGGATTACGTTGCTAAAGTAAATAAAATCTATAATTATGCTACATAATGCTATAATTATTCGAAGAGCCGGTGGCTGAATGGAGAGAACACTGGACGCGTGATCCTGTGGTCTCGGGTTCGATTCCGGGCACCGGCGAGAAATAATGGGCAGAGTTTCTTTCACCCTGATGCTCCTGTTATCTAGCAGTAAATAGGTACCTGGGAGTTAGTCAGCTGTCACGGGGTGCTTCCTGGGGGTGGAGGTCTGGTCGAGGACCGGCCGCGGGGACACCAAGCCCCGAAATCATCTCAAGATAACCTACATTACCTTGCTTGCACCTGTGCAGCACCTTAATTGCCTTATTAACATCAGGTCTGGTCAAATGTTTTCAAAATATTTGTCGACACTAAATAACAATCAGCTAAAAATATTGTTAAATTGCAAATATTAGATTTTTTTTCTTGTTTTTTACCTGAAATTAATAGAAGACACGTGATGGTAGAGGATGGTAGAGGTTGTGTACTGCCTTTCGCAGTTTTCAGTGTGTAGGAAGGCGGAAGAATATCACTAACTTGAAATATCGACTTTAAACATTAAATGTATGACAATATATGCATCAGTTAAAGTTGAAAGTTTGCGGAGTTCAGTGCAGCAGTTTGTGACAAAACAGGTGTTTTTAAAATACTTTTTCACGAGACGCAATTTTATTCGCGGAGGAATAAGGACGCGCCTGAGCACCAATTTCAGCGAGACAACTGCTCATTAGCCCACCTGACCTGGGCACGGGTGCGCGCGTGTCTCTCTGGTTTGTTTGTGCTAACTGGGAATTCTATCTGCTAAGATGAACGACTCTTCCAGTGGTAAGGTAAGTGTTCCAGCACAGGTAGTAGGGAGATGCATCAGGCAACGAAGGGCCCATATGGATGAGGTACTGTATGGGCGTGGCAAGGTTCCAGGGCTCCTGGGTTCCTGAAATTACCCGAGACATTAACCAGCAATTTACCTAAATTTTAAATTAATTGAATTTTACCTGAATGGAATTTATCAGGAATTTGAATTTACCTTTACACTTGGTTACTCAGTGTATACCTTGGTACCTTGTATCTTGGTTATAAATAGGAGCTACCAGATTATAAATAGGAGCTGCCTCCTGTGGGCCAATAGGCCTTCTAACTGGCCAATAGGCCAGTTACCTTCATTCTTATGTTCTTATTCTTACCTGTGTAGTGGGACTGTAAGCACCCCTAGCTTGTAGAGGGGCTGGTCCCAAACCTGCACACAGAAATAACACCACATGAGACCAGAAGACATGGCAGAATGTGCAGAATACCCCCGTTGAAAAGCAGAGGTGCAACAGGTACTCTGAGAGAGAACTCTATCAACATCAGAGGCCCGAGACTGTTCAACACGCTCCCGTTACACATAAGGGGCATAACTGGCAAACCCCTTACAGTGTTCAAGAGAGAACTGGATAAGCACCTCCAAAGGATACCTGATCAACCAGGCTGTGACTCATGCGTCAGGCTGCGAGCAGCCGCGTCCAACAGCCTGGTTGATCAGTCCAGCAACCAGGAGGCCTGGTCGATGACCGGGCCGCGGGGACGCTAAGCCCCGGAAGCACCTCAAGGTAAGGCTAAGGTATACCCCCTTCCGCCTTGACCTGCAGGTGGTTGGCTACGCCGCTGATGACACCTCCTTGTCAGCCTTTGCTAATTGGCGCAGTGTTTAATTCACGTAATTTATCAAACATACAGTGCATAGCTATTTTAGTTACCCATTACTAAGATTTTTTGTCTCCTACAGCCGGGGTTCTCTTTGCACTTGCAACCTCCTCATAAACTGTTCATTGTGTATATTTGAACAGCGTTTATCATGAGCCTGTTAATTATAATAGGAGAAACTAAAATTTAAAATAATCGTTTTGATAGCCAGTACTATGAAATCTCAGGAAAAGTTAAAGTACGTTTATGGAACAATAAAATATATCTCAAAGGGATAAAGTAGCTACGGCTTTTCTACCCTCATGGATATAACCTATCCTTATCCAGCAATGACAGGGGGCACACACAGTTGGTGATCACACACCACCTTGTGTAAAGCGGGTCGGGAATTGATATTGATTTAAAGTATATTATCTGTAAGCGCGAAAAAATATGATTTATTTTGTATATAATAACTTACGTATCTTCCGCTTAAGTGAGGATGTTAACGATTTCAATACGAAAAGAAGGCAATTAGTAATCGCTTATTATGTTAGAGTAATCTGGCTTCTCTTTGCACCTTTGTAACTTATTTAATATTATTTATTAATGGATATGAAGACTTGTCGGTTTTCAGATTTACACTATATCCTCGAATTGTGTAAATTTAGCTTCATATAGAACCGTACAGGAATTAGACTTGAACATGTCTAATTTATCGATGAACTCATACAAAATTTTATCATGTCACACTTGAAATTGAAATTGAAATAAGTTTATTGAGGTAAAATACCCACAAAGTTATGAGGTAGCTCAAGCTATTCTCACCCCGTTCAGTACATCGTGTTAATACATACATAGACACACATCACAACAATAAACGTATTACCGAACATTCTGAGAGAGAAACATATACATTTCCTCCTTTATACAAGTAATGTCACACTTGAGTGTTCATAAATTGACAAATCGTAATTGCAATTGCTTATTTGCCTGAGTAACGCCCATATCGTTCACTTATTGTATATCCACTCAGCGAAACTGTAAACTAGCTTCAAAATGTAATTAGCACCCATAAATATTTTAAATTAACTATCTCAGCGGAAGGCGACAAGAATGTCATACCATTTCCTCCATTTTTTTCAGTTTAAATGCATAACATTTAGTAGACATTGTTCCATAATGTAAGGAAGTTTAATCTGAGAAAGTTTGGACTGAGTGTGTTCCAGGTACTGGAGAGCTGAAGCCACACTGTGGCTTCCACAGCTTCTACAGACCCCAGCATACACAGTAGTGGATGCTGGGGTCTTTGTATGGGAATATATTGGTATCTCGGGTCCTCCTTATTACTGCTGTGGTGGTAATTAGGAGGCCACCACCACCACGATAGTATATACGTGGTGGTGGTGGTGTAAAAACAGTTCCAGCGTCGCCATAGAGTTCAAATGGCGGCTGTGGTGGAAGTATTTTAGTGGTGGTGATGGCAGACCACAACCAAGTAAGGTCTATTAACTGCCAAAGGTTATGCCCAATTACACCATTACTACCCCCTTTTTAACCTTACCTTTGCAGGATGGAATTTAACTTTAACCTTTGTGGGATGGAATTCTTGCATGCAAGTTAACTGGAAGCTAAAAGTTTATCTCTCCTTTAGCTCATTATAAAACGTTGCAATAGCACTTGCTTTATTATGAGGTGATTGTATAGGTTTATTATTGTAAATCTCTCATAAATGTTAGTTGTAAATCCTACATCCGTCGATTGTCTAGCAGACCAACTCCTTCTCTTGATTTGCTACAACGTACAAAATAATTGGTTCTAAAACGCACCTAACCTAACCGACCTACACACAGAAAACGAGTTTGTGAGCCGCCACTTTTCATAGCACCCCTTATCTAGTACATATTACTACGTCTAGGAACGTAACGTACAAAATGAGACGCAGTAGTTAAGGGGACGGGGCTGCTTGTTTATTAGGTTCGATCCTGTTGTCAAAAGGAAACAATAGGCGACTTTTTCCTTCTCATCCAGCAGGCGCCCTGGGAGCCCCCAGCCTGCCAAAATGCTTCACTTAATTGTATTCTCGGCGGAAACACGAATTTATCGCCACACCGCCCTCCAATAATTACCTCTTGAAAAGTTGTGGAGGGTTGATGGGGGGTGTGGATGGTTCCCTGGGGGGTTGGGGGGGGAGGTAGAAGTTGACGGTAGCGTAGCCAGATCAGCTCTGTTACTTTCTATTACTCTGTCAGTTACTTTCGCTCCTTCCTCCTAACTGCGTATCGGTCCACTGTCTCCTTCGTGTAATGGTCGCTCGAGAGCTTGCGTATTATCTGATAAAGCTGTTTTTAATTTGCGTGTATTTTTGATTGAGTGCAGTGGTCGTATACATCAGAGGATCGCATGTATTTTGAGGCGATTTGTAATTACGACGTTGGAGGGAGGGTGAGCGGTGAACTGAAGACTGCAACGATCAGTAATATAACCAGATAGGAGGACCTTGCCCGTCTTCCAGCCAGCCCATTCTCTACACGCAAAAGAAAAATGCTGCGCGGGGGAAAAAAATCGAACGAATCTCATAAAACAGCGCGTCAAATTTAATGAAAGTTTCCAGCAGGTTGCTCTTAGTCTGTCGCATACCCCTGGAGCCCCCCTGCTTCTCCCTCCTTCCCTCCCTCCCTCCCACCTTCCCTCTATATCCTTCCCTCCCTCCCTCTGATCTACAGACCTAGCCCGCGATTTGTTAAGGGGAGACCCAGGCATTTGCTGATTTAGACTTGTGTAGATAACCTACTCAATGGCACCTCTTAATTGCACACATCTAATTGTGCTTTCGGGAAATTAGAGCTTTAGTCCCACCTCTCAACCTGGTAATGTATATATTGCGTGTGCCCTCCAGTCTGCGTGCACACGCGCGTGTGTGCGTATAGTGGGAATGAGTTCACACGTCTGTTGTGCATCATTTTCAACGTTTCGCTAATGGGTACACCATTCGAGGAAAAAATTTTGATCACGCTCGCCATCAACTTGGAATCAGATGTGGAAAACTCTTTTTTAGAACTACAAAGTCCCTGAGCCAATTAAGCCCTGGCTGTGAATTCATGACTGTAAAAGGTAATAGTCGCTAAAAGTTATTTAATTATGGAGGAAAATCTATTGTAAGAGTATTGAGTTTCTATTGAATTTTTCATTTATGTGTATGTTTATATATATATATATATATATATATATATATATATATATATATATATATATATATATATATATATATATATATATATATATATATATATATATATATATATATATAGGTGGATGTGTATACAAATATATCTATTATTTGTATGTGCATGATAGTGAGTGTTTGTATTTACTATTTGTGTCTTTAGGATTAAACTGTTAGCTCTTGGACCCCGCCTTTCTATCCGTCGGTTAAAAAGTTTCGTTGTCGTTTCTTCATTTTTGTTGTTGTGTGGGTTTGTCATCATTGTGTGTGTGTATATAATATATATATATATATATATATATATATATATATATATATATATATATATATATATATATATATTATATATATATATAGTGTGACGATAATCTCTTTCAAGAGAGATTGAGCCTGCTCTTCCCTATGTAAAGTTACTTACATATATACAAGAATAAGATGTTACCTTCAAGATACGTCTACCAGTAGCACAAAACGTTTTGACCAGGAGGCAAAACGTACCCCCAACTCCACACTCCCTCCACGCCGGCTCGTCCGTCGTCAACCAGCAAACTACCATTCCCAGCCTGCCTGCTTCTGATTGGTGACCAGCCGACTGCACACCTGCACCTCTGCACCTCAGCGCCCTCTACATGAGTCAATGTCTGGGCTTGATCCAGCCATTGAAGTCAGAATATCCTTGTGCTCTCAAGCTGTGAACAACCAACTGATACACGTCCTGTTTATTGGTGGAGGTTCTCAGCTAGCGCCCATATTCTCAGCACCTTTATTGCATTTTTGTCTTTATATTATTCCTAGAGTAAATTATCCCTATTCTTCATTTGTTATGTTATATTTTTTTACTTGTTTGTTTGCACTGTACATAGCCAAGGGATTTTCTTTGTTATTAATTTACTTTCCAGTTAATTAAAGTTTCATTGTTCATACTATGTGTTTTGCGTGACTTCCCTTACTTTTACCACAGACAACAGCCAAGCAGTCTCTTTTTTTTTTTTTTTTGTAAATGTGACAGGCATTGACACCAGCCATTAGGAAGACTGCCGAACATCTACACTCCTACATTTTCCCGAATATATATATATATATATATATATATATATATATATATATATATATATATATTCATGCAAAGTGGTGCTTTGCTGTACCCGAGATAGTCCCCCCCCCCATTCTACTCCTTTTCTTCTCTCCCATCCCTTCCCTCATCCTACTGCTCTTGGACCCTCATTTCACCCCTCTCCTCTAATCCTCCCGCACTTCCTTCCCTCGAAAAATTAATGATTTAAGAAGCACTGAAAGAAGTCTATTGGTCTCACAAAAAAATCACACGTGGTGGTTTCTATAATGTTATTGCTGTATTTCTTAGCTTTCCCATCCCCCCTTTCCCTGCACGAGGCTAACCCCACGCATCTGACCACCTTTACAACCCGTATAGTCTATGATAGTTGCATGAATGCAAATGTATTAAAATATGATAAAAATAAAGCATCCCAAACCCTGCCCAGCACTGCTCAACCCTCTCCATCATGAACTACTCAACCCCACCTCGCCATGAACAACTCAACCACCCTACCCACAATTCTGAACTATCATGACGGCTTTCCACCACTGTTGGATGATTTTATTAATCATTCCCGCCTGCTCCTTTACCTTGACTATCTGGACCAAAGTAGCCCATTCCGGCACGTCTGTCTCTGAAGCGTCTTGGCCAAGTTTTCAAGACATGTCGAGGCAAGGGGACAGTGGTGTCGTGCTGGACTGTTGTCTCTCGCTGGTGGGACTATCACGAAAGGCTCGATAGGAAGGTAGGAGTGAAGGGAGTGTACGTCTGGGAAAAAAAATTACGTGACCTTTCGATCTCTATTAAGGTTATGTGCAGGGCAAAAAAGTAATACTTTTTTGGTTATAGTTTAATCATGCCTTAATTTTTTTTAATTGTAATTGCATTTTATTAGCCACCATCGATTCTGCTGGGGACAAGTTCGATTTGTTAATAGCTCTCTAAGCTCTTTCTTATAGGCGTTTGAAACTTAAAATCTTATCAGAGCTTAGTGACGTTTGGTATATTTTTTCATCATGTTTTGCAAATCTCAGCTTTTTGTAACTAGTACATTACATTCACCCATTATTGTATTTGGTGCAATTACATTATAAAGTCTTCTGTGTGTGTAGAGACTGATGTCGCAGTAGGTGGTCTAAATGTAACTAATTTATTTTTAATTAACAGCTAATTTATTGTCATAAACTGTTTTATATACTAAAAAAAATCCTTTATGATTTGACTTTGCGTCCCTAGATTATCATGATCTCTCAATCTCTCTGCCTTTCTCATTTATTTATATTCACCGTTATCTTTTCACCAGAGATTCTTAAAGATGCCTCAACCTACTGTTATCTCTTATATTGTCCTCTTTGTGATCAATACAACACTTCACTTTTCGTAATCATTTAGAGTAAAGATGGTTTCAATATATGGAGGCCTAAAAGATATTTTGCTTCTAGGGTTCCTTACACAATAATTAAAATTAGTTTTTTAATTTCATTTACTTTTAAGTACTGAAGTCTGTACACCAAGCTTCTAGCTTGTATAATCTGCTGTGTGATAATTTCAGAGAGGAATATTTTCTTTCTCATTTTCTCCATGCAATGTAAAATCATATTTCATTATTTCTATTTCATTATTTGTTATGTACTTTAAAATTATAAACAAGGTTTTCTTTGTTGGGCCTGGGTAAATCGACTTGTTTTTCCCCCCACATGTACTGTATATTCATTACGGTTGTGTGGAGTTAGGTAAATATGTTGTGGAAAGCAGTAATGAATAATTGAAAAAAATTTCACATGGGAAAAGTCCATCACTTTTTGCATCGTAGGGAATCACAGAAGCAAACTGGTGTTAATGAAGGGGTCATAGTGTGTGGTGATGATGGTCCTCCATGAGCCTGAGCCCAGCGTGGAGTTGAACATGCCTCTGTCAATGGACCGACACCTCCCGCTCCTCGTCCTCCAACTAGCGATGTCCGTGTGGTGGCTAGGCGGGGCGCTGGCCTCAACGTGGAGGCGGTGACACAGTTCGCACATCGTACCCCGGATCATTGCCCTGAAGTACCCACGCCACAGGTGGTACCTGCCGGTATTGGGCGCTGAAGTAGAGTACAGCACGATCATAGAGGGAGGGAGAGGGGTAAGGGTTTGGTAGTGTGTGGGGGTGGTGGGTGAGGCTGTGTGGATGGTTTGGTAGTGTGGGGGGTGGTGGGTGAGGCTGTGTGGATGGTTGGGTGTGTAGGTGGTGGTTAACAAGGAAGTAGATTTGTCAGTAGAAATGACTTCTCTACAAGCATTTACTACAACAATTTCACAAGTGTTTTGAATTAGTACATTTCACTAGTTACTGACCACAAGAACACTAAGTTTACTAAAAGTACTCTATCATATATATATTTTGAGTATTTTTAAATTGACTTCGTAAATTTCAGGCTTTTTGTACCTAGGTTCCAGAAAATATATTGTGGAGGTTAGGGGGGAGGGATAATGATTCGAAGTATCGATTTTTGTTTTCTTATTGTCGTTGTTGTTATGCAAAAATAAAGTTGTTTTGGATTAAAAGGGAAGTTTGTGGCCTATGAACACGATTTGTTCGGTCCAGGACGGACCGAAACGTCGTCGTCCCTACATCTTCTAGTGTGTGGTCTGGTCAACCCAAACATTTCTTACTTGATATAGACCTTAGGAAAGTAGTTGTTACTTGTTTTCGTGTGACGTATGAGCATCATATCTGGTGCAGGAGTGGTAGTGCTTACCTGCCGTAGGCCACGGGATCCTGCTGCAGCCGCGTCAGAAGGCGGGCCAGCTCCCGTGGGTGGTAGTGCCGAGCATTAATATAGGAGTGTGGTGGGAGAAACCTCTCGTAGTCACTACCTGTAGGTTTAACACCTGGTTAGTACTCATGCTGACCCCTTATACCTACTCACGTCGCCCCCTACCCTAAAACAAACACAAACACACACAAACACACACACACACACACACACACACACACACACACACACACACACACACACACACACACACACACACACACATGCCTTCCCGCACTCTGAGCCTCCTATACGTACCCCCATAGACGATAGGGACAAGGTTGTGCACTAAAGGGTTGTAGAGCTTCTCGGTGATGTAGTCATCACAAAAGCTGTTCTCCATGGACAAGAAGAAGGAGTAGTTCCTGCTTAACACGTTCTTCCAACACAAGTCGTTTAGAACTCCTACGGGAAAGCACTGTTTATCCCCACATTTCCCGTACCTGCGAATGTGAAACGAATTAGATCGCTGTCGAATATGTAGGTCATGGCACTTGCTACCTTTATGTAAGAAATTACATATGTGATATGGTAAGTCTTACCCGATAGTTTTGTGGTGATAAAGTGGGGTAGGACACACTCACTTGTCCACAGGGATGTATTTAGCGAGCTCAGCAACGTACTCTTCCCTCTTGGTGTGGGTGTGGCAGTGGCTGGACATCCAGGCCACCAACTTGGGTCTGGAGACGAAGCTCCTCCAGACTGGACCCATCACCGTCTCCAGAGTGTCCCCTCGCCCCAGTGCTGCCGTGTACTGTTTCATGGCCTTGTTGTGGTTGGACATCAAGTTAGGACGCAGTGGTCTGAGAGCACAACAATAAAAATAATTGTGATATATATGAGAATGTCAAAAGTCGGCGGCCAGATGCTTGGGGCTAATCTCACTAAACTTTGCAGGATCAATGATCTGTGTTATGAGCAGTACATAGGGTGATCGGGTCTAGTGCCCCGAACATCCATTTGTTTCCCCCTTAGCATTAAATGGCAAATTGCACTAATTTACAGTCTCGCTAAATACAAATTTAGAACCTCAATACAATTCTTCTGGCATACTGAATGCTAGGATGAAAAGGGATGGGTGATTGGGAGTCTGATTTATGCATAAGAGAACTAGCATTTATTGGGCTAAATAATTTTTGGTGAGGATGGTATTTAGTGAAAATGGTTACAGGAATTAAGGGAATTAAGGGTGAAGAGTAGAGGAAGGGAGAATGGTAGGGAAGATGGTGAATGGAGTACTGAGAAGACGAGAAGAGAGGGGAGTCAAGAGACCCGGGTTCAGTCGGGTACCCCTCGTGGTTCAATACACAAAAAACAATCAAAATTAAACATATGATTGTACCCAAACGATGCTGTTACGAGATACTTATTCGGATACAATGTACTGTGAAGATTTCACTGTTAGAACTGTCATTACCCCAAAAATACAATCAAGATTATTTGATAAAGATGGTTGAAAGAACTCCGAAGCCCGTAACGGAGATTTGTAGTTAGCTTAAACTTTGAGTGTGGTTAACTATTTAGTCTTAAGATATTCTTTCTGAAAGCTTAGCAGCTGCTGATGTTGAAATGGTTCACCAGTAGTTATAGGAAAATTACATGTTCTTGATATATTTTAACAAAATTTGCATTTTTTATATTTTATTCAAACTGTTTTATTACTGAAGTTTGTATTACAATTTTATGACTTGAAGTGAACACTTTCATCAACCAACACGTTTTTGTTTAATATATATTATTAGTTAAAGCTTAACATTAAGAAAAAAAACCTCGTCAGGTGTTGACACCTGTTGAGTTTTTTTTTCCTCAGGTGGGTACGAAGCTGACGACTGCTGACTTTTGCTAGCAGGCTGAGAGCTTTTGCTAGCAGGCTGAGAGCTTTTGCTAGCAGGCTGAGAGCTTTTGCTAGCAGGCTGAGAGCTTTTGCTAGCAGGCTGAGAGCTTTTGCTAGCAGGCTGAGAGCTTTTGCTAGCAGGCTGAGAGCTTTTGCTAGCAGGCTGAGAGCTTTTGCTAGCAGGCTGAGAGCTTTTGCTAGCAGGCTGAGAGCTTTTGCTAGCAGGCTGAGAGCTTTTGCTAGCAGGCTGAGAGCTTTTGCTAGCAGGCTGAGAGCTTTTGCTAGCAGGCTGAGAGCTTTTGCTAGCAGGCTGAGAGCTTTTGCTAGCAGGCTGAGAGCTTTTGCTAGCAGGCTGAGAGCTTTTCCTTCCCACAGCTCATCCTTACTCCTACTAGTTCAGCCAGCTGATTCAGTGCTCTTTCTGAGAGTCTCGGATGTTCTGGGTTATTAAGGAGAGATATACAGCACTAGGGTGTTATTATTGCCAACTATAATCATAGAGTTCATCACATAGTCCCAGCCCTTCCTCTCAAAATGATATGACTTGAAATCAAATGTACAAAAATAGACTGTTGGACTCCCCAAAAGTTTGTTTTTTATGAATTAAGATAAATGGCATACTAAAAACTTGGAAAAGTAACAGAAAAACTGACCTAATCTGCCCTAGCAATCATAGGGCCTAATATATCTTGTCTCAGACCTAAAATAGTACATACATGTGCATACATGTACTATTGCATACTAGGCCTAGTACACATGCGTACTAGGCCTTGGAATGTTTTTTTTCCGAGTAGTGCATTTTTTTACGTACGTTCGACTAGATAGTTGGAACATTTTAGGACATGTTGCATATGTCCTCTATGGGCATATATTTATGTTGTGTTGCAGTTGGTGGAGTCTTGCCTGTCAAGTATGCCAATGGTATCTTTTGTCAGTTTTCTTTGATATCTATTAATTGCTGGATTAATTTTCCAAATTAAAACAATTTAACCAGGAGTTGTGTACACTTCATGATGGGGTTTATATTCTGCCTTACCAAGATTCGTTTGCACAGTAAATATTTTTTTTCTAGTGCAAGAACCTTTAGTAGATAAGATTTTGGAATTAATATCAATCTGTATACTGTATTTCCATAGATATATATTGAAATGAACGGGAACATGTTCACTGTTTGATTTAAACTTGATTCTAGATACGTATTGAAAAATATGAAAACAGCATTTATTTTTCTTTTGTTAATATTGATAATGGATTTACCAAGTAGACATTAATGCTTTTTGAGATTTTTGATGCATTTTTGTGCAACATTATATATAGTACACAGAGATAAATCACAATAACGTGCTATATCAATGAACAAATCCAACAGGAGCCTTGATTAGGGTTCGAACCTATGCGCTGGGTGTTCCCAGATGTACACTCTAGTCTTCTTTTACCCTGTCGTGGTGCAGTCGTCTAGAGCATGTGCCTGGGAACACCCAGGTTCGAGCCTTCATCACGGCTCCTGTGGATGTGTTCACTATAGTGGTCATCAGCTTACATCACTGACGGGAAAATTTAAAAAAAACAGATGACACGTTTAATTTGGGGGTTGCCAAGTCTTAAGAAGAGTGACCAGGTATTAGAGGGCCTGTTACCTGGTCACTCAGACGACCTTGGTCGTCTGAGTGACTGTTTCAGTATCATGCGTACGCGAATTGCGAAGGTGAGGGGGGAGGGACCTCTCTTTACGTTCGCTTGGCTATGTGGATGTATATTAAAGAAGTTAGTAAGACATTAATAACCTAATTATTAATAAAAGTACGTGAGCTTGCGAAGGAAAATAAGAATTAACAATTTACTGCAATTCATTAAACATTAAATTCCCCGACCGCAGAGGGGTCCATCACTCACCGGACGGAGGCATTAAGCGAGAGAAAGTATCCATAGAAAGCAGCAATGTCTGACTGTGAATGGTAGGTCATTGTCCAGTTGAAAAGGGTGCTCACATAGCGGCTCTTGGGACCATCGTTCCGTGTATTAGAGGGTGGCCCAGGCGCCTCCACCTCCACCCACACCCACCGCTGGTACTCTGGTCGGCCCACACGCGGGAGGTGCTTGGTCGACGCCCTGCCAGGGAGAAGGGGGTTGAGGACGAGTCATATTTGGCCATAATATTTATGGCATATAGGAATATTTATGGCATATAGGAATATTTATGGCATATAGGAATATTTATGGCATATAAGAATATTTATGGCATATAAGAATATTTATGGCATATAGGAATATTTATGCCATATAGGAATATTTAAGACATCTAGGCATAATATCAGTTGCATCTTGGTGATTTAAGTTGTAGTACGTTAACTAGACAAATAAGTAAAGAAGTAGTGGGTTGAGTTTTGGAAATAAGTTACAGCAAATAACTTACTTTATATATGTTATACACCACAACATACTACAATAAGCTTTACACACACAAACAATGGTATTCGTTAAGATACTTTACTAGAAACTAGAGAGATATTGTTCGGCACTAGTGACCTTCCAGGGAAAATAAAAGGATGATACAAAAGAATTACGTGTTGCAATAAAGGAGAAAGTGAGGTGGGGAAGGCAGACGTCCTCCTCCTCGCTGCTAACGGCGAGTCTTCCAGTCGTCAGAATGTTTAAGGTAGCCCCCAACCACCTACCCTCCTGCGTGGATGATGTAGCCCCAACCACCTACCCTCCTGCGTGGATGATGTAGCCCCAACCACCTACCCTCCTGCGTGGATGACGTAGCCCCAACCACCTACCCTCCTGCGTGGATGAGGTAGCCCCAACCACCTACCCTCCTGCGTGGATGATGTAGCCCCAACCACCTACCCTCCTGCGTGGATGAGGTAGCCCCAACCACCTACCATCCTGCGTGGATGACAATTGCGTCGGCGTTACCGGCATAGCGACGATCATAGGTGAAGTTGCATTTCCAGCTCGGGCACCCTTCCTCCTTCAGCTCTGTGGCGTTAGTCGTGCCGAACCTGCAGAGAAAAACCAGGAGTCACGTCATGGTAAAGGCAGTCAGGTCACAGCCGAAAGTTCCCGGATTTGTTTCCCGCGGCAGGATAGAAGCGTTTGGGCAGTGTTTCCTTTCACCTGATACCTGTGTATTCATCTTGCAGTAAATAGAGACCCAGGGGTAAGGGTCGCTGGGAAGAAAAGAAGAGGGAGGTACAGTTGGGAATATTGAAGTGAATGTTTTATCTTCATGTCGATTGCAGACAGACCTCGCGTCCAAGGACAAAGGCTACAAGAGGAAAGAGCTAGACGCTACTGGAAGTGGTGGCAACTGTATCACAAGCAGCCGAAAAAAAAACTCCAAGCAGGCGAGCATTACTGTACCTGTAATTCCAGGGCTGCCCAAACCACGAGTTCCAGAACAGTATTGTTTTCCAGTCTTTTGTAGATGCATTGGGAGCCTGTGACGGCCCAGCAGCCGTTATGACTGGATACGAGTCGGTATTACCAGCTACATATTGCCATAGAAAGCCATCAGAACCACGACTTGAACTGCGATTTCGATCGTCTTCCACGAACGTCTTCATTATTGTGTCCACCTGTATGGCTGGAGCTGTCCTTAGCATGGTTGGGTTGTACAACCAAGAGATGGCAAGAAGTGTAGCGATTGTGAGGGTTGCCAGGAGTATCGCCATGTGACCACGAGTTGACATGATGAATTTGGGCTCTAGTGTGTCGAGGCTGTAGCTATTAGAACTGTTGTAGTTAGATTGTTTAATATTGTTATTTTTTTGTTTACTTTAAAGTTCAACACTTGGGGTCAATTTGTGTTACTCTGGTAGATAACTAATCTAAAATTGTTGCATTGGCAAATAGGCCTATTAAATCTGGCCGTTGTTGCCAATGAAAAGTTACTGGTTGTGTAAGTATTAGCTCCGTTGATATAGTCTGAATGAAATCTTTAACATTTACACTCGTAGCATAAATGCGTTTCCGATCTAAATAATTTATTTGGTTAAAATCTCTTCGTGTTGGCGATGCGGATATCGTCGCTCCCAATCGGCTCTTTCCGATTTATTTCGTATTTTTAGATGTTCTGGTAGTTCACTCTATGATGTTGTCCATATTCCACAAGCTGTAAGGCGTTTAAAACAGACATCTCTAGACATCTGAAACGCATTCAGAAACCAGGGGTTCACTTCAAACTTTTTGGCACAGGGCGTTCACTTCCAACCTTGGGGCACAGGGCGTTCACTTCCAACCTTGGGGGAACGAAGATTGAATTGTTTGGTAATTATGTACCAAAGGGGCAAGTGTTTTTTAGGCAGCGATGTACACTAGTCACCGCGATGAAAAAATGTTCACTCTTTAGGCTTTAGATACCACCGTCGTGTGTAGTGTGCGGGGGACTGGTGCGTGTACTGATCATAGGTGCTGGGTTACGTGTTCCGTGGGTGGGGGGGGGGAGGAGAGGGGGGAGGCGGCTTTGTTTTGGAAGAGAAGAGCACAGGTGGTGTGAAGGGGGAGGGGGGGAAGGACACGTTGCACAAAAGGTTCTGGCGAGTGTGTGCATGATAAATGTGAGGAAAACGCACGTACGTGTGTGTGTGTGTGTGTGTGTGTGTGTGTGTGTGTGTGTGTGTGTGTGTGTGTGTGTGTGTGTGTGTGTGTGTGTGTGTGTGTACTCACCTATTTGTGCTTGCGGAGGTTGAGCTTTGGCTCTTTGGTCCCGCCTCTCAACTGTCAATCAACTGGTGTACAGATTCCTGACCCTACTGGGCTCTATTTATTTATTTATTTATTTATTTATTTATTTATTTATTTATATACAAGAAGGTACATTGGGTTTGTGAGAATACATTGAATAGGACAGTATTACAATCTTGTAAACCCACTAGTACGCACAGCGTTTCGGGCAGGTCCTTAATCTAACAGATAATTTTAAGTAGGTAAGTTCTATCAGAATTGATAAATGATAACTAATACATTGCAAGAGAAAAATGAGATGAGAGAGCTTTGTAAGTATATTAAAGCACATTGTTATATTAAAGCTCTGATTGATTACATTGACAGCTTGATGGGTAATTTAAAAGATTAATAGACACCATAACGCAGATTGACAGCACATATAAGACAGCAATGATCACTATGGTAAAGATTTTCTATCATATCTACATTTGAAACTGTGTATGGAGTCAGCCTCCACCACATCACTGCCTAATGCATTCCATCCGTTAACTACTCTGACACTGAAAAAGTTTCTTCTAATGTCCCTGTTGGTGGATGTGTGTGTGTGTGTGTGTGTGTGTGTGTGTGTGTGTGTGTGTGTGTGTGTGTGTGTGTGTGTGTGTGTGTGTGTGTGTGTGAGAGTGAGTGTTCTTTCCGATTTTCTACCACAGACGTGGCCATTTTTTTTATAGAATGGTAACCAGCGTGAATACATTATTTTCCGTCCTACGTGGACACGGCAAGAGATCTGGGGCCAGATTCACGAAGCAGTTACGCAAACATTACGAATCTGTACATCTTTTCTCAATCTTTGGCGGCTTTGTTTACAATTATTAAACAGTTAATGAGCCCCGAAGCACCAGGAGGCTGTTTATAACAATAACAACAGTTGATTGGCAAGTTTTCTTGCTTGCAAACTGTTTAATAATGTAACCAAAGTCATCAAAGATGAGGAAAGATGTACACGTTCGTAAGTACTTGCGTAACTGCTTCTTGAATCCGGATCCCGGTAGACGACATACAATGTAGATAATTATTGAGAGCAACACTACAGGTGGTGATTTAATGCGTCAAACTAGCAGCTATATAAATAGCTTACATATATTTTCATATATAACTAGCACCAATATATTTTCGTATATATATATATATATATATATATATATATATATATATATATAATAATAATATATATATATATATATATATATATATAATATATTATATATATATATATATATATATATATATATGACAATGTCAGACCACGGAGGAAAAATGAAACAGGAATTTCCTTAAGTACTTTCGTATATTAATACATCTTCAGAAGGAGCACTCCTTCTGAAGATGTATTAATATACGAAAGTACTTAAGGAAATTCCTGTTTCATTTTTCCTCCGTGGTCTGACATTGTCACATTTTAAAATCACGTGTTTAATTTCGTGATATACGCACATATATATATATATATATATATATATATTTATATATATCTTACATACAAATATTTTCGCCTGTTTACACAGAGTAGGTTAAGAGGAATTTATACATGAATAAAAGTAGGTTAATGAATACTCAACCACAGAATGCAATAGGTCTTGATTTACAAAAGCAAATTATAATGGTAACCAGAATATATTGACAAACGCATTAAACGAGGAAACATACAGGAAAAGCCCAAAGGGGAATTGTGGGAAAGGATAAGACACGGAGGATTCACGGATTGGTGGAAGAGGATGTAGAAGGTGTAGTGGTTTGTAGAGAACGGGAAAGGCGTGAAGGAAAAGAATATAATGGAGGTGTGTTTTTCTTCTCCTATGATTGGTATCAGGGGCTTTGGATGACGTGTGAATTCACTATCTTATGAAACACCACTCATACTTTCCTACGTCAACCTAATGATTACCATCCCAACAATGCTTCTGTAACAGGACCAACACTGCTGCTGTAATCTGACCAACATTGTTTCTGTAAGTCGACCAACACGGCTTCAAGAATCGACTAACACTGCTTCTATAAACTGGCGGT
The DNA here is from genome assembly GCA_020271785.1 of Procambarus virginalis. Taxonomy (NCBI): domain Eukaryota; kingdom Metazoa; phylum Arthropoda; class Malacostraca; order Decapoda; family Cambaridae; genus Procambarus; species Procambarus virginalis. The sequence goes on along the minus strand of WNGS01005997.1, from coordinate 10,762,306 downwards.
CCAGAGTACATGTTTCCGGGAAGTGGTGGTTCAAACCCCGCCAAGCTGTAGGCTATTGCCCTTGCTTCGACAGGTGTCTACGCCACCACTACTACCACCCACCACTCGCCACCACCACCACCACCACCACCACTACTACTACTCCTCTCCTATAATCACTCCACTTGTACTATTCACATTCACACAACCACCACCACTACTCTCAATCACTTGCCTTCACCTATCATACGATTGTTCCTGTCCACCAGCATCACCACTACTTGCTGCCCGTCCCCACCTATCTACCCCCTACCTATCTACCCAGTCCCCATCATTGTACAACTCCTGCTGTGGTACAATGTCTGCTGTGGTGGAAGGTTTGCTGTAGGGGGAGGATCTCTTTAGATACTCTCCTCCTCTAAATCTCCTTTGATGTGGGGGAATCTTCTTTGTTGTGGGGTCTATTTTGGTGTGGGGAAAGTTCTGCAGTAGTTGGGGGCCTGCGATGGTAGGGGGATGAATTCTGTTGTTGTAGGGAGGGGGAAGAGTCTGTTGTGGGTGAGGGGTTGGGGGAGGAGTCTGTTGTGGTTGGGGATTGGAGTCTGCATTTCGGTAGTTGTGTGAGTGTGTGGTTTTGTCCGGTTATCTGAGGTTTTGTCTCGTTGTCTGAATATATGTTGAGTGCCGCTAATTGTCTGTGCTATTTCTTTGATACGCCCTTTTCTGGTCTGATATTGCTCCCGTTTCAATTGTCATTGGATGTGTCATTGGGTGGAATTTCTCCATGTTACATTATGTCAGCGGCGTGGCCATATTACCAAAACTCGGTATGATATTCACCTTGTATGAGAGGCCAGTATTGCAGTACGCGACTCTCAACATGGAGCTTGCAAGTATGTCGGGGAATATACTTGCCTCTTCAAGAATATTTCCCCTCAAGTACATCTGGAAATATACAAAGGTTGACCGATTTTCCCCTTTTACTGGTACTTTCAGATGAAACACCCGGGTCTAGATTCACAACGCGGTTACGTCTCTACTTGCGTGCCTGCTTACGAGCTCTCTTACGTGTCAACTTACGAGACGTGTACCTCTTACCTTGGTCGTGGCGGATTTGTGTGTGTTTTATGAATATCTGACGCGCTCAGAAGCACTGCCAGGCTGTCCATAACAATATTATCGTGTGGACAACTCCGCACAACTTCCGAGCTCGTAAACAGGTACATGATCGACGTTAGGAGGTAAATATCACGAAAGTGCGCACGAAAGTGGTTTGTGTATCCTGGTTCTCGGGGTACGAGGACAAGTGGCCCGAAGATGCTCAGAAAACGGCTACAACGTACAAGATAAAGGAGTTTCTAACATCAATAGAGACAGATCGTTTAATAAGTGAATATCAAACGAGGGAACACATGTAGAAGATGAATGGACCGACGGGACGCAAGGAGGAACGGCGGGATTAAGACCCACTAGGGGCAGAAGTTGGGAAGGGAACTATCAGGAGTATGTGCCAAGGAGTTACGATTATATAGCACTTGGAAGGGGCCAGGATAAGATTTTGGGGATGGGTCGGGGGGAAAGGAATGGTGCCCAACCACTTGGACGGTCGGGGATTAAACGCCGACTTGCATGAAGCGAGACCGTTGCTCTACCGTCCAGCCCAAGTAGTTGGACTCTGGGCAGAAGTAATGCAAATTACTTAGATTTTAAGTGCAAATTATTATGGACCGTGGGTTTGGGTGTGCTTCAGACCGGACAGGTGTTACTGGGTGGTGAGGCTAATCCAAAGAAGCTGTCACGCCGTGAAAATTATGTGAGTTCCCCAACACCCACCGTCCCCCACACCCCACCAACACCCACTGCCCACCAACACCCACTGCCCACCAACACCCACTGCCCACCAACACCCACTGCCCACCAACACCCACTGCCCACCAACACCCACTGCCCACCAACACCCACAGCCCATCATCACCCACTGCCATCTATCGTCCGGCTGTAGAAGACGACTGGTGTCGGTCTAGCTTTAAGAGGATCCCTCTGCTTCTCTCTCCATTGACTCTAAACCTAAGGAACTCATCACAGGAAAATATGATATGCAAATATTTAATGAGGGGGGCCGAAGTTCCTGAGTTTGATTACATGATCCAAGTTGGAGTAACCAATTTTCAAACTTTGCTGCCTTAATGATATGAACTGTCCAAGGGTTCCATGCTGCTGATGCGAGGGGAAGAGGAGGAACGAATTAGTAAGAGGAAGAGGACTAAAATAATAAGGAATTATGGAAAAATGTTTAGGAAATGGAATAAGAGGTGGGACGAACATGGTGGCGGAGAGCGAGTAAGAGTAATTGAGTCGCTGTTTCGTACTAGTAAGATCCTGGAAATGAGATAATGTATATCTTTTCCATTTCTGGATGACATGAGAGAGACCAAGCGAGAAGCAGCTATCCAGAATCAGCCAGCCAGCCAGTCAGCCAGCCAGCCAGTCAGCCAGCCAGCCAGCCAGCCAGCCAGCCAGTCAGTCAGCCAGCCAGCCAGCCAGCCAGCAGCCAGCCAGCCAGCCAGCCTGTCAGCCAGTCAGCCAGCCAGCCAGCCAGCCAGTCAGTCAGCCTACTTCTGTGCCATCCCGCCAGCAACCGGCCTACCAACCATCCTTCCAGCCTACCTGCTTGCGTTCCTTTTGTTACATGCCGTCAAGACGCGATAAAGCTGATCAAAAGCCCCCCATCACCAGTAAGGGGCCAGACTATGGACACAGCGAAAATTTCCGGATAACGAGGCCACTCTTTTCAAGAGGTGCGTCCCCCCAGTTTACCGTGTACGGGAACAAAAATAGGCTGACGGAAGCACATCACATGAACCCACTGGAATACTCTTCACCTCACTAAAATAAAGTATTTGAGGAGTGAGTATTTGCCTGCATATATGGTGTGTTTGTGTATGCGTTTGTGTGTGTATGTAGAGGTAAAAATGTAGAATTTGAGAGAGAGAGAGAGAGAGAGAGAGAGAGAGAGAGAGAGAGAGAGAGAGAGAGAGAGAGAAAGAGAAAGAGAAAGAAGGAGCAAGAGAATATCAAGGCGGATGGGACGGTGAAGGTGGGCAGGTTGCGGCGGATCCAAACAAGCTTTGACAGTCGCTAACAAATTTCATTAAATCACCGCCTACGGGCTGAAACTTCAGCTGAATGCCCTGTCGTTGGGGAGCAGAGGGGAGGGAAGGGCTAGGGAAGGAGGGTGGCGACGTGGGGAGGGGACACCTGCTGGCATTTTTGTAAATGAGTATCTTTTCAGAGTTCGCCGACGAGCTAGAGGGAGAATCAAAGCGATTTGGCGCTTTTTGTACGGCTGAAGAGTTGTCCCGCTGCCATTAAGGGAAGCGAGTGATGGAAGGTTTATTAGCAGTGTTCATAGTTTATTTATATAGTTGTGTGAATGCAGGCCGGGCATGTTATAGCATGAGAGCCACAGATATATCGTGACATTTCTGTGCAGGCGATATATCTATGCTCTTATATAGCACGTTAGAGTATCTCATCCTGGCTTAGTGGGTGATGCGTGCGTCTTACGTGAGCCAGAACGAAAGTTTCATTTCACTCACCTTTATAACACTCATCACTTTCTCTAACTCTGTACTGGCTGGCCCCAGGCCCCAGAACTCGTCTATATTACTTTACATTTGCTGATGTTGCACTCTAGAAACCACTTTAGATCATTCTTGCAGTTTGTCCAGAGTTTAATATGTATGGGCGGACATGCGCAGTTGTGTGCTTGTGTTTTTCCTTCGGTCTAACATTGCAACTATTATTTCATCTTAAAATTTTTGCCATCAGTTGAGATTGAGTCCTTTGTTTTATCTTTTATGTTCCGTTTGTGTGATTTTGAAATATATTTTCACGAAGCGAAAGTTGTAGAGCAGGCAGGCAGGCATGGAGGTAGACACATGCAGGCAGACACATGTAGGCAGACACATGTAGGCAGACACATATAGGCAGACACATACAGGCAGAGGCAATACGTAGGCTGTGCAACAAGGAAGCAAAAATGTTGGTATCAATCATGGACATAGCATTGAGAGAGGGAAGTTAGTAATTAGTGGAGCAGTTGTGTACAGATGATCTTCAGTCGGGATCAATTAGAACGCCAATCACAGGAGACCTTTCATATGCATAAATGCTGAGCAAAAGATGTGCCATTGACGGAAGAGCTACGAAAATGTGAACCAATCAGAGGAGAGCTTTCTTCTTGGAGTAAGGATGTGATATGAACTGAAAAATACATTTTTCATTTCATGATGAAAATCGAAAATAGTGAGAGAGAGGTTAACAAGTTTGAACACACACACACACACACACACACACACACACACACACACACACACACACACACACACACACACACGCACGCACACACACTATAATAGTATTTTGCAAAATTTTGCATATATCTTAATTGTTTAAATTGTGTTTTTTTGAACCTTGTGATACAAAAAAAAATATTCGGTTTACCTAGAATTCTAAGGAAATAGATCATAAATACGCTCACAATCTTAGTAATGACGTCTGTTTTACAATATGTTTTATTTTTTTTTTTACAATATACAAACATACCTGTAAATGAACAAAATCCACAAGGGCCGTGACTAGGGTTCGAACCTACGTCCGAGAGGCTCCCAGACGCTGCTCTTGTGAATTTGTTCATTTGATGCATCACGCTAGTGTGATTCCTGTGTGTAATACCTGTCAATATTTCGTATCATTTCGGCTAGGCTCCGTTGACTCGTATACTTTAGGCCAGAAATATCCTTCACCTCCAGGGAGGAAAGACTGTTTTCGTACCTCGGCGTGATAAGCGTGTTGTTTACAAGCGGCGGCAGGTTGTATTTCTCTTGCAACGCCACAAGACAACCATTTGTGCATTCCAGCAATTAAAATGTGCAACTTTGTGGTATCAGATATGATTATTAATAGGGTCAAATGTGTTGTTGCTGCTGGTGCTAGATTTTGTTACAGCAAGTAGAAGACACGTGTTACGTTCTAGTAGGTTCGCGTGTGATAGTTGATAATCCGCCAGATCTCGCTGTGGATGGTGTGGGCACATGTGTTTGTGTGGAGGTGTGGACACATGTGTTTGTGTGGAGGTGTGGGCACATGTGGTTGTGTGGAGAGACACACTCTAATTGCAGCGCTCATTAGACATGTGTCCCCATGAGAGACACTAATATACATGTTACATACGGAGCATAAGGAGCTGTTTTATACGGGTTCACAGCTGTGTGGTTACAACACACGCCCACAGTGTTGCACGTCCACGGTGTTATACGTCCACGGTGTTATACGCCCACGCTGTTACACGTCCACGCTGTCACACGCCCACGCTGTTACACGTCCACGGTGTTACACGTCCACGGTGTTACACGCCCACGCTGTTACACGTCCACGCTGTCACACGCCCACGCTGTTACACGTCCACGGTGTTACACGCCCACGGTGTTACACGCCCATGGTGTTACACGTCCACGCTGTCACACGCCCACGGTGTTACACGTCCACGGTGTAACACGTCCACGGTGTTACACGGCCATGGTGTTACACGTCCACGGTGTTATACGCCCACGCTGTTACACGTCCACGGTGTTACACGTCCACGGTGTAACACGTCCACGGTGTTACACGTCCACGGTGTAACACGTCCACGGTGTTACACGTCCACGGTGTTACACGCCCACGCTGTCACACGCCCAGGGACGGGGAGCCTCTCTCTCCCAGCCGTCCCATCAACAATTCTTGCATATTACATCTAATTATAGGCAATATTTGCTCATTTTTTTTTTTAAATTCTGCGGGCATTAGCCATTAATTTTTTTTTACAATATAGAAACAAAAAGGAACAAACAATCCTACGTACGTTGAATAAAATATATATTTTAATGTCAATGCCGACCCACCCATGTTGGGCACATACCTGTAAGCAATTATTAGGAAAAAATTGGTGAAGCGTTGGACCTCCTATCTTTGGACAGACACTCAGATATTTCCATTATATATATTTTTTGAAAGTAAATGTTTCAACAATACTAGAGGGGGGAGGAGATTATCAGGGTAAAGCGCCAAGCCATTACGCCTATATAGCACTGGGAAGGGGTCAGGATAAGGATTTGGGATGGGACGGAGGGTGGGGGGGGGGGTGTAGAGGAATGATGCTCAACCTCTTGGACGGTCGGGGATTGAACGCCGAACTGCAAGAAACCAGACCTTCACTCTACCGTCCAGCCCAAGTGGTTGGGTCAATATTAGAGCTTAAGCATACACGTTTATCACTTTCTCAACCCGACAACCACCAGTGCCACCTCCCTCCCCACCAGAACCAGTGCCACCTTCCTCCCCACCAGAACCAGTGCCACCTCCCCACCAGAACCAGTGCCACCTCCCTCCCCACCAGAACCAGTGCCACCTTCCTCCCCACCAGAACCAGTGTCACCTCCCTCCCCACCAGAACCAGTGCCACCTTCCTCCCCACCAGAACCAGTGTCACCTTCCTCCCCACCAGAACCAGTGCCACCTTCCTCCCCACCAGAACCAGTGTCACCTCCCTCCCCACCAGAACCAGTGCCACCTCCCTCCCCACCAGAACCAGTGCCACCTTCCTCCCCACCAGAACCAGTGCCACCTCCCTCCCCACCAGAACCAGTGCCACCTTCCTCCCCACCAGAACCAGTGCCACCTTCCTCCCCACCAGAACCAGTGTCACCTCCCTCCCCACCAGAACCAGTGCCACCTTCCTCCCCACCAGAACCAGTGCCACCTTCCTCCCCACCAGAACCAGTGCCACCTCCCTCCCCACCAGAACCAGTGCCACCTCCCCACCAGAACCAGTACCACCTCCCTCCCCACCAGAACCAGTGCCACCTCCCCACCAGAACCAGTACCACCTCCCCACCAGAACCAGTGCCACCTCCCTCCCCACCAGAACCAGTGCCACCTCCCCACCAGAACCAGTGCCACCTCCCCACCAGAACCAGTGCCACCTCCCCACCAGAACCAGTGGCACCTCCCCACCAGAACCAGTGCCACCTCCCCACCAGAACCAGTGCCACCTCCCACCAGAACTAGTGCCACCTCCCTCCCCACCAGAACCAGTGCCACCTCCCACCAGAACTAGTGCCACCTCCCTCCCCACCAGAACCAGGCCACCTCCCCACCAGAACCAGTGCCACCTCCCTCCCCACCAGAACCAGTGCCACTTCCCCACCAGAACCAGTGCCACCTCCCCACCAGAACCAGTGCCACCTCCCCACCAGAACAGTGCCACCTCCCTCCCCACCAGAACCAGTGCCACTTCCCCACCAGAACCAGTGCCACCTCCCCACCAGAACCAGTGCCACCTCCCCACCAGAACCAGTGCCACCTCCCCACAAGAACCAGCGCCACCTCTGGGTCGGTCCAGCCCTCAACAATCAACAAATAGCTCACCGCGCCTGTGGGACTCTCCGATGTTTTATAATGTAATATACATTTTGTTCCATTAACACGGCGTTTCCTGCCTGTTCCATTTGTTCCAGCCAACCCTCATGGGGCTGGGGTGCCGGCCGCTCGCCTCCCATGATAGTTGTTAGTGTTATTTTTACGCATATAGAAATTCAGGCGCACGTGTGTACACATGCCAATGAAGTACGCGCACACACGTACATCATTGGCACAACTGTACACTCACATCAATGACACCTGTCCTCACCACCCACGGTGCCACCTTTCTTCCTCCCCAGCAGTAGTGCCACCTCTCTTCCTCTCCCCCTCCCCCACCAGAGCCATCTCTCCCCACCAGCCCATCTCCATCAGTGACACCTCTTCTCCATCACCACAACTACCACTAAAATCTAAGATAATCTCGCAACAACGGAAGACAGATGGTAGGTCACCAGATTATAAGGGTGAACAATGAAGGGGATAATAATTGTGTAATGATGGAACGTTTAAAAGCATCGAGTCTTATTGACGTTTTATGAACATATCCACAAGGGTCGTGATTAGGGTTCGAACCTGAGGATTCGAACGGCCTTTGTGGATTTGTTCATTTGGTAAATCACTATTGTGATTTCTGTGTGTATCGACGTCTTATTTTGTGTTTTGCATACGATTATAAATCACTTAAATGGGTTAAGTCAAGATATTGAAATATCTATACACAGCCTCAGAGGCAAATATAATTTACAACCAAATTTGTTTTTTAATTATCAGGGGGAAAGAGCCAAGCCATTACGACTTTATAGCACTTGGAAGGGGTCATGATAAGGATTTGGGATGGGACGGGGGAAAGCAATGGTGCCCAATCACTTGGACGGTCGGGGAATGAACGCCGACCTGCTTGAAGCGAGACCGTCGCTCTACCGTCCAGTCAAAGTTACATGCAGAAATAAAATCTTTGCATATGCATTAGATAGCTGGAAAGATGGGACTTGTAAGCTAAAGCTCAACTCAGTAAATACATATTTAGATTAGTGAATTTTTTCTCCACTGTTGTGCACTGAAGTGAACAGAAATGCCACATTTCCAGTGGGCCGTCAGGGCCTGAATGCATAATCACAGGAATGAAATGCATATATGACGAAATGAGTTCATACGATGGGATCGAACTGCCTGATGAGTCCAGGAATGCAAGTTCCAGCTCATTCAGGGATTTAATTTTTAAGTAAATAATACAAAACGATACACTGACTATATCACAGTGACATTAACACCAGATGGCAATATAAATGTGATTGTGTCATGCAATTCCGACAAAGAACACAAGGGCTTGAAAGAAGCATGACGAGAAAAAAGAATAATACATAGAAGCAACAAAAGAAAGAGCAACAGCAGCAAATAGAATAATTACGAAATTATTGATTATGGGGGTAATTAAAACGAGAGGAAATTAATGAAACCAGTTGGACTGAAACATAAGGTGCGAAATTGGTAGGAATTGTTGGAATACATTTTCTAACAATACATTAAATACGACGGAAATTATAGGTGAATACACCTAGTGCTGTAGGTAGGCGAAGTCCTCCACGAAACGGAAAAAAGAGAGAGAGAGAGAGATCTAGAAGTTGACATTACACCGAACCTGTCTCTTGAAGCCCACATCAAAAGAATATAATCCGCGGCGTATGCGAGGTTGACCAATCTCGGAACTGCCATTAGAAACTTATGTAAGGGATCACTTAGAACCTTGTATACCACATATGTAAGACCACTCCTGGGGTATTGGAGTGGGGTCTGGGGACAGATGCGTGGTGGAGGGAGACGTGGGAGTTAGGTTTGTGGGGAAGCCAGGTGTGGGAGCCAGGTATGTGGTGGAGGCAGGCGTGGAAGGGTTGCACGTAAACATGTTTCACAGGTTCAGTCAGTCGTTCGTTCATTTATGCGTGTTACCAGTGGTTCATTCGTTAATATTCTTGTATCCTGGTCGCCACTGCATCCCTTGACATTATATTGCTATAAGAGAGCGTTCGGAAGTATTATATATTTTTCCACTATGATTATTTATATATGAGTAGCTGTAGATATTGTGTAAAAATAAATATTAGGCAGAGAGTCTATCCGTCACCCTTATGCCCTCAGGGTAATGGCCACCCCATGGGGGTTAACTAACCCCTCCTCCCCTCCGCCTGCCAAATGCGACATCTATCACCAGGCAAGTAGACAAAATAGTGGAAGATAGTGAGCGTAAGATTGATTGTGACGTCATAGGAGCAAGCCTATGTGTGCCCCGGCTAATGTTAATGGGGAACGGGGAAGTTCGCCTCAGCTGAATATTCCCGCCTACCTGTCCTGATCCTCGCTCTTGACTTCAGCCACGGCTTCGTTAACGACCAAGAGAGCTGTTGATCTTTTGGAACTTAAAACTGAATTTAAATCTACCCCATGTGTTGATATTTTATGCATGATTCAAGATATATATATCTTATTGCTAAATCTGGCAGTTAAAGTGTTAAATTGCATTCATTGCTGAAGTCTTGACACACGGTTTCGAACGAGGTTCTCTCAATCTCTATGTTGCGTGCCCTCCCGGGCTGCTCTTACCTGTCCAACTCCCATTCAGTCGCACCTCGCGTCACGTCACACCTTGCCAACCAATCAATTCTCCCGAACAAGATCATACTTCATTGTGATTGGCTCGTTTTTTACGCGTTGGCCAATTTGTGGGCTCTTTCCTGTTACTAATAATGCATCCACTTGGCTAATTGCTATTGTAAGTTATGACAAACAGCGGAGAGTGTAATTAAACAAGGTGGTGGTGGTGGTGATGGCAGTGGTGGTGGTGACAGTGGTGGTGGTGGTTGTGGTAGTGGTGGTAGAAGTGGGGGAGGTGGTGGGGGTGATGGCCGTGGTGGAGGTGGCAGTGGTGGTGGTCGTGGTGGTAGTGGTGGTGATGGTGATGGCCGTGGTGACACTGGTGGTGATGGCAGTGGTGGTGGTAGTGGTGGTGGTGGTGGCAGTGGTGGTGGTGGCAGTGGCGGTGGTCAGGGTGATGACATTCCATTATATTTTGTTTTCTTCGATAGGGTCTTCTCCACACACTTTGGAAGACCCTGAATAAAACACGTCCTTATCATTTTCCCTTACAGACATGCGTCAAGGAGCAATAGAGCATCTTATAGAATAGCTTCTTAGTGGTAGATAAACATTCACACTATATATGTACGCGTTTCTGCAAAAAATGCGTCAAATTGTTTGACCAGTTATAAATTTTCATAGTGTGTAGGCCTCAACCACATCCTAAATCATTTTTTTTACTAATAAAATACTTGAAAATATGCTATATTGATTTAGAATGTGTATAAACAGAATAGAGCTTTTCTTCATGAAAATAAATTTTATAATAAATAAAATATTTTTTTTATATGCATTCGAGGAAGTGCTTCTAATGTACATCAAATTGTAAATAATGAGACGACCAGTAAAGGTAGAGAATTATAGAGCTTCTCTTGATTTTGTTTAAGGTAAGGTAATTATGAGGAGAAAGGGCTAAGTCATTATGAATATATAGCACTTGGGAGATGAGTAGGATTTAGGATGGGATGAAGCGCTAAGGAAAGGAAAGACTTGGCAGTCGTGGATTGAACGCAGACCTGCTAGAAGCGAGGCCCACTTCCGACCTAATATACTGCCACTAGTGGTGACAGTAGCATCGTTATGCTGGTAATTGTGGCTACAGTTTTGTTTGTCGTGGTGGTGACTGTTTAGGTTCCAGTGTCAGATTTAGTGTAGGACCCCACTAACCACACTGTTTAATGGTGTAAAGTGAGGCGTATTAGCGCCCACACTCCGGCTGGGGGCTGTAAATGTCAGCTCTTGGAATGCGACCTTGAACTTTGAGTCGAATTGGAGTGAATTAATTCACTTCTACGATCAAAATTCTGCCGCAAGCTCACATTTTTCCCCTCGGCCTTGCGCTGGACGGTAGAGCGACGGTCTCGCTTCGTGAAGGTCGGCGTTCAATCCCCGACCGTCCAAGTGGTTGGGCACCATTCCTTTCCACCGTCCCATCCCAAATCCTTATCCTTATCCTGACCCCTTCCCAGTGCTATATAGTCATAATGGCTTGGCGCTTTCCCCCTTATAGTTCAATTCAATCCCATTCGGCCAATACCCTCTCCTGTTTGATAGTACTTTATGTAACTATATACATCATCGTACATATATGGACGCAGTGTCCGAATAGTAGAATTTTGTACTATTTATAAATGCCTGGACAAAAAAAATAAAAAATAAAATCCAAATTTAAATATTGCTAAGGCAAGTGTAGCACATGTTCTGTATTAGGCCACAAGTAGCGTGTATTAGGCCTACGATGGTTAGGTTAATTTAGGTTTTGCTTTATTAGCAACATCAATACAAAACATTTTCCAGTTGGTCCAAATTCTGCAGCACCAAATTATACTTTGTAATTGTCCATTGTAGCCCACTTACTGTAGCCCACTTACTGTAGCCCACTTACTGTAGCCCACTTACTGTAGCCATATGGTTACTGTAGCCCACATGGTTACTGTAGCCCACTTACCGTAGCCCACTTACTGTAGCCCAAATGGTTACTGTAGTCTACATAGTTACTATATAGAACTAGCTAAACAGGTGGACGGCCGGTCAGTCACCACGTGTCTGATGTTGACCAGACCACACACTAGAAAGTGAAGGGACGACGACGTTTCGGTCCGTCCTGGACCATTCTCAAGTCGAATGGTCCAGGACTGACCGAAACGTTGTCGTCCCTACACTTTCTAGTGAAGAAATCCTGCTTACTACTACTACTACTACTCCAGCACAAAGTATTTATTATATATTATAATAAAGGTCATTAGGGCTCTTGATTTCCACCTGTCGGGTGTTGGTGTATCACCTATGACATCAGTTGTAACGCCAGTGTTATTTTGGGGTTCTGCATAGCCTTTCGCTGCACGGTCCGCCCGGCTTGGCGCCTTCTTTTGATAATTACTTTCCTCTCTTTTGTAGTTTTGTCTGCTACAAATGGGCATTGTGCTCTATTAGGTGTAGCATTGTATGTGTGTGTGTAGTAACCCGAGTGTAGTTACAGGATGCGAGGACGGCTGGTGTTGTCTCTCATGTGATGTATGTTGTTTGAGTTTTCCAGTGGTGTTGGCACACTTCTTCGTCCACCACTGTGTGTGTGTGTGTGTGTGTGTGTGTGTGTGTGTGTGTGTGGTGTGTGTGTGTGTGTGTGTGTGTGTGTGTGTGTGTGTGTGTATTCACCTAATTGTGCTTGTGGGGGTTGAGTTTTCGTTCTTTGGTTCCGCCTCTAAACTGTGTAATTATGCATGTGTGTGTGTGTGTGTGTGTGTGTGTGTGTGTGTGGTGTGTGTGTGTGTGTGTGTGTGTGTGTGTGTGTGTGTGTGTGTGTGTGTGTGTGTGTGTGTTTTTGAAGCTTCAAGTGGTGTGTGCATTCACTTCTCCTATTACATTTCTTCCATCATTCCACCCCTTTAGGCAAAATATAAATCGCCTTCGATTATTAGGCCATTTTGGTGTTGTAATTTGAATATATGACCCCAATTGTTCTCGATGTGGCTGATTATAAAAAAAATCCATATAAATTGTGTTGTGTGAGAGATCGGCGTCGAGATCTCGACAACACAGTCGTCGGGAGAACTGCGTTCTGATAACCACTCGTGCAGAACTCTCCTTAACTCGCTGGAGGACGATGCAACATACAAAGAGGATAAATTATGCATTAAATACTGATAATACTAGCATAATAACGTTGACGATAATTTACACATAACTTAAACAACACTTGCATCTCGTATATTAAAACGTGGGCCTAATATCCTGGGATTTATGAAAGCAGAACAACCATCAACGCTATCATCAAAATAAAAATGCACACCAACACCAGGTGATTAATTAAAAAACGTGTCCCTGAAATTTATTAAATATAAAGAATATGTCCACACGTTAATAGGCTAATTAATAATAATAATGATGATATAATAGTTATAATGTATTTAAGCGTAATAATGTTTAATTATGTCCGAAATATCTCTCCGGGTAGTGTGGGAGTATATTTACTATTTGTTACTATTTTAATTTATTATTTCAGTTTGCAGAAATAGTAAATAATAGTAAAAAAAAACTGGATCAAGCTGTTAGCTCTTGGGCCCTGCCTTCTTAACCCTCGTTTATATAATGTACTATCTCCTGACTTAATTTCCTCTTATCATATATCCTATATATTTCTAACACGCGCGCGCGCACGCACGCGCACACACACACACACACACACACACACACACACACACACACACACACACACACACACACACACACACACACACACCCGGAAGCCAGTGGTCGAGCGCACAGCACGCTGGACACGTGATCCTGGGCCCCGAGTTCAATCCCGGGCGCCGGCGAGAAACGATGGGCAGAGTTTCTTTCACCCTATGCCCCTGTTACCTAGCAGTAAATAGGTACCTGGGAGTTAGTCAGCTGTCACGGGTTGCTTCCTGGTATGTGTGTGTGTGTGTGTGGTGTGGGAAAAAGTAGTAGTAGTAGTAGAAACAGTTGATTGAGAGTTGAGAGGCGGGCCGAAAGAGCAGAGCTCAACCCCCGCAAGCACAACTAGGTGAATACACATCCCAGGATGCAGCCTCAGGCACTTATTTACTGCAAGGTGAACAGAGGCATCAGCTCAAAAGGAAATGTGCCCAACCATTTACGTTCCGCCGGGGGATCGAACCCCGAATATCTGAGTGTGAGTGGGGAACGTACACCCATGTACTATATATATCGGAAAGCGGAAAGTGTTCGTCCTGAGAGAGTACGAGGTTAGAGAGACTTTCCCGAGAACTATGGGCATCCAGCAGTGTTGTGAAGGTCTAACTCTGCTTCAGGGCCAAGTTCGAGGGTCTGGCTGCTGCAGGTAGTCCTGTCACCCACGTGACAGGACGCAGGAGAAGGGTGACGGGCAATTTTGAAGCTTCGAAGCCTCGCTACCAGCCGTGTGGGAATTATCCACCGTCGACTGAGAGCTTCTAGCCTCGTCGTGTAAGAGGCTATGACATCGAGGAAGAGGATCCATCATAAGCAGGAGCACCACCAGGAGCCCCCCCTTAAGGTAGTGCAGGAGGAGCACCAGGACCCACCCTTGAGGTAGTGCTGAAGGAGGAGCACCAGGACCCACCCTTGAGGTAGTGCTGAAGGAGGAGCACCAGGACCCACCCTTGAGGTAGTGCTGAAGGAGGAGCACCAGGACCCACCCTTGAGGTAGTGCTGAAGGAGGAGCACCAGGACCCACCCTTGAGGTAGTGCTGAAGGAGGAGCACCAGGACCCACCCTTGAGGTAGTGCTGAAGGAGGAGCACCAGGACCCACCCTTGAGGTAGTGCTGAAGGAGGAGCACCAGGACCCACCCTTGAGGTAGTGCTGAAGGAGGAGCACCAGGACCCACCCTTGAGGTAGTGCAGGAGGAGGAGCACCAGGACCCACCCTTGAGGTAGTGCTGAAGGAGGAGCACCAGGACCCACCCTTGAGGTAGTGCTGAAGGAGGAGCACCAGGACCCACCCTTGAGGTAGTGTTGAAGGAGGAGCACCAGGACCCACCCTTGAGGTAGTGCTGAAGGAGGAGCACCAGGACCCACCCTTGAGGTAGTGCTGAAGGAGGAGCACCAGGACCCACCCTTGAGGTAGTGCTGAAGGAGGAGCACCAGGACCCACCCTTGAGGTAGTGCTGAAGGAGGAGCACCAGGACCCACCCTTGAGGTAGTGCTGAAGGAGGAGCACCAGGACCCACCCTTGAGGTAGTGCTGAAGGAGGAGCACCAGGACCCACCCTTGAGGTAGTGCTGAAGGAGGAGCACCAGGACCCACCCTTGAGGTAGTGCTGAAGGAGGAGCACCAGGACCCACCCTTGAGGTAGTGTTGAAGGAGGAGCACCAGGACCCACCCTTGAGGTAGTGCTGAAGGAGGAGCACCAGGACCCACCCTTGAGGTAGTGCTGAAGGAAGAGCACCAGGACCCACCCTTGAGGTAGTGCTGAAGGAGGAGCACCAGGAAGCACCCTGGCGCCACACACGGGAACAAAAGAATCAACATATTTTCCAGGGGTGGGGGCGGGCTGTGGCGGCAGTGACGCGGTCATAAACATGGCTGGCTGCAGAGACCCGCGGGAAATAACTGAAGGGCCCTCTTTATCCGCTCTTTACAGTCTTTATCGCGGCTCCTCCACCACCCCCCGATACCCGCAGCCGGGTGGGGGCGCCGGGGCATAAAAGTTATTTATTAAGCCACATCGAGAAAATTGCCTATTCAGGACTGTGCGGTTGTATTGCAGGAGCGCAAGTGGTACTACTGGTTCTTCTCCTGGTGGGCGCCTTGCTGCGGGTGTAGTGTAAGGGCTTCATAACAATTCATTGCGTGCTAGTTTGCGCTGCATAGGTCATGCCTGTGGCGATGAAAGGTCCGGCCTTAGTTGATATTCCTTTATGAGATTTATTTGTCCTGGTAGATGCATTCAACTATCCTGAAAAGCGCTCTATGAGACTTATCGTATTGACTATATTCATCTGTTTATTTAGAAAGCAAATCGTTACTCCGATTTGACCTTAAATGATCATGTGGTTTTGAAATGAACTGATTAATAGTGCACTAACTATTAATTGAAAGAAGCGTTCCAAAATTTTGGATTAGTTTAATGAACCAATATTTTGTGCCTCCAGGAGTCACGTTTCCAGGTCATTGCAAGCTTCAAATAACGAGCCCAAGTTAAAATCACCACATAATGCACACAATATCAATTTGTATCTGTCGACAAACTGAATTTTACAATAGGTAATCTTTCTGGGTCAGAATTTGTAACAAGATGAAGCACCGGCTCTCCCAGCACCACACACACCTGCTCTCCCAGCACCAGACACACCTGCTCCCAGCACCACACACCTGCTCCCAGCACCACACACACCTGCTCTCCCAGCACCACACACACCTGCTCCCAGCACCACACACCTGCTCCCAGTACCACACACCTGCTCCCAGCACCACACACCTCCCAGCACCACACACCACTTCCTCCAAAGCACCCGCATTTTTTCACGGTCTTTCAAACGACAGATGAAGCACAGTAAGACACAATAATTTTCTTTCTTTACTTTCTAGTTAGGCAATCAGGACAATATTTCTAAAATTCCTTAATTGGCAGGTTCTCGACCGTTTCTCAGAGTCGCGAGACATACACAATGGATTTACAATAACGAGATTGATCTTTTAAGAAAATGTTTAGGGTAGGAAGCTGAAACCGAGCCTGCATCTTTGGGGTAGGATTGTGGGATCGAACCAGCGTCTTTGGGGTAGGATGGGGGAAATATCTTTGCTTCTGCAGACGAAGAGGCAAAGAGAGGGAGGGGGTAGAAGGGAAGAGAAACACAGGAACCACTGCAAGGTATCCATTCTAGTTTATATCTAGATACTAGATGGAATCGATGTGACCAGGTCTTTTCCAAAAGCTTTCGTCATTGAAGTGTTGGTGGCCCGAGTCGATTCGGTATTTGGAGCGACTCAATGTCCGGGTTGCAGCCTTGCAGTACCCAGGTAGCAAAAGGTTTCATCATGAGGCCGAACATTTTTTGTTATTTACACATTTAGGTACATATATTTGATCAGTAGCTTGCACTGGCAAATTGTTGATGCAATATAAGGATATCCTCAAGAACATGAGAGGTAATAAGGTAATTGCTAAGCTCCAGGTACCTCATGCCAATGGGTCTGGATGGTCTGATAACTGGGCATTCAGTGATGTAGTGTGGGAGATCATGCCGCAGTTCCTGCTCACAGAGTTTGCACCTGGAGTGCTCAGGATTGGGAGAGCCGTCACCTGCAGCCACCTGCCACAGGTAACGGTAACCCAACCTGATCCTGGCAACCACTGTGTCGCACAGTCTGGTGGACGTTTTGTGCTGCCCATAGAATAGGTTTCGGATCTGAACAAATCATAGCTTTTCATACTAATGATTTCAGGTCATTGGGAGTCAGTAATTTCACTCCTATTGGACCCGAATATATGGAACAATATAGTCTCGACAACAGAGATGGGGATACCTTGGTTTAATTCAACTTCATCATTGTTACACTCTGTTTGGCTGTAGTATCTGTGTCAATACGATGGGTTACATATATGTGAGATGGTATTCATGCAAAAGATACTCAAAACCCTTTGCTCTGTGTAGCGGTCAGATCATTTATAATTGCTAACATGAATCTACTACTGCAAGGAAGCCAACCCCCTCCCCTTTTTTAAACACATTTAGGTACGTCTGCATTTGTGCAGCTTACCCTAGATTGTACAAAGAAGGCTACAGTGTGTCTTTTTTTATTAATACATGCCATGAAAGTCTAGGGACTATACTAGCCACCTTTCATTTACACCAATTTCATGTAGTTCCCATGGCAGTCGACTGCTTTTTAATGAGAGCAACGGAGCTAACTCAATCCGCGTATATTGGTCACCCAACCAACCACCCACACCCCACCCACACACAAACACACACAACCAGACACTGGTAGACCAGTGTTCACAAGTGTTCGGACCCGGTGTTCACGCGGTCACCAGTTCGAATTCTGAGTTATAGATTTTTTAAGAATTATAAAAAAGTTCACTTTCGCAAACAGAGTGGTAGACGGTTGGAACAAGTTAGGTGTCACCCTGCAAAGTTGAGTGTGGCTGGCCCCAAGCGTCTGCCTTCCAATGTTGGGCAGACACACACATTTTCTGATATTGATATATAATTTATAATCAGTTAAATTATCTACTATATTAATAGACCCATATAACACAGGTCCCACTTAATTCAAACAGTAGGTGGCACCCATTTGCCCCGCTCTAAATTGCCTATCAGATTAAGTACTGATTGGGAGTACTTAATCAGTACTTAATTGAATTGGGAGCATGAAAATCATTATCCATGACGTTTATCTGGTACACGAGTCCTGTGGGAGATGGTCGGGTTTTGTAAAATGTTTCCCCTTAACAGCAGCGTAGCGATGGACAGCTGGGAGGGCCTGTGTATTTACTATTTGTGCCTGCAAGATTGAGCTGTTAACTCTTGGGCCCCGGCTTTCTAACCACCGGTTGTGCAGTGCACTGACTATAGGCCTATTTGTCCTCTATATGTGTTTTTGTGTGTGTGGATGGAGGGAAGGACCGTGAGTATGGGAGCTTTTAAGACCATCTGATGTATGTGTATGTAGAGAATTCGGGGCATTACGAATTATATAAATATATAACATGGGTGGAATTACTGGTAATTACTACTACGAATGTATTTAGTTTTGTGGAGGATGTTGTAATTATTCAGTCATTATTAATATACCTCATATATCATGCTAAAGTTGTGTTTAATAATCTCCCGCTCAATGTTTATCTCTTTAAAGTTTGCAATTAATTAGCAAAAGCCTCAATACTTTCAAGCTATCATGCTTAATTGCAAGACAATGGTGAGGTGTATATAGTGCACATGACACCAGGGTCATGTGCAATATCATGCAATATCTGGGTCATGTGCAATAAATATCCTTCAGGCAGGATATTCCGCCATTATCGGTTACCTATTTTTCTAGTATTTTTGACAAAGAAAATTGTTGAATTATATTAAGTGAAACGAAAAGGTAAATAAGTTGAGGTAAACAAAATGGGTGTTGTTTTTACACAGGTGAAGAAGAGACATAGTGTGAATACATAAGAACATTATAATGAAGGTAACTGCAGAAAGCCTATTGGCTCATACGAGGTAGCTCCTATTTATAGCTAGCCAATCTCATTCATATATATGTCTAACCTACGCTTGAAACAATCAAGGGATCCTACTTCTATTAAGTTATGCGGTAACTGGATCCACAAATCAACAATCATTTTACCGAACCAGTAATTACCCAAGTCTTTGCTAAATCTAAACTTTTCCAAGTTATACCCATTGTTTCGTGTTCTGTCTTGTATAGATACTTTTAATACTCTATTAATATCCCCTACGCGAAACGGTTGCCCGACTTTGAGGCATAAAGAAGTAGATGGAAGTAGTATACCTAAACGGTATTTAATGGCGCTAAAGTCATTCTGATATCACTTAGAAGAAGTTGTTAAGAGTTGTGACCTGTTGGAAATAGGATTGCTTTCTGGATTGTCAATGAGTTATCAAGACGCGTAGTCATGATTAGGCACGTGGGTGTAATTACCTAAGTGTAATACCTAAGTGTAGTTACAGCATGAGAGCTACGCTCGTAGTGTCCCCGTCTTCCCAGCACTCTTTGTCATATAACGCTTTGAAACTACTGACTGTCTTGGCATCCACCACCTCTCACCTAACTTGTTCCAACCAACCGTTTCTACCACTCTGTTTGCGAAAATAAAAAATTTTTTATATTTCTTAAAAAATCTATAACTCAGAATTCGAACTGGTGACCGCGTGAACACCGGGTCCGAACACTGGTGAATACTGGTCTACCAGTGTCTGGTTGTGTGTGTTTGTGTGTGGGTGGGTGGTGTGTGGTGGTTGGGGTGTGTGTTGTGTTGTGTGTGGGGGGGATAATAATCTGTGAGGGTAGGGTGTGGGGATATGTGTTTTTCGTCTAATTATGTTTTTTTTCGGTTCTTTGGTCTTGCCTTTCAACAGTTAATCACTGGTGTACACGGATTTAAAAGTCAGGGCTTTATCATATTTACATTTGAACCTTTATGGAGTCTGCCTCCGCCACAATTCTTTCTAGTGCATTCCATTTGTTAGCTATTCTGACACTGAAAAACTTATGTTGTAAGTTTTCGTCTGTCCCCTTGTTCGTGTACCACCCCTACTAAATAATCTGATTTCCGGTTCGAAACCTGTCAGTTCCACTTTGAATTTTGTTGGTGGTAATCATGTCTCTCGTAACTGTTGTGTGTGTGTGTGTGTGTGTGTGTGTGTGTGTGTGTGTGTGTGTGTGTGTGTGTGTGTGTGTGTGTGTGTGTGTGTGTGTGGTGTGTGAAAATAGTAGTTAGTAACAGTTGATTGACAGTTGTGAGACGGGCCGAAAGAGCAGAGCTCAACCCCCACAAGCACAACTAGACGAATACACACACACACACACACGCACACACACCCGTAACCGTCATAAAAATGCCATTATGAAGTGTTTATGATCGTGCCCGTTTGAGTTATAATGAATAACTTTACCGGTACCAATGAATACCTCTGCCAGTACCCATAAATACCTTTGACAAAGGCGACACAATGGTGGCCGCCGTAGGATCAGGATGCTTAGTTAAGTGACGGAGAAGATGTTGCAAGCGATGATTAAGGCGGAGCTGGAGGGAGGCAGGTGGTGATTTTCGTAATGACAATAACTTGCGTCTGTAAACGCTGAAACACGCAGGCCAAACCTCTGGGTGTGCAACCCGTTCTCGCACTTGCTTACAGTCAATATTGGCTTATTAATAAGTGCATATGTGACATATTAATTGATTGTGAATATTTTAGTTTACCTTGAAAAGCTTCGTAGAAAACACCGACCTCACCTAACCTTCTTAGTATGTTAAGATAAGCATCTTATTGCTTCTTATTTACAATTATTACTTAACCTATCTTATTGCTTCTTATTTACAATTATTACTTAACCTATCAACGGTATAGGTTACAATTATTACTTAACCTATCTTATTGCTTCTTATTTACAATTATTACTTAACCTATCAACGGTATAGGTTACAATTATTACTTAACCTATCTTATTGCTTCTTATTTACAATTATTACTTAACCTATCAACGGTATAGGTTAAGTAATAATTGTAATTAAGAAGCAAGAAGATGCTTATCTTAACATACTAAGAAGGTTAGGTGAGGTCGGTATTTTCTATGAAGCTTTTCAAGGTAAACTAAAATATTCACAATCAATTAGTATGTCACATATGCTCTTATTAAATAAGCCAATATTGACTATAAGCAAGTGCGAGAACGGGTTGGGGTGTGCGATCCAAGCCACCTTCACACACACACTCCCAAACACATGTGCACATCGCCCCCCCCCCCCGCCACACACTCTCCCATACACATGTACACATGCCCCCCTCCCCCAACACTCCACAACCTGCTCCCACAGGTGTGCGTGCGGAAGTGGCCCTGTGTTTCTCCTTCAAGACACGGGAGCTAACGAGCGAGCCTCCAGCCAAGTGTCGCGAGCATGTGTCCAACAGCTGGTGTTAAGAGGGGGGGTAACTTACCCCCTCTCTCCCCCAGCTTACTCCCCCCCCCTCCTTCCCCGTCTCCCTGTGTAAACATTTGTGGGTCCAACAAGCGAGAATTTCGGGAAGGTGATAGATGTGGAATCGATAACTGCCTCGTGCGCCGTCTCGCCGGCCGCAAACTAAGCCACTTTGCTTGAATAATTAAAGTTTTTTTATGAAGAGCAATAGAGTAAGAGGTGAAGGCTATTAATTCCCCACCTCCGCTCACAGCTTTCCCAGCAGCAGGGCATGGCACTTGTACTCCATTTACAGCCAATTACCAACTTTGTTCTGTGGTGAAGAAAAGACATATGGTGATGTGTGTGTGGTTGTGTTTACTCGCCTCGTTATGTTTTTGAAAGGGTTAAGCTTCAGCTCCCAAGACATGTTCTTAACCCTTGGATTGAATGAACGTGAAAATGCTCTTTCTAATGTATCTCCGACACCACCTTGATGGTGAACTTTGATATCCCTGGGGGCTGAGGTTCTTACCATGCCAGACAATCTGTTCTTGACCAGACCACACACTAGAAGGTGAAGGGACGACCGCAATCGACTTGAGAATGGTCCAGGACGGACCGAAACGTCGTCGTCCCTTTACCTACTAGTGTGTGGTCTGGTCAACATACTTTAGCCACGTTATTGTGGCTCATCGCCTGAATCTGTTCTTGTCCGCCTTGTCGATATTCCTTTGTATTTTATATTTGTGATAACTTCTCCGATTCTTCGTCCCTCCAGTGATTTGAAGTGCAACTTATTTAAAGTCGTAATACATTCCTGTCAGCTCCGGGATCAATCTGGTGTAGAACTTTTGAAGTTTTCTCAGAGCTTACTTAAGTGGTCTACATACTACTCGAAGGACGCCTGAAGTCACCTGTTACAGACTACAAATTTATTCTGGGTTATGTTATTAATGTATTCTTCGATGGCAAGCATAAATAAATTAATGACATCACTTTGGTTTACAAATTTTCTTGTACTCTTTTCAATGGGCGATATTATTATCATTCGTAATTGTTGATACTATTGGATGACAGAACGCATGGAAATGTAGAGTTAATTACTGCCAGTGTGATGGACAGTCCAGCACCAGGAACACGTTGTTATTTGACGTCACTACTGTGGTGTTATATGACGTCACTTGTAGTGTTATATGGCGTCACTTGTGGTGTTGTATGACGTCACTTGTAGTGTTATATGGCGTCACTTGTGGTGTTGTATGACGTCACTCTTGTGGTGCTATATGACGTCACTTGTGATGTTATATGACGTCACTTGTAGTGTTATATGGCGTCACTTGTGGTGTTGTATGACGTCACTTGTAGTGTTATATGGCGTCACTTGTGTTGTTGTATGACGTCACTCTTGTGGTGCTATATGACGTCACTTGTGATGTTATATGATGTCACTTTTGTGGTGTTATATGACTTCAGTCTTGCGGTGTTATATGACGTCACGTGTGGTGCTATATGACGTCACTTGTGGTGCTATATGACGTCACTTGTGGTGCTATATGACGTCACTTGTGGTGCTATATGACGTCACTCTTGTAGTGTTATTTAACGTCATTCTTGTGGTGTTATATAACGTCAGACTTGCGGTGATAAATGACGTCACTCTTGTGGTGCTATATGACGTCACTTGTGGTGTTATGTGACGTCACTTGTGGTGTTATGTGACGTCACTTGTGGTGTTATGTGACGTCACTTGTGGTGTTATGTGACGTCACTTGTGGGTGTAGGTCATTTAGTGTTTATAACACAGTGTGTGTGGTAGTTTTTTGTTGTTTTATCCCTGGCTGAGTGCGAGCTTTGCATGGAGGTGCTTCCCCCCCCCCCCCCTTAGCATACTGACCATACTGGTGGAGGGACAATTGTTGATCTTGTATAGAGACGTAATTCCCCGGAGTGCAGATCTTCCTGCCAAAACGCGACTGCGTGTTTTCAATAGTACTGGTTGTGTAAAGATTGCTCTTGATGTATGTTGAGTTTTGCAAAGAGGACTCTTAGCTGCAACCCATCCTCTAATAAGTTAATTCTTCTTAGAATAACTTGTCTTTTTTTAAGAGTAAGGAATGGGGTAGTTTCGTTAGATTTCATTAATTTAATTAGATTGCGTATGACTTCGATTTTGTTTTCAAATATAGAACATATTTTTATATATTGCAGAATTTAGGATCAAGTCTTTGCTCCCAGTTTATACAGATTAGTGAACGTGTCGTGATTTATTAAACGACTTGAAAGTCTGCTAGTGGATAGTATTTGTTTCGGGTGATGTGGAGAAATTATGTTCTACACGGTTCCTATGTGGCGAATAGATACATTTGACGTTTCATGAGGCAGAGCAGAAGCTACGAGTTATGAGCTGGAGGGAAGCTTCAGTTTGATCACACAAATGGGGAGTGCTCTTTGCTAATTGTGTTCTATGCTAATTGCTTATGCCTCGAAGTATAGAAAATGGATATTGTTCAACCCTCAACTATTTTTTGTGACCAAGACAGTGGTATGTTGTCATAAGGCCTAATTTAATGTCCAGTCAGCACCTTCTGGTGGTCTCCCAAGGGCTCCCACTTGACGTTCTTCCTCCACACGGAGAACTCGGTCCGCTGTGGCCAGTCCCTCTTGTAGTAGTGAACCTGGGAGTCACTGCTGTCCCAAAAGCAAAGATAGCAGGGATGCACACAGAAATCACAATAGCGTGATGCATCAAATGAACGTCGTAGCTCAGTCGATAAAGGCAGCGTCTGGGATGATCTCGGACGTAGGTTCGAATCCTCGTCACGGCCCTTGTGGATTTGTTCATAGGCCGGAAGCTTTGGTAGAATCGCTTGCAGTCCCATCAGAACCACCATGTTTTACTCAGCACTGAAGCTATCCAGAGTTCTAGAAAATAGGTAAATATCAAAATGTCTTTGTCCTTGTCACAAAAGCAATGTTTGTGGGAATAATAATAATTTCTATACTTTGGAGGCATAATAATTACGAAATATCACTGACTGTACAGGACCACTAAATATTCACATAGTGTACCTAAACCTTTGTTCCTCAAACGTGTTTTCGCTCTCCTGAAAATTGTGGGAGGTCTTTACCACCACGTAATAAAGAGCAAATTTAACATAAAAAGATAACAGCACATAACTCCTATTCTAAACGC
This sequence comes from Procambarus virginalis, assembly GCA_020271785.1. Taxonomy (NCBI): domain Eukaryota; kingdom Metazoa; phylum Arthropoda; class Malacostraca; order Decapoda; family Cambaridae; genus Procambarus; species Procambarus virginalis. The sequence goes on along the minus strand of WNGS01005997.1, from coordinate 10,737,436 downwards.
GTAACTGGTAAGGAAATATTATGTCGTGTAGACATTCTCAAGTATGCCAGTAATGTCACTGTTGAAAGGAATGTGTAATTTTTCAAGATTAATCCCACGCCGATTATAATAAAAAGTAATTTTAACAGAGGTTCGGAAGCTATAGTTTCCGTGGCGTCAGGATTACATTCACGCAATTGCAAGTACCCAGAGAGATGCAGAAAATAGTGCTAATTGACCATTAAGAGTTTGTCACTAGAGTTTGTCACTACTAAATCGGAGCTGGTGCAAGTCGTGTACAAATTGGGGGAAAATGTGTAAAACCAAAGTGTACAAACTCGCTGCAACTTACGACCATACGTAACCCAGCCTAGCGACAACTATACATCAAGAATACATAGTCAAAGTATTAATTTTGAATAGTAGTTGTAGTGTGTATTACAAAATTATACGAAGCAATAGTTCATGAAACAGTTTATCAGCTATTGATATATGCATGCTATATGTTATAGCTTTTGTATAAAATGAGGCTGTGCTGTGTTGTGCAGTTCCACACGCTTTCCTGGGACCGCAGCGTGAGTAGGCAGGCTCCGGGCCCCTTGGGATGCTCCTTGATGGAACATGCCTTTGTGACTTCCGCCACGGAGCGGCTCCGTGAGATGAACTGTAATTTGTACTTCAGTTACTATGATAATACTATGATGTTCATTACATGAGGACACTGTTACAGCCCTGCTACAGTTTTGGTACACCTCTGTTACAGCTTTGTTACTGTTCTGCTACAGCCGTGCTACACGCGTGCTTGAGATGCACGTGTGCGTGCTAAGAATACGCACGAAATATATATATAATATACTTCAGCTACAGACATCAGCTACCACAGCTACAGACAATCAGCTACCACTTCTACAGACAATCAGCTACCACATCTACAGACTCAATCACTACCACAGCTACAGAACAATCAGCTACCACAGCTACAGACAATCAGCTACCACATCTACAGACAATCAGCTACCACAGCTACAGACAATCAGCTACCACAGCTACAGACAGTCAGCTACCACAGCTACAGACAGTCATACCACAGCTACAGACAGTCAGCTACCACAGCTACAGACAATCAGCTACCACAGCTACAGACAATCAGCTACCACAGCTACAGACCAGCAGCTACCACAGCTACAGACAGCCAGCTACCACAGCTACACACAGCCAGCTACCACAGCTACAGACAGACAGCTACCACTGCTACAGACCAGCAGCGAACCAGCTACAGACAGCTACCACAGCTACAGGCAGTCAGCTACCACGCTACAAACCAGCAGCTACCACAGCTACAGAACAGCTACCTTGCTACAGACAGTCAGCTACCACAGCTACAGTCAGCTACCACAGCTACAGTCAGCTACCACAGCTACGACAGTCAGCTACCACAGCTACAGTCAGCTACCACAGCTACAGACAGTCAGCTACCACAGCTACAGTCAGCTACCACAGCTACAGACAGTCAGCTACCACAGCTAGAGTCAGCTACCACAGCTACAGTCAGCTACCACAGCTACAGACAGTCAGCTACCACAGCTACAGACAGTCAGCTACCACAGCTACAGTCAGCTACCACAGCTACAGTCAGTCAGCTACCACAGCTCAGTCAGCTACCACAGCTACAGTCCTACCACAGCTACAGACAGTCAGCTACCACAGCTACCAGTCAGCTACCACAGCTACAGACAGCAGCTACCACAGCTACAGTCAGCTACCACAGCTACAGACAGTCAGCTACCACAGCTACAGTCAGCTACCACACTACAGTCAGCTACCACAGCCACAGACAGTCAGCTACCACAGCTACAGACCATAAGCAACCACAGCTACAGACAATCAGCTACCACAGCCACAGACAATCAGCTACCACACCACAACAGTCAGCTAGTACAGCACAGCTACAGACACCAGCTACCACAGCTACAGACAGCCAGCTACCACAGCTACAGACAGTCAGCTACACAGCTACAGACAGTCAGCTACCACAGCTACAGACCAGCAGCTACCACAGCTACAGACCATCAGCTACCACAGCTACAGACCAGCTACCACAGCTACAGACAGTCAGCTACCACAGCTACAGTCATCTACCACAGCAACAGACAGTCAGCTACCACACTACGTCAGCTACCACACTACAGACAGACAGCTACCACAGCTACAGACAGCCAGCTACCACAGCTACAGACAGTCAGCTACCACAGCTACAGACAGCCAGCTACCACAGCTACAGACAGCCAGCTACCACAGCTACAGACAGTCAGCTACCACAGCTACAGACAAACATCTACCACAGCTACAGACAGCCAGCAACCACACCTACAGACAGTCAGCTACCACAGCCACAGAGACAGCCAGCTACCACAGCTACAGACAGCCAGCTACCACAGCTACAGACAGCCAGCTACCACAGCTACAGTCAGCTACCACAGCTACAGACAGCCAGCTACCACAGCTACAGACAGCCAGCTACCACAGCTACAGACCAGCGCTACCACAGCTACAGACCATCAGCTACCACAGCTACAGACAGCCACTACCACAGCTACAGACAGCCAGCTACCACGCTACAGACAGTCAGCTACCACAGCTACAGACCATCAGCTACCACAGCTACAGACAAACAGCTACCACAGCTACAGACAGCCCGCAACCACACCTACAGACAGTCAGCTACCACAGCCACAGACAGCCAGCTACCACAGCTACAGACAGCCAGCTACCACAGCTACAGACCATCAGCTACCACAGCTACAGACAAACAGCTACACCACAGCTACGACAGCCAGCAACCACCTACAGACAGTCAGCTACCACAGCCACAGACAGCCAGCTACCACAGCTACAGACAGCCAGCTACCACAGCTACAGACAGTCAGCTACCACAGCTACAGACAGCCAGCTACCACAGCTACAGACAGCCAGCTACCCACAGCTACAGACAGCCACTAACCACAGCTACAGACCATCAGCTACCACAGCTACAGACCATCAGCTACAACAGCTACAGACAGCCAGCTACCACAAGCTACAGACAGTCAGCTACCACAGCTACAGACAGTCAGCTACCACAGCTACAGACAGCCAGCTACCACAGCTACAGACGCCAGCTACCACAGCTACAGACCATCAGCTACCACAGCTACAGACAGTCAGCTACCACAGCTAC
>WNGS01005997.1:10711946-10732479 GCA_020271785.1 Procambarus virginalis | reverse complement strand
TAATTGTGTTGTGTGAGAGATCGGCGTCGAGATCTCGACAACACAGTCGTCGAGAGCACTGCGTTCTGATAACCACTCGTGCAGAACTCTCCTTAACTCGCTGGAGGACGATCCAACATACAAAGAGGATAAAATTATGCATTAAATACTGATAATACTAGCATAATAACGTTGACGATAATTTACACATAACTTAAACAACACTTGCATCTCGTATATTAAAACGGGGCCTAATATCCTGGGATTTATGAAAGCAGAACAACCATCAACGCTATCATCAAAATAAAATGCACCAACACCACCCCAGGTGATTAATTTAAAAAACGTGTCCCTGAAATTATTAAATATAAAGAATATGTCCACACGTTAATAGGCTAATTAATAATAATAATGATGATAATAAATAGTTATAAGTATTTAAGCGTAATAATGTTTAATTATGTCCGAAATATCTCCGGGTAGTGTGGGAGTATATTTTACTATTTGTACTATTTTAATTATTTATTTCAGTTTGCAGAAATAGTAAATAAAGTAAAAAAACTGGATCAAGCTGTTAGCTCTTGGCCCTGCTTCTTAACCCTCGTTTATATAATGTACTATCTCCTGACTTAATTTCCTCTTAACATATATCCTATATATTTCTAACACGCGCGCGCACGCACGCGCGCACACACACACAACACACACACAACACCACCACACCACACACACACACACACCCACACACACACACAAACAGCCGGAAGCCGGTGGCCAAGCGGACAGCACGCTGGACACGTGATCCTGTGTCCCGAGTTCAATCCGGGCGCCGGCGAGAAACGATGGGCAGAGTTTCTTTCACCCTATGCCCCTGTTACCTAGCAGTAAATAGGTACCTGGGAGTTAGTCAGCTGTCACGGGTTGCTTCCTGGTATGTGTGTGTGTGTGTGTGGTGTGGAAAAAGTAGTAGTAGTAGAAACAGTTGATTGACAGTTGAGAGGCGGGCCGAAAGAGCAGAGCTCAACCCCCGCAAGCACAACTAGGTGAATACACATCCCAGGATGCAGCCTCAGGCACTTATTTACTGCAAGTGAACAGAGGCATCAGCTCAAAAGGAAATGTGCCCAACCATTTACGTTCCGCCCGGGGGATCGAACCCGAATATCTGAGTGTGAGTGGGAACGTACACCCATGTACTATATATATCGGAAAGCGGAAAGTGTTCGTCCTGAGAGAGTACGAGGTTAGAGAGACTTTCCCGAGAACTATGGGCATCCAGCAGTGTTGTGAAGGTCTAACTCTGCTTCAGGGCCAAGTTCGAGGGTCTGGCTGAGCAGGTAGTCCTGTCCCCACGTGACAGGCGCAGGAGAAGGGGACGGGCAATTTGAAGCTTCGAAGCCTCGCTACCAGCCGTGTAGGAAGGATCCACCGTCGACTGAGGCTTCGTGCCTCGTCGTGTAAGACGAGGCTATGACATCGAGGAAGAGGATCCATCATAAGCAGGAGCAGCACCAGGAGCCCCCCCTTGAGGTAGTGCTGAAGGAGCACCAGGACCCACCCTTGAGGTAGTGAAGGAGGAGCACCAGGACCCACCCTTGAGGTAGTGCTGAAGGAGGAGCACCAGGACCCACCCTTGAGGTAGTGGTGAAGGAGGAGCACCAGGACCCACCCTTGAGGTAGTGCTGAAGGAGGAGCACCAGGAAGCACCCTGGCGCCACACACGGGAACAAAAGAATCAACATATTTTCCAGGGGTGGGGGCGGGCTGTGGCGGCAGTGACGCGGTCATAAACATGGCTGGCTGCAGAGACCCGCGGGAAATAACTGAAGGGCCCTCTTTATCCGCTCTTTACAGTCTTTATCGCGGCTCCTCCACCACCCCCGATACCCGCAGCCGGGGGGGGCGCCGGGGCATAAAAGTTATTTATTAAGCCACATCGAGAAAATTGCCTATTCAGGACTGTGCGGTTGTATTGCAGGAGCGCAAGTGGTACTACTGGTTCTTCTCCTGGTGGGCGCCTTGCTGCGGGTGTAGTGTAAGGGCTTCATAACAATTCATTGCGTGCTAGTTTGCGCTGCATAGGTCATGCCTGTGGCGATGAAAGGTCCGGCCTTAGTTGATATTCCTTTATGAGATTTATTTGTCCTGGTAGATGCATTCAACTATCCTGAAAAGCGCTCTATGAGACTTATCGTATTGACTATATTCATCTGTTTATTTAGAAAGCAAATCGTTACTCCGATTTGACCTTAAATGATCATGTGGTTTTGAAATGAACTGATTAATAGTGCACTAACTATTAATTGAAAGAAGCGTTCCAAAATTTTGGATTAGTTTAATGAACCAATATTTTGTGCCTCCAGGAGTCACGTTTCCAGGTCATTGCAAGCTTCAAATAACGAGCCCAAGTTAAAATCACCACATAATGCACACAATATCAATTTGTATCTGTCGACAAACTGAATTTTACAATAGGTAATCTTTCTGGGTCAGAATTTGTAACAAGATGAAGCACCGGCTCTCCCAGCACCACACACACCTGCTCTCCCAGCACCAGACACACCTGCTCCCAGCACCACACACCTGCTCCCAGCACCACACACACCTGCTCTCCCAGCACCACACACACCTGCTCCCAGCACCACACACCTGCTCCCAGTACCACACACCTGCTCCCAGCACCACACACCTCCCAGCACCACACACCACTTCCTCCAAAGCACCCGCATTTTTTCACGGTCTTTCAAACGACAGATGAAGCACAGTAAGACACAATAATTTTCTTTCTTTACTTTCTAGTTAGGCAATCAGGACAATATTTCTAAAATTCCTTAATTGGCAGGTTCTCGACCGTTTCTCAGAGTCGCGAGACATACACAATGGATTTACAATAACGAGATTGATCTTTTAAGAAAATGTTTAGGGTAGGAAGCTGAAACCGAGCCTGCATCTTTGGGGTAGGATTGTGGGATCGAACCAGCGTCTTTGGGGTAGGATGGGGGAAATATCTTTGCTTCTGCAGACGAAGAGGCAAAGAGAGGGAGGGGGTAGAAGGGAAGAGAAACACAGGAACCACTGCAAGGTATCCATTCTAGTTTATATCTAGATACTAGATGGAATCGATGTGACCAGGTCTTTTCCAAAAGCTTTCGTCATTGAAGTGTTGGTGGCCCGAGTCGATTCGGTATTTGGAGCGACTCAATGTCCGGGTTGCAGCCTTGCAGTACCCAGGTAGCAAAAGGTTTCATCATGAGGCCGAACATTTTTTGTTATTTACACATTTAGGTACATATATTTGATCAGTAGCTTGCACTGGCAAATTGTTGATGCAATATAAGGATATCCTCAAGAACATGAGAGGTAATAAGGTAATTGCTAAGCTCCAGGTACCTCATGCCAATGGGTCTGGATGGTCTGATAACTGGGCATTCAGTGATGTAGTGTGGGAGATCATGCCGCAGTTCCTGCTCACAGAGTTTGCACCTGGAGTGCTCAGGATTGGGAGAGCCGTCACCTGCAGCCACCTGCCACAGGTAACGGTAACCCAACCTGATCCTGGCAACCACTGTGTCGCACAGTCTGGTGGACGTTTTGTGCTGCCCATAGAATAGGTTTCGGATCTGAACAAATCATAGCTTTTCATACTAATGATTTCAGGTCATTGGGAGTCAGTAATTTCACTCCTATTGGACCCGAATATATGGAACAATATAGTCTCGACAACAGAGATGGGGATACCTTGGTTTAATTCAACTTCATCATTGTTACACTCTGTTTGGCTGTAGTATCTGTGTCAATACGATGGGTTACATATATGTGAGATGGTATTCATGCAAAAGATACTCAAAACCCTTTGCTCTGTGTAGCGGTCAGATCATTTATAATTGCTAACATGAATCTACTACTGCAAGGAAGCCAACCCCCTCCCCTTTTTTAAACACATTTAGGTACGTCTGCATTTGTGCAGCTTACCCTAGATTGTACAAAGAAGGCTACAGTGTGTCTTTTTTTATAATACATGCCATGAAAGTCTAGGGACTATACTAGCCACCTTTCATTTACACCAATTTCATGTAGTTTCCCATGGCAGTCGACTGCTTTTTTAATGAGAGCAACGGAGCCTAACTCAATCCGCGTATATTGGTCACCCAACCAACCACCCACACACCCACCCACACACAAACACACACAACCAGACACTGGTAGACCAGTGTTCACAAGTGTTCGGACCCGGTGTTCACGCGGTCCCAGTTCGAATTCTGAGTTATAGATTTTTTAAGAATTATAAAAAAGTTCACTTTCGCAAACAGAGTGGTAGACGGTTGGAACAAGTTAGGTGTCACCCTGCAAAGTTGAGTGTGGCTGGCCCCAAGCGTCTGCCTTCCAATGTTGGGCAGACACACACATTTTCTGATATTGATATATAATTTATAATCAGTTAAATTATCTACTATATATTAATAGACCCATATAACACAGGTCCCACTTAATTCAAACAGTAGGTGGCACCCATTTGCCCCGCTCTAAATGCCTATCAGATTAAGTACTGATTGGGAGTACTTAATCAGTACTTAATTGAATTGGGAGCATGAAAAATCATTATCCATGACGTTTATCTGGTACACGAGTCCTGTGGGAGATGGTCGGGTTTTGTAAAATGTTTCCCTTAACAGCAGCGTAGCGATGGACAGCTGGGAGGGCTGTGTATTTACTATTTGTGCCTGCAAGATTGAGCTGTTAACTCTTGGGCCCCGGCTTTCTAACCACCGGTTGTGCAGTGCACTGACTATAGGGCCTATTGTCCTCTATGATGTGTTTGTGTGTGTGGATGGAGGGAAGGACCGTGAGTATGGAGCTTTTAAGACCATCTGATGTATGTGTATGTAGAGATTCGGGGCATTTACGAAATTATATAAATATATAACATGGGTGGAATTACTGGTAATTACTACTACGAATGTATTTAGTTTTGTGGAGGATGTTGTAATTATTCAGTCATTATTAATATACCTCATATATCATGCTAAAGTGTGTTAATAATCTCCCGCTCAATGTTTATCTCTTTAAAGTTTTGCAATTAATTAGCAAAAGCCTCAATACTTTCAAGCTATCATGCTTAATTGCAAGACAATGGTGAGGTGTATATAGGCACATGACACCAGGGTCATGTGCAATATCATGCAATATCTGGGTCATGTGCAATAATATCCTTCAGNGTCTGAATGTGTGGACTGTTTACTAACCTCCGTACTAACCTCACCCCTCCCAGCTTGCCCCAGCGAATACGGAAGCGAATTAACCAAATCCACAAACCACAGTCCTTTGAGGTCGAGGATGGGTCCCCCGGTCCGCCCCATCCTCCATTTAGCGAGAAGATGCGCCTCCACGGGGAAGAACGGACCAATCCCAGACCAGGACCAGAATCGCCAGCCAGTCAAATTGTAAAGTACGGAGGAGAAGCTGCCAGTCCCAAGTCGAGTTCTGCGTTTGATGTTGTTGAGTTAGTGTTTTTACCCATCCGTCTTTCTCTTTTCTCTTATTGGTCAGAATTCCTGTTTTATGCTCTGTGCTGGCCAGATGCAGCAACGGTTGCCGGGGATACGACAAAGTGGCTTTGGTTTCTCATGGTCGAGGGACAGGAAGCCTGTTTGACTCAAAGAGAAACCCCCCCCCCCCGTAGTTAGTGCAACTGCAGACCTTCCCCCAATATGCAGCCTCAACAGTTACTTAACTCTCAGATACCTATTACTTTAGATGAATCAAGGCATCAGATGAAAGGACACGTGCCTGCCACGGAAATCGAATTTGTGACATTCCAGTTGTGGTCCGTTTGTGCTGATCAATGCACTAGAACACTACTATGGTGACAAATTCGTTTGTATAGTGAATGACCATGGATTACGCTCTCAGGCTTCACTGTCTGGGGACGTGACAGTGAAATGTATTATAGTGAAACGTGCATTATACGGTAGTATAGTATAGAAATCTATTTGCCCGAATTTTCGAATCATCTCTCAACCCGTTCTCAGACCAAGTCCATTCCATCCAGCGCTCGACTCCAAAGACGCATCCATAAAATTGAACATGCTGTTCATTCAAAATTGCAATTTCTAAAATGCTTGGGTTCCAATTCTCAATGTTTCTAGTTTTGGGCTTTCAACCTCCACCCCACCTCCCCCCAACCTCCTCTTGGTAGAATCCGAACCCCAAGCAGGAGTCAAATTCTCACGTCATGGCGACGTCTCACACCTCATGCACGCCTTCTATCAAACTATTTTTTTTATTTCTTATTCTTGTTAGGTTAGGGTAAGAGGGTTAGGTTCGAAAATATACCCATATATCTGGTTCTCTTTAGAAAGGTAAACCAATACCATTATGTAAAAGTTTTTGTACCTGGGTACGTAGTGTTATTTTCACATTGCTTGTGCCTCCAAAGTGTAGAAAATTTGTTACATAGTGGAATTAGTCTACTTTTGCTAAGTAAAACCATTACCCAGTCCTCTTCGAGAAGGTAAACCATTACCCAGTCCTCTTCGAGAAGGTAAACCAATAACCATATTCTTAGGAAAGGTAAACCAATAACCCATTCTCTTAGGGAAGCTAAACTAATAACGAGTCCTCTTTGGGAAGCTAAACCAATAACCACTCCTCTTAGGGAAGCTAACCCAATAACCAGTCCTCTTAGGGAAGTTAAACCAATAACCAACAGTCTCTTTTGGGTTTTAAGGAAGCTAAACCAATATAAATAGGATTAAAACTCCTGAACAACAAAGAAGACCTGAGACCCATAGCTCCATGTGCACAACTCAACTGGAATGCAGCCTTTACTTGGATGTATTTTATGGATGTACATAATGGATGAACTTGTTATTTTGTGCAACACCCACATGGGAAGCTACTGCTCATCAGTGATATATTTTGTTAGATGAACATAAAGTTAAACAAAATTTTAATTGTCATTAAAATATGTTTATCCCTTAGTCACAATATAAGGCTTTGCTTACTATCTTGCAGGTTATAGACCTTTAGTGTGTGTGTGTGTGTGTGTGTGTGTGTGTGTGTGTGTGTGTGTGTGTGTGTGTGTGTGTGTGTGTGTGTGTGTGTGTGTGTGTACTCACCAATTTATATTCACCTATATGTGCTTGCCGGGGTTGAAATCTAGCTCTTTGGTCCCGCCTCTCAACTGTCAATCAACTGATGTACAGATTCCTGAGCCTACTGGGCTCTATCATATCTTCATTTGAAACTGTGAATGGAGTCAGCCTCCATCACATCACTTCCTAATGGATTCCATTTATTAACTACTCTGACATTGAAAAAATTCTTTCTAATGTCTCTGTGGCTCATTTGGGTACTAAGTTTCCACCTTTGTCCCCTTGTTCGTGTTCCACCCGTGCTGAAGAGTTTGTCTTTGTCCATCTGTCAATTCCCCATTTCAAGTACTCACCTGTGTGTGTGTATGTGTGTGTGTACTCACCTAGTTGTACTCACCTAGTTGTGGTTGCGGAGGTTGAGCTTTGGCTCTTTGGTCCCGCCTCTCAACCGTCAATCAACTGATGTACAGATTCCTGAGCCTACTGGGCTCTTATCATATCTACATTTGAAACTGTGTATGGAGTCTGCCTCCACCACATCACTTCCTAATGCATTCCGTTTACTAACTACTCTGACACTAAAAAAGTTCTTTCTAATGTCTCTGTGGCTCATTTGGGTACTCAGCTTCCACCTGTGTCCCCTTGTGCTTGTACCACCCGTGTTAAATAATCAATTCTTGTCCACCCTGTCAATTCCTCTGAGAATTTTGTATGTGGTGATCATGTCTCCCCTAGCTCTTCTGTCTTCCAATGACATGAGGTGCAGTTCACGTTGTCTGCCCTCATAACTCATGCCTTTTAGTTCTGGGACTAGCCTAGTGGCATACCTCTGAGCCTTTTCCAGCTTCGTCTTGTGCTTGACAAGGTACGGGGTCCATGCTGGGGCTGCATATTCCAGGAATGGTTTTATATATGTGGTATGCAAGGTTCTGAATGATTCCTTACACAGGTTCCTGAAGTCTGTTCTCATGTTAGCCAGCCTTTCATATTCCACATATGTAATTCTTTTTATGTGGGCTTCAGGAGACAGGTTTAGTGTGATATCAACTCCTAGATAATTTCTCTCTGTCTGGTTTTCTAAAGTATTTCATCTCCTATTTTGTATCCTGTGTTTGGCCTCCTGTTTCCGCTGCCTAGTTTCATTACCTTACATTTACTTGGGTTGAACTTTACTAACCATTTGTTAGACCATTCATTCAGTCTGTCTAGGTCATCTTGTAGCCTCTTACATTCCTTCTCTGTGTTAATCTTCCTCATAATTTTTGCATCATCAGCAAACAATGAGAGGAACGATTCTATACCCTCTGGGAGATCATTTACATATATCAGATGTGTGTGTGTGTGTGTGTGTACTCACCTAGTTGTGCTTGCGGGGGTTGAGCTTTGGCTCTTTGGTCCCACCTAAATGCAACCGTGTGTGTGTGTGTGTATTCACTTAGTTGTATTAATGTGTGTGTGTGTGTGTGTGCTCACCTAGTTGTCGTGCTTGCTGGGGTTGAGCTTTGGCTCTTTGGTGCCGCCTCTCAACTGTCTATCAACTGGTGTAAAGGTTCTTGAGTCTTATCAAATGTGTGTGTATGTAAGTTGATATGTAAATTTCAGTCCACAATATCATGGCAGAACAATGGGAAGGTGGATGGAAAATGACACATGAAAGATACACAGATATACGGTCAGAGAAACCCTGGGGGATGAGATGTAACCTCAGTGTGCTACAGTAGCATCACTTCCCTAGACTGGTCACTCACTGGCTCAGCCACGTAGAACCGTCTCTGAATTCATGTCAAACTATCGATCTGCCCATCCCTTCCTGACCCATACTGACCATCCTTGTCCCTCACCAGCTCCCTTCCTCCTCCACCTTCCCGCTCCAGGAGTCCCTCACGTGGGAGGTTCGCCTGGAAGCGTCGAGGGCTGGAGAAGAGCAAGTCGCTGGACCAGTCTGAGTTTCTGGCCTCCCTTAACGGCACCACCAGCAGCACCACCACCACTTCCACCTCCGCCGGGGCAGGAGCTGAGACTTCCTGCTGCCACGTCTCCGCCTCTTGGGTGGATGACGACCACCATAGGGAGAGTGACTCGGATGATGGGGACAGAGGTGAGTATTTGTACTCGCCTAGTGCAAGTGTATTTGTGTGATAAGGGTGAGAGGGGCCTGGCATGGTGCTTATCTATCAGGAACTATAGGGGACTAGTTAGTTAATTTAGTTCACTTATTATGCACCCCATACCCATCTTGTGGGCGGTAGTGGAAAGAGTTACAGCAGAGATCTAGCTCTTTATATCCCACATTCTAGCTATTTATATCTGACGTGGTAATTACTTCTTTTGACAATTTTCTTTTTTTTTTTTGAGAGAGGGGGGGGCAGAGAGTGAGTTATCAGAATAAAAGGGTGGAGGGAAATGGAAAGAGATAGTGAGTGGGAGGTAAGGTGAGGTAGTGAGGAGAAGATAAATAGTGAGACAGTGAGAGAGGTTTAGTAAAATTAAATTCACAATGAATTTGTCATCCTGGTTCAGTAGCAGAAGAGACAGCAACAGGTAGTCTATTGAGTGTGTAAGGAAATAAGAGCGAGAGATAAGTCAATTAAGGTCCTACTGCTTGGAAACTAATTATCAGAGAACACGGAGCGAGTGTAAGAATGCTGTTGCTCACAATATATCCCTTACAACACTTATTTTTCCCTGAAATTCACATTATAATTTTTGAATTGTGCAGCATTAACTTACTTTAAAATGTCAGGGAGCCACTAGTGTGTATAGCGTTTCGAGCAAGTCCTTAATCCTATGTTCCCTGGAATACGACCCCCGCAATGAATCGTTTTTACAACCGTTTTTACAAATCGTTTTTATCAACGAAAGAATCTTTTTACAACGTTTTTACAAATCGTTTTTACAACCAAATACCCATTTTACTGTTGAGTTAAACAGAGGCTACAGTTAAGGATTTGCGCCCAGTAAATCCTCCCCGGCCAGGATACGAACCCAGGACAAAGCACTCGTGGAACGCCAGGCGAGCGTCTTACCACTACACCACGGAGTCTGCATGCTTTTTACAACTAACGACTGCATGAGACTTTTATGCTTAGTTTAAGTTGGGTTAAGATACGTCACATTGTTCATTCAGGTTACATGAGGCTCAGTAGGGTCAAAGTCTGCTAAATTGCTTGGCAACTAAGCAATCTATAAGTGTGGTATGTTGGACTAAAATCAGGCACATGCCCACATTGGGACAAACATATAATTTATACAGAATTGCCTTACATTAATTGTACAATTAACCACCCTCCAACCCTTGTTTAACCACCCCAACTGTTTAACCACTCCAACCTTCTTTTAACCTCCCCCAACCTTTGTTAAACCACCCCAACCTTCGTTTAACCTCCCCCAACCTTCATTTAATCACCCCCAACCTTCGTTTAACCACCCTAACCTTCGTTTAACCACCCTAACCTTCGTTTAACCTCCCCCACCTTCATTTAATCACCCTCAACCTTTGTTTAACCTCCCCCAACCTTCGTTTAACCACCCTAACCTTCGTTTAACCACCTCCAACCCTCGCTGATTAAATCTTGCTTTCTAGGGAATGACTCGGACACAGGATCCTCCCCATCCAGAGTAGTCTCGGGTCCTGTGGTAGAAGCGAGTGTGGAAGGTTCCAAGGACCCGTGGTGGAGGCAGCTGGAGATGCGGGTGGTGGCTGCTGTGGGTGAGCTCCTCAGGGACTTCTCTGAGGTGGCCGAGGAGGAACTACCTGATGGAGACCCTGAAGGCGACCAGCTCTCTGTCAAGAAGTACTAGTCTTGGTGTTTGTGTTTTGTGTGTGCTGGTTCATATTTTTAATTCTCTTGTGACTTATTCACCTCAATATGTATTTAACAAGTCATGTTTTCTACTTATTTTTATTAATTTAATTATTCATAATGTAACTTGTTATCCATTTTTTCATTAATATTATTATTATTAATAGTAGTAGTTGTTACTGGCACTTATATTAATTTATTAGCTTTATACCACCCTTTCGACACATTTGAAAACCTATGGTATTATTTTTATTAATAGATGCATATATATTTTTGTCATCATCATCATCTCACCAGTGATTTTCTCAAACTGCTTCAATTGTAGCTTACACATATCATGGAATTCTGTAATGTGCTGTATTGATTTAGTGCTCGAAATCTCAATGATAATACGTGTAAAACATATATAATTATTTTCACTGTGGTGTAGGGTTTGTAGTCTTTTGTTGACATATTTTTCATATAAATTTCAAGTTGTTTCTGATCTGGGCCCCATAGACATGGAGAACTTATAATTAATGTACCACAGCTCAGGAGATTTGGTAAATAATGTTAAATTGTTTTGGGAAGTTGTTTGTTACATGTCAATGTCAGTATTACATATATAATATCTATCTCTGGCTCTTACTGTTGTCAGACTAAAAGAGAACATCCTGAGGTTTGGGTCTGTGATGCGACCCCTGACAGATCTGTCAGCAGCAGTAACGTCTCTGCTTAGGTGGGAGTCTCCTTCGGCAACCCTCCTCGCCCTCGTCATCTACCTGTATAGCGTCATCTTTGGCTGGGTCCTCCCTCTTGTGCTCCTCATGGCCATTCTCAAACTCTCCATCAACTATATGAAAAAGAGGTGATGGAATATTAATGCGATTAGAATATATTTTTAAAATTGGAGTCAATTGTTATACTCATATCTAGGAGCCTAAGTTTGATCTTGTATTATATTTTTTGTCTTATGATTTATCATATTCTGTTCTGACATCTTTATTTATTGTTCAGTTTATAATTTTCCCTATCTAAACACTCCCTTATCTCCCTCTCTGCACCATTCATGACTTGCAGACATCTTCAGACAACAATTTAATGTACTCAGGAAAGTAAAGCTTGTATAATGTATTAATATTTTTTAGAAAATCTTTTACCATCTGTGATATAGTCATTGCATGCATTCATTTTTAAGATACCATATTATTACCCTAGATGCAATGACTTACCATACCACCCTTTTCTCATATTTTTTCTTCATTACTTTACTATGTATTAATATTTATCCTGTATAGATGGTGTGTTTTTTCTCAACCATATATCTTGTCTTACAGAGGGTGGACGCAGAACTTCTTTCGTCGTCTGCGTCGGGAAGGTGGTGAGTCAGTAGAACCAACCACTACTGAAGCTGCAGGTTTAGGGGACAAGTTTGCCCTGGTGCTTCAGGTGGCTCGGAGAGTTCAAAACCAGCTTGGTGCTGTCTCCAATGCTGCTGAGAAGCTCAAGAAGTAAGGTTGAGTGTGGATGTATTTGGGTTTATCACCAGGTTAAACTGTGTTGTTATCACCACGTAAGAAGGTAGATGTGTGTCTGTTCACATTTATGTATAAAGTACATCTGGTTTCCAGATTTGGCACAATACTTTATTGTTCATGTTTCTATTAATATTATTTTTATTATTATTATTATTATTATTATTATTATTATTATTATTATTATTATTGCACAGAGAAATCACATTATCGTGTTATATTAATGAGAAAATCCACAGGAGCCGTGATGAGAGTTCAAACCTATGCTCTGGGTGTTCCCAGACACGCTCTAGTCGACTACGCCACAACATGTCAAAAGAATTGCAAAAAAAAAATTGGGGTGCTACTGCACCCTCAAGAATCACAAGGCTTCCACTGATATATCGTGATATATATCACAATAATGTGATTTTTCTGTGTATTGAAAGAGGGGCGTCAGTGGTAGAATTACTGAATGACAGAGCCAGAGTGCATAGGGAAATTGTGTAAAACCCTGGTTTGGATTCAGTGGACGCCTTGGAATACTTGAGGGTGCAGTAGAATCTAAGTTGCAATTCTTTCGACCATGTTGTGGCATAGTCGACTAGAGCGTGCATCTGGGAACCACCAACGCATAAGTTTGAACCCCTCATCACGACTCCTGTAGATTTTCTCATTATAATTATTATCATTATTATTATTATTATTATTATTATATTTTGACCAATCCACACACTAGAAAATGAAGGGACGACGACTTTTCGGGTTTATCCTGGATCATTCTCAAGTTGATTGTGGTTATCACCACAATTTCCTTGTCACAATCGACTTGCGAATGGTCCAGGACAGACAGAAACGTCGTCGTCCCTTCATTTTCTAGTGTGTGGATTGGTCAACATACTTCAGCCACGTTATTGTGACTCCTCGCCTGCATTATTAATATAATTATTATTTTTTATTATTATTATTATTACTACTACTGGTACTACTACTAGGAGGGGTACCTGGCAGTGCCCATTATTTAGAGAAAAAGATAATACAGCAGAGTAGAGGGTGGATATATTTTAATGATATTTTGCAGACATTTTTAAAGCTGATACTGTATAAGGAAAATACTCATGTCTGTGAGTTTCCTTCATTAAGGGAAATGGTTTTTTTATGCTTAAAATCATTTACGGAAATGTGATATTAAAGATTTTATTTGTATTTTATATACACGTGTTTGTCTAAATCATATAGTACATAAAACTATGAAAGTTGACAAGCACTGGTTTTGTCTCTCTTAGTCTATTGTTGTGGGAACATGAGGCTACACGACGTCTCTACTTCTTCCTGTGGCTAGTGCTGCTGGCGTCTGTACTTCTGCCTGCAGCACAGCTCTTCACACTCATCGGTGTCTACTTAGGTCTCAAGTTTTTTGTACTCGATTACATTTTCTTCCGATATCCAAGAATTAGACTCAAATATGACTCCACCTCGAGGCTGTGGGACACACTTCCCACTGATGCAGATCTTGAACGTCGGGGAGATAAAGTGAGTTAAAAAGAGATGATGAGTCAGTGAGGGGTGTCATGTTAAGATAGTACAGTACTTTAATTCAAGGTAATCATTTTATTCTCCTTTTTAAATACAGTTAAACAATGATATTTATCTTGTAATTGTGGTAGAACTGAGATATTTTCCTTACCATTGCTGCAGAGCTGAAATATAAAAACAGATATATTTAACATTTCAGAATCGTACAGATAACGGTAACTCCTCACCAGATCTGACATCATTCTTAGAACTGTTTAGTCTGCCTGCCACAGAGACTCCTCTACCAGGTGTGTGTTCCTTTCTAGCCTGCTCCTTCCTGTGTGATTACTTTAATTGTCGCTCAGTTGTACTGTGTCTAATATATATGTTAATTTAAATCACGAGGTCTCCCAAAATCTCTCTTCTCATGAGAAATAATTTTATCTTTTTTTTTCTCAAATTTTCTCTTTGAACAAAAATATTCTCATTATTCCAATACAGTATTTTAAAAAAAACATCTTCTAATAAGATTTCCTTCAACAGGGTTTGTTTCTTTTATGCAGACTCCTCTTCAAATTTAAACTTTTATAACCCCTATTATAAAATCATGCTCTTTGCCATATGTACAATTTTATTCTCAGATTTTCTCAGTGTTTTCTAGTCTCACATATATTTGTCTTGCTCTTCAATTATCTTTTACTTGAAAGTTTATATGGTGTTGTTATTTTTTTATGATGAACCGAGTGTGTTTCATCACATTATCAATATCCTAATCATTATTTGAATCATCATTATCATTATTTTAATCATCACCATAATTATTGCCATCATCAATCTATTTTCAATGTTAATGGGATGGACAAATAATTTCCCTGAGATGTTAAAGTATGAGTGTCCAGGAGATTAAAGATTTTCAATGTAACACCTGTCTTTTTAGAATGACACCTCTCCTTTTCAAAGTGAAGAGACTCTATTTGGTGACACTTCTCTATTCAGTAACACCCATCTTTCAAAGTAACACCTGTCTTTTCATTGCAATACCCATCTTTAAGAGTGATAACCATCTATTCAGTGTGATACCCACCTTTTCAATGTGACACAAGTCTTTCATTTACCTGAATTATCTGAGTGCTACTATCGCTCTAGTGACCTCAGCGAGTACAGGAAGCCAGCAGCTTGTCAAATGCTCTGCATTTTTCCTGATGATTTTCTCTATTTTTGTCACAAATTGCAGCAGTATTTTGGCATTTGCACCTTTGGCAGGTAGACAATCCCATAGGTTTATAACATTATGGGTGAAAAATCATCTCCTGTTTCCTGTTATGCATTGTAGCTTGTTGAGCTTGAAATCATTGCTCCTTTTTGTGTTACATCTGACCTTGTGAAAAAGTACTGTAGTCTGGATCAATCTTTCATCACCTCTTTACCCTTCATTCACACATGGCCATGTAGATAACAACAGTGGGTTCCACAAGGCATCTCTTTTAGTAGGTGGTTTGGTGGTCTTATCGGATTTGTATCTGACTACGTGTGGTATCTAGCAAAATCTTACATGTGGTGGACATATGTGACTGGTCAGCATGGGTGGTGCAAGAGGTGTTTTCCGGTAACGCGGTGACACGTGTTCAGTAAGACAATGGATCGTGACTTGGGCTTTACATAGTGTGGGCTTCACTACTTAATATAGACAGTACATCACAATGGTTCACACGAGGTTAACATACATAGTTCATATGCGAACGACCCTCAACAAGGAAGAGTGGCAGGTAAAAAGTCACAGCTAGAGTTCATCTGTCTTTCCCAGACAGATTTTACCCTTAGAGGGTGCAAAATTATATATATTATATATATATATATATATATATATATATATATATATATATATATATATATATATATATATATATATATATATATATATATATATATATATATATATATATAATTATATATATATATATATATATATATAATATAATATATATATATATATATATATATATACTGTATATATATATATATATATATATATCTATATATTCATAATATATATATATATATATATATATACTGTATCTATATATAGATATATATAATATATATATATATATATATATATAATATATATATTATATATATATTTATACATACATACATACATACATACACACATGTGTATTCTAATGGAACGTTGTGTCAAAATTTCAAAACAATGAGTGAAGAACTTTTGGAGATTACAGAGTGTGTTGCTCATACTGTACATCCAACAGATGGCACTGTTTTTCAAAAGTGCCTGTTTTTTCCTGTCACAGGTGAGGCATGTATATAGTAGGTATATAAAAATATGCACTTATTCGAATGGAACGTTGTGTCAAAATTTAAAAGCAATCAGTGAAGGGGTTTCGAAGATTTCCCATTCATGAAAAACACCTTAAAACACAGTTTAAAAAAAAAACATGTTTTTTCCTGTCATAGACATGACATCTATATAGTATGTTTATAAAACCTGCTCGGATGTAAATGGAACATTGTGTGAAAATTTCAAAGCAATCGGTGAAGAATTTTCGGAGATTAGCGATTTTGAACAAACGAAGATTTACATTTTTATTTATATAGATTAATTAGTATGAGTAAGTAAATGGTATTTGTATATCTATACAGTACTTATATATTCATAAATACGGTAAAGTACAGTACTTATATTTTCAAAGTTATACATATTAAACAGTACCTTTGACTCATAAATGCAACCTGTTAGCATAAAAAAAATATGAATGGAGTCGAAAATAATGAAAATATGTGAACAAAGTTATTTCCATGCCATGCTTCATTCCAATGTACCTCACCTCATTTTTACTAAGAAAATGAATAAAAAATTCTCCGGGCCATTACATGTAAAGCACAAGAGGTAGAGACTTTGTATTTGGATTTTTGTGCTTCCTAGAGGCTAATTAATAATTTCCAAAGAAAAACTTGTTTTTTCAGAATTTTTTTTTGCTTGCACACCATGGGAATGGTGCGCATGCATTTATTATTTATTATTCATCTATTAATAGTTGTGTAGCCCAGGTGGTTAAGCTTAACATGCTTCATTCCATACCTTTTGTACTTAGTATAAACTGTACTGCAACCTCATTTCTTCAGTACATGGTAGAGGTCACCTAGGCATGGTGATGTCATGGCTGCATGTTTATATAGGTAAATGCCAGCCATTTATTCCATTCTAAAATACCTCTTCCACACATTCTCTCATCATAGTTGTCTATATTTTGGCCTTCCTTTTTATGTAGCTGTGCAGTACTGTAGGCTTTTACACTGTGTGTGGAGGTTAGTCTGTTTCTTTATAAGTTTCACAATGAACACTTATTATATTGAACTTAGTTGAATTGCATTAAGTTCTAGGTCCCTGTTGTATAGCTTTGATGATCAATCATTCTCAGTTTACCAGGTGTGAGGAGGCATGCACAGGCTGATCAATGAGATTCACAATCAACTGTTGAATTTCCATTTTTTTTTAATAAGGACAAGTGTATTTCCATTTTGCAATTTTTGCATTATATCATTTAGTATTTTTTATGCAAATGATACTATAGGGAGAAGCAGTGGATGTTTCTTTGGTTTACACATATGGATTACTATATTAAAAGTACAATGCAATTATGACAACATTTTAATGACAGTAAACTAATTGTTGCAGTATTTATAGCTGGATATTTTGGATTCCTACTGTTGTTCTTGTTGCAATTAAGACAAATTACTGGTAGCTAGAATGTGTAGAGTAAAATGCTGCGTATGCAAATATTCTATGATTTCAAATAAAGGCATACATAGTTAAAAAGTGCTTAGTAGCATATTTAAATTTTGTAATGTAAGACAGAATTAAATTTTTGAAATTTGCTAATGTAAATAATATGTACACTAAATTTTAAGGCAAAAACAAGCACTGAAATGCTAAAAAAAATTAAAAATTATATCTTTTAAAATGTTCTATAACTCAACTAAATCTAAATACTAATCTTACAGGATGGCAAAGTGGGCGTCGATGTACTCTAGTCAACCGCGATCGATCTCTCACTTCAGCTTTTAAAAATGGTCGTCTCTACCTCACCAACAGGTTAGCAAAGCAAGACAGACAAATCGCCTCCTCTACCAAACTAACAGCATCAACTAACAAAGTTACATCATCTAACAAACAAATAGTCCCTAACAGCCCCAAGGGAAATCAGAGTGCAAAATTACCAATATTATTTACTTCAAAGCAAATTGTAGATGGGACAAGGAGGAGCTCCCTTCCAGGGTTTCCAAAGACTCAATATGATCCAGTTACTTTGACCTCTGGCTTTAGCTTCCTTGGTAAGGGAAGCAAGACACCAAAGATCAAGGAGCTTAAAGAATACAAGGAAGATGAAGTAGATATCCTTGAAAAAATATTTGAGAGCACAGATGATGAAGAACCCATTACCACATCGAAGGTTTTCCGAAAGAGTGACACAACAAAGGGCAGCTTACCATCCATTCCATCTAGAAATCTAACCCTCCATATGTGGAAAACACACAGTGAATCTGACTCCACCTCTAAAGATCTCCGACCTAAGACTTTTGGTAGGAGAAGAAGAGCAATGTTTAGCTCTGTTAATGAACAGTGTGAACTACATCCAGCATTCCCTGTAGAAGAAGATATGAAGGAAGACAGCAGTACTCTTGATACTAAGGGAATGCGAGACATCAAAGATCACACACAGAGAGACAATGAAAGGTCAAAGACCAAGAAGTTGCGTTTGGCAAAGTTGAAGGTGATGAATCCAGATGAACCAAAAGTAAAGATTTCAGTCACTGACAGATTAAATGAACGTGTTTTCTATGCTCTATGATGTATCAGAAACAAACTTTGTCAATCTCAATGAATGTGCTTTCAAACTAGTTTACTGTAAGGGCAATTGGATAATGCCAGATAAATTGGGTGACAAAACAGACATATAATACTGTTGTTAGAATTTATCCAGAAACTTAGACTTCTTGGAGAAAACTACTGAAACTTGTTCCATTAAGGATTTTGAGCATTTGTTTGTTGGTCATGAACTATGAAGTCCTGTTGATCTCACATCATGTGATAGGTTTTAACCAAGATGCAGAGCTTCATTTTTAGTGCAAAATTACCGGTGACAAGGAGTACACTCATCCACATTTGTGTATCGTAAGAAATAAATATGTTGTACTCCTAATGTTTATATAGATACGCAGTGTATGTATCACCAATGTGTAAGATGTTTAATCTAGCATATACCTTTTATTTATATATATATAGAATATGTTAATATTTTTTTACTGTTATCCTAAAATGAAATAATACTCTTATCTCAAAAAGTCATTTAAAGTCATTAAAGTCATTAATATTGACTTTTAAGTTGCATAAAAAAATATATATTTTAGAAACTAGATTATTGTATATACAGTACTGTACTGTATATACAGTTGTTGCCTTGTGACTAGATATTTCTTGTTGATATTGTAGTTAGATTCAAGTACATAATTGGTGTGCCAATCCATAAAGATTTTCAGGTGACACAAAACTTACTTCTTTATTTTTTCAAAAAACAAAACACATCTCATACGGGTAATAATACACATTCATCAGTCTTTTGTCATGACTGGTAGATCTGACTACTGTTGGTTGAAATCCATAATCTCCTATGTTATTTCCAACTGAATGAGGTAGGATTTTCTGATGCAAGAGATTTTACCAGTCTAGGATCAACAACAATCAACATTGGAAATTCACTGAAAAATAATAATATTGAACATTCCATGAAAAGTAACAATATTGGACATTCCATGGAAAATAACAACACTAATACTGGACATACACTGGAAAGTAACAATACTAATATTGAACATACACTGGAATGTAACAACACTAATATTGGAATACACTGAAAAGTAGACACAAACCAACATTGGCTGCACTTTTGAAAGTAACAACACCATGTTAACTGTTAACTTTGTTATTATTCAAATAATAAACTCATCCTATCTCTAGAAGTTTACCTTATTTCTTCATTCTGAGCTACAGCACTTAGTTGGTTCATAATGCTAGTTGCTAATAGTTTCCAGGGCAAGATCTGGAACAGTCGGGATAAATCAATTCACAACACCCGTGCACCAGGGATTTTTAAACATTCTTGCTGGGGTTGTATTGGGGAAAGGGAGACACTACAAAATACTCATCCAGCCTGGAATGACTTCCGAAAGTTTCATCCAATATATACTCAAATACCTTCATTATGATAGCATTATGAGAACTGCCAAGAAGTATTCTTGGTGAGCACCAAATGTCCCACCTGCTTGTTACACTCAACCTCATTCAGGTGGCAGTATCTACACAACAAAATCCTCTTCTTCATTGTTTTTAACCAGTCTTCTGCTCAGTTGAGTTCAGGTCACCAGAGTTTAGTTAAGTGACATGTGAATGTCTTTGGTGTATATGCAGGCTATATAGGACAGTTGGAGTGTCTTTTAACTTAGATCGACAATTTCTAGTTCTGGTTCAGTGTGCACCCACTGTGGTTTTTCTCCTCTTGCTGTTTTCACAGCATTTCCAGGTCCTCTGAATTCTGTTCCCAAACATAAACATTTAATAGCTGTGTATTGG
>WNGS01005997.1:10693169-10705279 GCA_020271785.1 Procambarus virginalis | reverse complement strand
ATATATGAAATCTACATTATACACAATATCTACATAAATATATGCACAATCAATCATGACATATCACACTATATGCACAATATCTACATAAATATATGCACAATATCTACATAAATATATGCACAATATCTACATAAATATATGCACAATATCTACATAAATATATGCACAATATCTACATAAATATATGCAACAATATCTACATAAATATATGCACAATATCTACATAAATATATGTACAATATCTACATAAAATATGTACAATATCTACATAAAATATGCAAAATATCTACATAAATATATGTACAAAATCTACATAAATATATGTACAAAATCTACATAATATATGTACAAAATCTACATAATATATGTACAAAATC
Organism: Procambarus virginalis; assembly: GCA_020271785.1. Taxonomy (NCBI): domain Eukaryota; kingdom Metazoa; phylum Arthropoda; class Malacostraca; order Decapoda; family Cambaridae; genus Procambarus; species Procambarus virginalis. Next base: position 10,704,899 of record WNGS01005997.1, on the reverse strand, counting down.
TACATAAATATATGTGCAATATCTACATATATTTATGTAGATATTGCAAGATATCATTAGCAAGATATCGCTTAAATCGGTAGTAGATATCATGTGTTGCAAGTGTGTGTGTGTGTGCAAGTTACAGCCTCAGCTTCATTGACATTGAACATACAAATCCACAACAAGTAGGCTCGGTTCGACCTGGTTAGATAATGCTCGCTGACAATTCACAATGGACGTAAATAATGTGTATAACTGAACCCCTTTATATATTTATTATTTAGTGCATGAGCTCTAGCAGCGAGTATAAGGCACGTGTGTGTGTGTGGCGCCGACAAGGAAACGTTCGAACAACGTCACAATTAAACGTTCCAGTGAGAGATGCCATGAGACACAAACACTCATATTTTTCTAAAATGTATTTACCTTGATTGTCTAGATTTAACTGAAATCTACGGGGTTAGTAAAATATTCAGCATCATTTTATACACATAAAAAAGTTTTGACAAGAACACAGTTAATGTTTTACACTTTACTCGTTTAGAGAGAGATTTAGAGCAATGGCGAGGAGATTTGTTAAGTGTGGCCAGGGAGACTGTTGGAGAGCAGTCTGCTGCTTACTTGTGGGTCTTCTCCTAGTCTCGTTCCCCATAATATACTATCAACAAGTACTACTTCAGGCTGATCATGATATAATTTAGAATAATTGTTTTTGATTTCGCCCGACGTAATTCCGTAGAATTTTAACTATAAATATATATCAGTATCATTAGCATAAAATCTGTAGCAATTTTTTCGTTCACGTTTCAGCACACAGTTTTGGGTTCCATCGCTTTCATTTACAGTTACGCCTAGCATACACTAAGACTGGCTGCGGCACTTGTCTCAGCCCGACGGGAGTCAAGCACCACAGCACTGTAGAGCAGCACAGGAGGAGCGAGACTCGCTAACCCTGCGTGTTCCGGCAGTCAACTGATCTTGTCAGCCGAGGGAGACTAGGGTTCCCTCACTACCCCGGTTGCCGAGCGTTCATTTTGCGATTCTAAGGTGGACTACAGACTCAATCCTATCTTACGTTTACCTCGTCAGGGGTACGGGGGTTGATGTTTGAGAGTCAAAATGGCTAAACGACGTGTTATACTAGTGGAGCAAAGTAAAAACAATTGCCAGATGAGGTAATTAAAGGATGGCTGTTAATTGTTGCTGTTGGCAGCTCATATAATAGCCGCGCTTCCTAACAAACACGGGCAAGAATTTTGTGATTAACTTGGCTGCTTCTGTAATAACATTGATGACCTGCATTTGTAGCTGTTGTTTGTAATGTGGTTTTACGATGGGTGTAAGACCTTCTTGATGGATATTAAAGCCAGTGCATCATTTCCCAGCAGGCAAAAAACATATCGAGTAACGTTCAAACAACGTGTTTGCCCAACATATGCCCACTGGGGTTATTGACTAACCTGCAAGTATACTTGAGTGTTGAGGCTAGACCTAGAGTCTAGATCCTAGAACCTAGAGTATACATTCATCCCTTGAATATAAAGAGGTCGGAGAAGGAAGTTATTTTTTGTTCAGACACACACACACACATCACCCACACACATACACACACACAACACACACACACACACACACACATATATATATATATATATATAGATATATATATATATATATATATATATATATATATGCATATATATTATATTTAGGAAATAATTTTAAAATATGAAACTATACGAGATAAATTATTCTCTACAGATGAATTATTACTGGTAGAGAAATATATTATAGTTATAAAAATTTACTAAAGACATTCATTAAATCAGTTTATATGAAATGGGAGGACATAAATAGGAAAATAACAGAGTCAATGAATATGTTGTCAAAAAGAAATTTAACTCTGTTTAACGTTGCAATAATCATCAGCAACATAATATAAAAATTATAGTTTATGTCACAAAGTCTTCGAAAGGAAAAAAGTATGCTTAGGAGATGGAAAACAACTTTTTTTATATATACAGTATATCTAAAAAGTATCAAATGTGGAAGATATTTTTTCAACAACAGTAAGTTAAGGGTCCTCTGATAGGTTAGGTGGGCAGGAAATTCTCATAAAGTTTCAAAATGGTATGAAAACGTTAATGGAAAGTTTCCTCTTCTAAGCTTGCCGAGTAAGCCGGACGACTCAAACAGAAAACGGAACAGTACGTCACTTTTGTGAGTCGATTTCATTTCAAATTACGTCCAAATTTGACCATAGCGCAGCCAAAAGTGACGTTATTTTTAAGAGGACGGGTTGAGATATCAAGCAACTAAAAGTGCTACTTTGCGTAAGAGTAAGACAGAGGTGGGATATGGATAATTCATGGGTGTTATAAATCATTATACATAAATCAGAGCTTTAATATACTTACTAATCTCTCTCATCTCATTTTTTTCTTGCAATGTTTCTGTTATCATTTCATTAATTCTGCTAGAATTTACCAACTTAAAATTATCAGTTAGATTAATGACCTGCCCGAAACGCTGCTCGTACTAGTGGCTTTAAAAGATTGTAAATACTATGCTATGTATTCTCACAAACCCAATGTACCTTCATGTATATAAATAAATAAATTATTAAACCTAGAAAATCCATTTATAAAATAACTTAAGTGAATAACATTCATTTCTTAGGACCATATTAGCGTACAATAAGAGCAACCTGCTTGTTATAATTGCCATAGTATTGAAAAGGTTGTATAAGGGGTTTTAGTGATGAACAGTAAACAATTACATAATATATTGATACAAGATAAGGTGCTAAAAATAGAAAAGTTCTTTGATACTTGTCGGATCAAAGAGTTTCATTATTCCAAAACAAAGAAAACACTTACATAGACATATTAATGAGACCTTCCCCACCAATGATAGTGGGATAACACTATCCCGCTATCATGGAAACTAAGAACAGTCACTCTTCTTACAGGTCGGCGTTCAATCCCCGACCGTCGTAAGTGGTTAGGCACCATTCCTTTCCCTCGTCCCATCCCAAATCCTTATTCTGATCCCTTGGAAGTGCTTTATATTCCCATTGGCTTATCGCGTACTCTTCATAATTACATTACATTACTTTTAAATATATGATATGAAAGACCATGCTAAAATTGTCAATAAAAACAAAAGAGAACTAAAACCTAACAACACCCTGTTAACCCTGTGGTTATCAGTGAAGTTTATCTCAACAAATATGTTTAATTGTAAAAGGGGCATAAATCCTACAGAACAGGTGTAAAACAGGTTCCCGCATCAGAACCTCCGAGTAACTGTTCCTCTGTAGCTGTCATAACATTGTTTCCTATTATTATGACATTGAATATTTAGTATTATGTATGATTATTATACTTACATTCATACGCAAATTGGCTCAGCTGAATTGGTGTATATTATTAAGAGTTATACATGCAACGTTGCAAGGATCGGAATGTGAAACGACAATGAGCAAGATGGTAACCGTTGCAAGCAACAGAGGCCATGGAGTCCCCCGGGCTCTCGTACGTCTGGCACCGACCGAGACTCTGGCACATAAAGAGGACTTGTCAACACTATCTGTGACGTCACACGCGCCAACGTTTTGTCTCGTTGTCATGGCAAACTTCTGTGATTGTTATGTCTTCCCAATGTTTTTGTCAGGCGGGTTTGTTTGAATATTATTTGATGAATATTAGACATGTGTTAATATTAGTACTTACCTGTGATCAAGACGAAAAATAATATATATATATATATATATATATATATATATATATATATATATATATATATATGCGGTAGTGATCCCTTCCCATCCTCAGGAAGGTAGTATTTATTTTTGTATTGAGGCAGGTATTTTCATTCCATGTATAACTAACCATCCTGTGAGATAGGAATATTAGATGAATTTATAGCTAGTATTTTTTATCTACACTATGTAATCTCTATGTAATCTTTCATATAGAATAGGGTAGCAGTACATTGCTGTCTACCTAAGCTTGTTAATAAAATATAAAGTAGCCTATACTCATCCTATTGGTGGTAGTGGAAACTTCACAGAAGCACATATTGGGCTCCTCCCTTTCGTATATTCTGTGAACAACACCTGTTGCGTTATGCTTCTGTAAGTAGTTTTTCGTATATTACGTGGGCTCCAACACTTATTGCGTCATGTGTTCACTAGCAACTGTACGTACGTCTTGGGAACTCCAGATCCCGTCCTGAACGTGAATGGACAGTCAGTGACAGTTGGGGAACATATACCTCCTACCCACAGTCGAGCAGAACAAAGCGTGCTGAGTGGATGTACTACAGCTAACTCTTGCATCACAACATTCGTTATATCCTTCAGTGGTCATCATAACATTCGGTGTTTCATATACGTATCAGTGGCTGATCATTGTTATGACATTTATAAGAACATAAACCCAGTGATATACATTATAAAAACATTTCTAACTGTAAAGACTGAACTACTATATAGATCTGTACACTACAAGTGGATCTGCCAGGTGGTGCTCCTACATATTACGGCATCTGCCTTCCTCATCCCATTGCTACGGACGTATTGCTAGCATTATTGCAAACAAACGATGGGCGAATTAACAATAAGCAAAAACGTAAGTAACGTTCCAGACTCATACGTCTGGCACCGCGTAAGGTGAGGTGGATGCCAGTGGCGTCGCCTCTGATCTATATTATTATAATAAACTAATAATAACACCTTTAAACACGATAAGAATACACTGAGAAAATTCCTATTTTTGCATACAATGTTTGAGTAGAATGCAATTTTGTAGTCCTCCTTGATACATCATATCTACATCAATCCAAATCATGATGTATAATGTGAAAACAAGTCCATTTGTGTTCAGTATCAACAAGATAAAATAACTGTGATATCGACCATTGTGAGTCTGATAACAGTGCCAGTTTACAGGATTTTGTTTGTGTTTGTTTATTCAGGATACGAAAAAAAGTCTTAACAATACTGTTTACAAGTTTGTGTGTTTATCACAGCCCACCCTCCTGTTTTGATTGTATTTATAGGTAGGATGAGGGGATTGTATTTATAGGTAGGATGAGGACCATAGCACATATTCCGACGTACAACGCAATTAGAAAGTAGAAATCCGTGCTATTGGATTTGGACAAACTGGAAAAGGCTTTGTATTTATGTGGCAAAGACAAAATATACTAACTTAACCTAACATTCCTAGGCCTAATAACTACTATCTGAGGCCTAATATAGTACATATTTGTGCTATACTAGGCATTTGAATATTTATGTTGGTATTTTAGCTTCATTTTTTTCGGACTATAAAGTGAATAGTACAAAATTCTACTGTCTAATTGCTGAGTACGTCAATCTTCATTAAGAAAATATATTTTTACCAAAAAATTCAGTTAGTCAAATAATATACATTATTCATAAGAACAACGAGCGACCTCTTCCTAGAGCCTTCTTAGACAGAAATGGTAAATGATATTATCTTTGGCAAACCAATGATGTCATCTAGTCATGCCCTGCAGGCATAGGAAATAAAAATAACATCATTTTATAACTATTCAAGCTGAACGAAGAGTGTTTGCTAAGGGTTAAATATTGGAAGGTTATTAAAAGTTAATGATAATACCCCAAACAATTTAACATTTACAAGAGTCAATGACCAGAGTGATCTAACGGAATATTATCTTACAGACAAGTGTAGTGATGGACCGACACCTCTTCTCCACGAGGTCGCCGAAGTCTACCGTGTTCTGGCTGCCGGGTAATGGAAGAAGCATCGCCCCTCAACATAACTCTTACCGCCCCTTTGATCGCATAGTCCGCACCGTCCACATACCCGAAGCTCTGGACATATGCGCTCATCACCAGATGATACCCAAGCCCATCGTAAGTCACAGTGTTCTTAACAGGAATCACTTACGAGCCAATCATCCTTGTGCAAATTTGTGCGTTCTTTGGTTTGGAACTAAAAATCTTGGAGACGAAGAGAAGCACGACTGGTATGGAAATGTTGAATTTGCACTGCCAGCCGACTATCTGCTGCAGGTCTGGAAGTATTGCTTCTTGGTGGAGATAATGTCTACTCCAACTCACACGGCCACGCGGTTGCTCATCACTAACACGGACTACTCTGCCGTGCTCTCCAAGTACGACCCGTGTACCGCGGGAGGACCCTGGGTTAAGACCTCCGGAGGCAATATGGGACTTACCGACTGCTTCAGATACAACAACATTGGCTACAACAAACATGGTCACTCCTTGGAATTCATGATTGAGGTCAGACCCTTCGGCCAGAGGGCGATCTTAGAGAACTGTGAGATTTCATTCAGGAATCACTTGGAAGCAAATGACTATAGCAATCCACATGTCTGTCAGCGTTTTCAGAAAACAGCAACGCCTTGTCCAGCGCCCTTCGCCGAAGCTCTGAGCTCCAGGATATTCTTTGGTGAGCACGCACGATTGGGAAGGTTCTCAAAACTCTACACACCGCGCCTCTCCTGGACTGCCTTGCAACATCTTCACCGTTACCTCGCTATGGCTGCATCCCATTCAATTCCTAATTGCAATCTGGCACCAGCTCCTTATCCTGTTCACGCACATGCTGCGAAGCGTATAATGACCAACATCAATACATCGATGAATCTTAAAGTTATAAATGGGGTATTCGATGGTTACAATCATTTCCAAATAACTTGTTTGGCAATGAGATCACAGATTCAAGGACAACAGAGTCCTGTCCTTTATTGGATGAGCTTTTCAAAAAAGACAGAAAAATATAAGAATGAAGATCCTGCTGCAATCCTTCAGAATGGGAGCAGAAAAATCATAAAGCTCTGTGTAATAAGTAAGAGGAGCAACACCGACCTTTTCTAGTGGTTATCTTGCGTTAGTTCCGAGGATCAACGTTACCGTGGCCCGGTCTCTGACAGGCCTTCTGGTTGACGATCTGGTCAACCAGGTTGTTAGACTCGGCTACTCGCGTTCTCCCGATTGAGTTACGTTATCCCTGAACCCAACATATGTCCAATTCCCCATCATATTGGAATGTTCCAACGTAAGTGAAGTCCTAATTAAGTCAAAATGTTGCAATATAATCAACACTCGGAAGGCTTTTATCATCACTGGGAATAAAGTCAGACTGGAATGCTCTACTACAGCTAGCAATGAGGCTAGTGTGCATATTCTATCACATCTAAGTTATGGAGTCTCTACAATGTAAATATAATTGATCTTTAGTGTGCTGTTTAAGCGTACAATAGGATTTTCTGAACTTTTCCTCTCGTGAGGTGACATACAATGGTACACAAAGTATAATGTGTTGTATACTGTGTATACAACACATTGTACATATATGTATACGATATATATGTTGTATACTGTGTATACATAGTTATAATGAGAGAGTTATACTGTATATATTTTGTAAGAACATTGATATTTTTGGATTTATATGCTTAAATGGACATATGGATAACTACAATTTGATTTTTATTCCTGACACTATCGAACTGAAAGCTAATTTTAGCGAAAAAATATACAACTATACAGTGTATCAGTTATACAAATAAATTAAAACATGCATTGTTATAAAGTTATCAGCATTGTATATGACAAAAACATGTGCCTGCCAGATCACTGCACCACAATCCTTTTGATGTATTTTTGTATCTCTTCGAAAAATTATAGTTTAGTGAGCACTGTTGTTATGTCTCTGTATCCCTGTCTTCATATATTGTTTTAACATAAGCCAAATAAACCTTTGACTCTTATGAATATTTTAATATCCCTTATACAAAATAGAAATAATCAGAGGTGCTATATATTTTCTATTTTTTTTTTAGCTAAAGTCTACTGTGCTGTCTTTTGTATACAAATTCTAAATGACTTTTGAATAAAGATTTTTTCATTAGACATACACACACTGATATCTTCATAAACGTACATTTAATTAGCTTCATGGACAGAAGGCATAAACGCCTACTTTATACATTTGCATTTGATAATATAAATAATATCATCTCAAAAAATGACAAGACAGTACTCATAAAATATAGTAATACTGAGCACAGGAAAGTGACGGGTTAAACAACATTATTAGTTACAAACTTATAATGCTAATGATGTGAATAAAACATTATTAGCATTAAATGCAATAAATACGCAAAATGATGATTTAATATACCATAAAATCTACCTAATATTAGGATGATTAACCCATTCGCAGCATTTTTGTCTTCCCGAGTGACAAGTGCCTGGGAAGCCTTATTTAACATCTAGGTAACCACATATCATCAGGAAGAGATATTAGTTATGACTTCGACCATCAGAGGTTCCTGGCGTCAGAGTGGCCGTGTTAAGAACACTTATCCAGCCCCTCAGTGCCCACAGCACCACCGAGGACGCCTGTCTGCTGGTGCTTCACCCCCATGCACTACCCATGATTCTGTGCCTCTTCATAAAGATATTCCTGAAGGTGTTGATAACATTAGGGATCGAGGAAACAACTCCATTAACCCAGAAGGAAGATGTAAGACCTAGAGGATAGCTGGGAACACCGAAAACTGTTTTCCTGAAGATGTCACATTGCTGACGAAACGTCGAACAACAAAATGGAAAGATTAAGTGTTTCTTCACCCTCCAGATAGAAGATATTTGCGTAGAATGGAAAATATATAAAAGAAAAATATTAAGTCAAAATACTGTTGTGTTTAATGACATGTATATTATCGAAAATTAGCTCTCAATATATATATATTGGTTGATTGGTGGGAAGACATGTTTGTTTTAAATCTATTTGTGACTGCGTACATTTACGCTACTGCCGTGAGCTAGTTTGTTGTATTATCTTCATAAAAAACTGAGTCCTTGATGTTCTCCGTGATAAACAGTAACGATACAGTCACCCAATATAATTGAGATTTAAATATCGATCAGACACGATAAGGTTGTGTTATCAGTATGCCGACAACAGGAGCAATTGGCGGAGGACATCCTCCTGATATCTCACACATTCGTGTCATGACGCCAGTCTGCGTTCCTAGAACACATATACAGACGCGTGTGTAGATAAGATTACACCTTACTCATTTTCAAGAATTCGCATTAGAAAAATATCAAATTTTGTCATTAAAACTATTTGTAAAGGAGGATGTTTGTGTGTTCAAGGTTGGGGGCCAGATGCTTGTGGCTAGTCACACCAAACTTTGCAGGGTGACTGGTGGGTTAAGGGGAAGGGGGGGGGGAAGATGTCATTGGTGGCCTCAGTGTCCTCTTAAAACGGAGTCAGGGTCGGTCTCAATGGCCATACCTCTGAAGCTGGCGGAGATTAAATGTTCAAGGACTCGTCCAAAAACTAAACTGTTCTGGATATTAGAACATTTGGAAGGTGGTCGGGGTCGGCTCCCTCATGAACCTGATGAAGGAAGTACATGCCATAATATTTGCATTCTGAGGCCCCGCACTGCCGGGTACTCCATTTAGTATAACGCTGAAAGGTTTATTGAGGTAATTTCTATGAAAATCAGTTTAATTTTAATAATTTCAGTATATTTTTGAAAATAAATTCTTTTCAGTATATCATTGAGGAACATAATTAATTTCTGTATATTATACTTTGTAAGTTTACTGCAAAGCTCTACCACATTTAATTGTTCGATTTACGTTAAACAAATGTCCAAATAGTTTAAATATATTTATTTACATATGTATATATATTATTTTTGTCTGCACATTTTTTGGTTGATTGCATTTTTTCCCCATAACTGTATATTGTTTTAAGATGGAAATATAGAGAAACTTTACTCTTGAATTTATTTTGTGCCTTTGTTGTTTATTTAGAGTAAGCATGATTTATTGAAGCGGCTTCGTGTTGTAGTGGTCCACCTGTTGCCAAAACGAATTCAATATACTTATGCATGCTGTTTTGCATATTAATGAGTTTCAAATTGCTGTGTTGTTGCAACGGTGGCACTTGCTGTCACCACCGCCACCAGTATTACTATAACAGCTTCTACCCTCTTTATTATCATCACTATCACTACTACCACCAACACTATCATCACCACTACCGCCAGTACTACCATCAATGCTACCACTACCATCTTTATCATCACTACTCCAATAACCACCACTGCTTCCACTATTATTATTATTATTGTCACTATTACCAATATCATAACCTTCACGATCATCACCAATGTCACCATCACTTCTGCTATCAATCCAACCACCAACCAGACTACCATACCCCAACCGTTACATTAACACCATCAGTCCATTAACAACCCCCTCAACCACAATCATTACCCTCCACTACTTAACGTTTGACACAAATCATTTGTTATTCGGTTGCCTGTGGACGATTTCGATAGTTTTTCTCCTCAGCAGCCAGGCCTCAGGTAGGCTTCCCTGCTGATGGCCTGATCCAAGAGACTATTTGAGTATGGTGTTTTGTCGAACAAATCGGTACTGAAAACAGTTTTTTTATAAATTTAAACGAAAAAATGTCGAACTTAAAATTTATTTTCAGTGCGGATTTCGAGGAATATATAAGGGGACAGTCATATGGAAATATTTGATCGGATAAGAGTTCAGGAGGCTCTGAATTAAAGGATTTACTGAGGAGCAATACTCAGGTAGGTCTGTTGCTGGAGGAATATTATGACAGTGTGGTCACAAGGGAAATATTGAAGAGGAGTTGTCACGAGAGTAATATTTCAAGTAGGATGAACAGAAGAGAAATATTCAAGTAGGATGAACACAAGAGAAATATTCAAGTAGGATGAACACAAGAGAAATATTCAGATAGAATGGTCACAAGATTCAATAATATTCAGGAAGAACTATAATATAGGTGGTTATAAACACACAGAATTCAGAGGCTAAAGTATTTATCAACATAACAATTGATAACAAAGTGCACGAGTAAAGTATTTCCGGTTAATAAAAGGTCAGTTTATATTGTTTTCTTCTAAAGGGGTTATATAACAAAAACAATTTAACACGATAGATAATGACTGGATCGCATCCGTGTCCTTTCCTTTTCGGGGTCCTTTCTACAATAATAACAATAAATGATACCTATTTATATCACGACAATAATTGCACGAATGAGGATCACTGCAGGTAAAGTTTAACAGCTCCCAACACTATATATCGAGAATTAACTCAACTTATTCACTAAGAAAATAAATTAAAATGATAACATGGCAACACAGTAGTGACGTTTATCAGATTCGTTTAGATATGAATAACGTGCAATACAGAAAAAAAAAACTATGATAGTAATATCTGCAGGCGAGCGATTGACTGGTGACTAGTGGGGTCCAAGCTTTCCCAGGCAGTAGTCCCTTCTGCTCTCCTGACGAAGTTTGGCTCCTCCACAGCGCCTGCTGAAGGTGGGTATATATACACAGTCTCTGAGGAGTTTGTTCAGATTGTTCCGTTTAAGTTATCCTTGATTTTATTAGCTGATGTGGTACGACAGGTTAGGTGAGCGGTGTTTTATGGACTTTAACGATTACTTTCCCTTTCGTCCTGTAAGTTCTTTCGCATTTTAGCTTCGCGCAAGATGATTTAGTGAAATATACTGAATTAGCATCAAACACGTTTTCGAATGATTAAACCACACATCAGAAAGTGAAGAAACAACGACGTTTCGGTCGGTCCTGAACCATTATCAAGTCACGACTTCCCTTCTTACTTACGTGTTGTTACTTTATTGT
>WNGS01005997.1:10667701-10685006 GCA_020271785.1 Procambarus virginalis | reverse complement strand
TCAAGTTAGGAAGGAGTGGCCCTTGGAGAGTCGTATCTCCTCTGACCCATTACCCGAAAATAGCATCAACTTTGCCCGGCACTTGTGTCTTCCCTTCCTACGCAAGCCTTCCCGCCCAGCGTAGCCCCAGAGCCTTCCCGCCCAGCGTAGCCCCAGAGCCTTCCCGCCCAGCGTAGCCCCAGAGCCTTACCGCTCAGAGTAGCCCCAAAGCCTTCCCGCTCAGCGTAGCCCCAAAGCCTTCCCGCTCAGCGTAGCCCCAAATCCTTCCCGCTCAGCGTAGCCCCAGAGCCTTCCCGCTCAGCGTAGCCCCAAAGTCTTCCCGCTCAGCGTAGCCCCAGAGCCTTCCCGCTCAGCGTAGCCCCAAAGCCTTCCCGCTCAGCGTAGCCCCAGAGCCTTCCTGCCCAGCATAGCCCAAGCCTTCCCGCTTAACGTAGCCCCAGAGCCTTCCCGCCCAGCGTAGCCCCAGAGCGGCTCCCCTCAGGGTCCTCCCGCGAGCCAGAAAGTAAAGGTTCGCATCGTGACTCAAACATGACCTAGTAAAAGAACATACGCTATCGCATGTAAAGGCTGAAGATAAAAATAGGCAGGGGGCGAGGTAGTAATGGGTGTGGTGGTGTGGGCGAGACTCACCTGCTGTAAACTCCACTGTCGTCTGGCGCCATTGTTTGTTTACTCTTGACGACGGTATCACTATACACAGGTAGTGGGGGAGAATGTTCCTGGCGAAGGTGTGGCGCTGCTGCTGGTGTGGTCACCGAGTGTTCCTGACGAAGGTGTGGCTGCTGGTGTGGTCACCGACAGTGATGTTTATAAAGCTATTCTCGATCATCTCGCCCTCTCCTCGTCCCACTTATTCACTCCTCTCAGTGTGAGAGGAGTGTTCTACACATCGAGCCATCGAGCTCGCCGATAGCGTTCCACTATGCCCTCTCACTCTTCACACACCCCTCTCACTCTGCACACACCCCTCTCACTCTGCACACACCCCTCTCACTCTTCACACACCCCTCTCACTCTGCACACACCCCTCTCACTCTGCACACACCCCTCTCACTCTGCACACACCCCACTCACTCTGCACACACCCCACTCACTCTGCACACACCCCTCTCACTCTGCACACACCCCACTCACTCTGCACACACCCCTCTCACTCTGCACACACCCCACTCACTCTGCACACACCCCTCTCACTCTTCACACACCCCACTCACTCTGCACACACCCCTCTCACTCGTTCGGTACATTAGCAAGCCTTGAGGGTTGAGGGGTGGGGGGGGGGGGTACGGAGGAAAAAGAACCAAGGTGAGAGTGGAGAGAGGACAGGAGGAGGGGGCAGTAGAGGTAAGGTGGAGGGAAGGATGGGGGGAAGGATGGGGGAGGGAAGGGAGATATATACCCTCCCCCATTTCCCCCTGAAGCATTTTGTCTTTCATATCACGACGGGAAGGATGTTTGGGGGAGAGCAGGAAAGGAGAAGTGGTAGAGGGAGGTGGAAAGGGGATAGGGAGGAGGGGGAACAGAGGAGAAGTTGGTAAAAAGAAAGAGGGTGGGAGTAAGAAGAAGGGAAGAGGGTAAGAAGAGATGGCAGACAGTAAGAAGAGAGGGGGGTGGAAGGCAGCTTGGGGCTCGCATACCATTAGTCTCTTGTGTCAAGACTCTTGATATAGCTCAGAGATATTATGAGTAGTCATGTCTCTCTCTCATCCATCACTATTAACCCTTCAATGTCCCCTCTTTTCCCCTATTCACCATCTCCGCCTGTATCTCCCCTTAAAACTCTCTGACATCACCAATTAATCCCTTTTACTATCTCCCACTTTGACATCTCTTACTAAACCTTTTCACCACCTTCATCCTTAACTCTCTTCACCATCTTCCCCTTACCTAGCTTTAGTCTCTTCCCTCCTTAACCCTTTCGTCACTTTCCCCATTAAGCCCCTTAATCCATATACTATCACCCCTTAGCCTTTTCGTCGCCTATAATACCTCGTAACACCTACCCCTTAACACCCCTTAACAACTTTCATTTTCACCCCTTCACTATCTCCACCACACCCCTTTATCATCATCTACCTCTTTAATCACCTTCACAATCTTTAGCTTTCCAACCCCTTTCCATTCATCGTTATTTATTATTCATTTTGTCAATTTGTTACCAGGATACTGCGCGTGGAGCTGGATATCCGTACCCTGATAACCGGGGATTTCGGATGCTGCATCTTTGATTCTGATGAATGAAGTGAAAGAACGATAGTAGAACACTTTAAAATATGCGCAACGATAAGCAGGACAAAAGCCAGAGATGAGCCAGTGGTAAGAAAGATTAGACCTGGAACATCTCGCCAACAACCAGCTTTGACATTATGGAATAAAGTGAAGTAAAATGTCAGATAACGCCGTAAATATAAATATTAAGTAGACTCACCTATTATAGAAGACGTGTGTGGGCCAAAAATACGTCAGAATATTGTGCTTCTGAGCAGACAAAAGTACATTGCAAACACTAATAAATACAAAAAAAGTCATAAGACATAAACAAGTGATAAAACAATCAATTGTCTGCGGACTCACCTCGAAGTCTGCGTCCTCCGACGCAAGAGAGGAGAAGGAGAAGGTGTTGGCTCTGAGCCCACCGCCGCTAGCACCTGCAGGGTCCTGCGCTCCAGGGGATAGATTCTCGCATCCCTCGCTGCGTCCACGGTGCTTGATAGCTCGGGCAGACATCCTGTAGGAGGCAGGGACACACATGCGTCAAGACGTTTTGTGGGAGTCAGGCAGGCAGGCATCAAGACGTATTGTGGGAGGCAAAGGCTCTTACTAGCATGTAAAATGTAAACATACTTTCAAAGAAAGTATGTTTATGGAGGAGGAGAAGTATGTTTATGTTTAGGCTATGGAGGAGGTGCTCCTAAATTGTCTTGAGGAATTGAGGAGAATATGAAGGTCTTACTTGATCTTAGTTAATGAGGAACAGCCAAGGAGAGAGAAAAGAACCTACTTGCCAGGACCAATTAAAAAATAAAAGTAGAATCAGAGAAAGAGGATCCTATATAAGGAAGAGATGGGGTCTTATGTGGGGTATACAAAAGTATGCTGTATAAGAAATGAAAAATAATGGAGTGGTATTAATTGAAGAGCAAGAGAGAGAGAGAGAGAGAGAGAACGCCGATAAGATAAAGACAAGAGAGATAGAGAGTAAGCAAGACCGCCAAACTTCAAGAAATGATAGGAAATACCGTTGAGCTTTCCCTCCCATCCCTCGCCCCAATTCAGAAGGAAAAAGGCCACTCTCGTGCGTCAGATCTTGCGTTCAGAAATAACCCAGAGCTATAAAGAAAGAAAAGCATAAAAGACGCACAAGGGAACCTCAATTACGAGTTACTGAACAAAGAAACAGAGGGAGCGCCGTGGGGAGGGGCGGAGAACAGAACGAGAATACACACACAGCCAGGCCAAGTTAGGCACCGTAAATACAGAATGATGACAAACCTCGGGAGATGAACTGCCTCCAGAAGCAGTTAACTCATTCCTTAAGAATGTGTTAAGTACACGAACGCGGTCAGATTTATCGTATATTCTTCCAATTGGTTACTTCTGTTTAACTGAATAACGCGCATTTGTGGTTTTTCTTTCTTTCTTTTCTTCAGACAAATACTCAAAAACAGATAGAAATAGCAAAACATTGTAGTACATTGGAGGAACATTTGACAGGAGGGGATACATTGGTCTCCATCAATGTCATCTGTCTGTGACCCTTACCATGAAACTGTAAGTATTGGCAGGACAGATGAGATTATAACAAAAAAACACAAAATTGTCCTCCAATCCTTTTGGCCCTCTGTTGACTTCAACAAGATTTTCGTTCAATGCATACCAGTGCCGACCACCCATACAGGAAACTTCCTTACATCTCTTCAACTCAGTTACGTCTCCAGTTTCCACTCATGTCCCCTCGTCCTCTTTTTAATTTAAAAATGGCTTCATTTATCTACTTTATCTATTCCCCTCAAGATCTTGTATGTAGTTATCATATCCCCTCTGTTTCTTCTCTCCACTAAAATTTTGAGGGAGAGTTCATTCAATCTGTCCTCACATCTGACGCCTCTCAATTCTGGTAATAATCTAGTTGATAACCTCCGAACTTTTACATTTTTTGTTTATGCTTCGCAAGATGTGAGTTCCATGCTGGAACTGCATACTCAGGTAAGGGTCTCACATGGAAAGTGTGTATGGACTTGAAACCTTGTTTAGTTTCTTAAATGACGTTCTTATATTTCCCAACTTCCAATTTGGTACTGATGTTATCCTGTCCACATGAGCTTCTGGTGCTAGTGTTGAGATTTTGACTGATGTGTGTTACAGTGTGTGTGTGTGTGTGTGTGTGTGTGTGTGTGTGTGTGTGTGTGTGTGTGTGTGTGTGTGTGTGTGTGTGTGTGTGTGTGTTTAAGCAGAATGTTTGTCTATCAGAATGCTTCAAAGTTTGTCTATCCCCAAACATGGAGACCAGATGTTTGGGGATAGCCTCATTAATCTTTGTAGGAATGATTGTGATTTTATGGGGAGTGTTACAAGGGGGTCCGGGGTCAGCCCCTATGGACCTCCACCACCATCACACTGTTAGGTACGCACCTTCACGAAGTCTGTGGATGTGAAATGTTGTGCTGCGAGGCCGTAGATTTTACCATATGTTTCAATATTAGTGTATTTTCTTCATCCCCTAGAGAAAACTCATGTCTCTATATCTTTCAAGGTCAACAACCAGAACATTGAAACGTGTAGGCAGCACAAATACCTTGGAGTTGGTATTAACAGTGACATTGTAAATGATCTACTCTGTAGGTTAAAAGAAAGACTAAAACCATTGAGAACACTTACTGGTAGGAATATTGGTATCAATATTAAATATGCTAGACTATTCTATATGATGTTCGTTAGATCTCTCGTTGATTATAATGCTCTACACTTAATTAATTTCCCCTCCTCTGTGTTGGACAAACTTGAAGTAGTACAGAATGAGGCCATGAGGATAATTCTTGGTGCTCCAAGATGCACAAGAATCATCAACATGCGGGAAGAACTGAAGCTTCCAACCATTCTAGAGAGAATAATGTAAGTCAACACCACCTTTTGCCTTGACATGTAAAACGTATGGTCAAATGACAGATTTTTTCATTCTACACTATCTTTTGATTACAGAGATGGAAATAGTGTACGAAAATTGTTGCAGTGATGGGCGGGAGATAGGGAGGGCGACTGGGGTGATAGATTGTGTGGGGGGATATGGGAAGGGGTGTATGCAGGTGGAAGATTAGGCATGTGTGTGGGTAGAGGTGGGGAGGGTTTGTGTGGAGATCGTCTATCGAGAGAATGTGTGTAGGGGGTGTGGGATAGGGAGGGTGAGTGGAGGGAGAAATATAGAGGGTGTGTGAGGGTAAAATGAAAAGGGTGCAAAGATGTTTACTTAAGGACAGTGTGAATTGAAGGAGGTTACAGTGTTGGAGGAGAGGGAGTTTATGTGGAAAGATACATGAAGATTGTGTGAGCAACGACCAGGGCACTGGGTAGACCTGGGCACTGGGTAGATTTGGGTACTGGGTAAACCTGGGCACTGGGTAAATCTGGGCACTGGGTAGACATGGGCATTGGGTAGACCTGGGCACTGCACGACGGGTAACGCAACTAATGTAGACGTATTATAGAGAGCGAGAAGAGAAAGGCAGACAGACAGACAGACAGACATAAGTGAACAGAAAAGATAGCAAGACAGACAGACATAAGTGAACAGAAAAGATAGCAAAGAGGAACACAAGAAGACAGGATCCGAGACTAGCCTCAAGGCAAGACAGCTCCAGCAGACAGAGAACCTCGCCGAACCATCACAGCCAAAATTGGTACAATGTTTACGTCTTCCAACGAAACTTTCGCAACAAATGCTGATGGGCGGCAGAGTTTTATGTGGTGCGAAAAGTTGGTGAACTTGGCGGTTCGTTTGTGAATACTTTAGTGAATATAATATTTTGGCATTGCCCTGTATGACAGACCACCTTGTGAGATGGGGACATTTTAGTATCACACCTACCTTATTCACTCTTCTGTCCTTGATAGCCTCATAAGGCAGCTAAAGGCAGACGACTGATCACATGGTCATGCATGAAAATTTTAGACACTCTTATTTGGGTCTCTGACTTAAAACTAGTGTATTGCATATCTGCAAAAATAACAAGAAATTACTTGAACGCTTTCGTGTAAATCAACACATGAAAAAAGTTAAAAAAAAAAACAAGTACGAAAGCGCTCGACTAATCTGACCTTCGTGGCTATATGTTTTCATATTATTTATCACGTGTTAATATATATATATATATATATATATATATATATATATATATATATATATATATATATATATATATATATATATATTCGCCTTCTTCCCCTGCCACTTCGGGGGGTGTAGGGATTTTATATAACTTCAGGGCATCCGATCCCCCACACCACTAGGCATGAGGGGGAGAGGTAGGCACCACTAAGCACACATATTTCCATAACAACACAAACTAAAATTTAAATAAATAATGGTTAGATGGCATATCTCGCCCACGAGACTTATGATAATGATAATGGATGAATACAATGGAAAAATCTTTTGTGTTTGTTTTTCTTATACAAGACACAGCACACAAAGGTTTACAGTATATAATTAAAAACACTGAAAGGTTTTTCCTTCAGCTTAAATTTAAGCTGAAGGCAAAACAACAAGCTGCCTCAGCGGCAGGTATGGTGACTTGACAACAACATACATTACTGGGAGCAATACACACACACACACACACACACACACACACACACACACACACACACACCACACACACACACACACACACACACACACACACACACACACACACACACACACACACCTCACACACACACACACACAAGGGGAAGGTGGTGGAGGCCAAGACCGTCAGTAGTTTCAAAGCGTTATATGACAAAGAGTGCTGGGAAGACGGGACACCACGAGCGTAGCTCTCATCCTGTAACTACATTTAGATAATTACACTTAGGTAATTACACACACACACACACACACACACACACACACACACACACACACACACACACACACACACACACACACACACACACACACACTCACACAAGCCCCATAATACCACAGGTCAATTAAAAACAATGTTTTATTTCAATTTAGAGAATAATGAAGGCGACAGACTCCCGGAAATTGATTTATCTTCATGCAAGGCGAACGCTGATTGAAGTGTCAGAGGTGACAGCAGCATAGTGTATTATCGAAGACCCCCCTGTTAGTTATGATGAATCAGTCCGTCCTCTTAAACGTCCACAGCGTCACTATATACCTACTAATGTTTCTCTAACCTAACCTAACCTAAGACCCACAAATAAAAAACGGGACATCACGTCAAAAAAATCACGCTATAGTTTTTATTACATCAATTTTGTTTGGCTTTAGGGGAGTTATACATCAAAATGACACGTGTACTATTCTAGAGGACAGTCTGCACTACTAGTATTATATTAATCAGAACTGTGCTCGCCATACGCCATGAACCCTGGCAAGACAAAGTTCCGATGCTACGAAAGCTCCATGTTTAGTCTGCTAGACTATAGCTGCTCCCGGGTGCTGTTTCTTGGACTAGACGGTAGAGCGACGGTTTCGCTCCATGCAGGTCGGCGTTCAGTCCCCGACTGTCCAAGTGGTTGTGCACCATTCCTTCACTCCGTCCCATCCCAAATTCTTATCCTGACCCCTTCCAAGTGCTGTATAGTCGTGATGGTTTGGTGCTTTCCCCTGATAATCCCTCCCCTTCCGGGTGCTGTGTGTCACGAAGACTGCCAATGAGTCACAATAACGGGGCTGAAGATATAATGAGCAAACCGCACATCAGAAAAGGACGAAACGACGCCGTTTTGGTCCGTCTTGGACCATTATCACGTCGTTCAAGACGACTCGTGAGTGTCGTGTGTCCATTAAGACAGCTCACGAATGACTTTAACCCATTATAAGAGCCTACGAGAAACGAGAGCTCATTAAAACTGCCCATGAGTGACGTTTTCCCATTACGGCACTCTCAGGGTGATTTGCAGTGTCGTGGCAATCACCTAGGCCTATATAATGTGTGGGGAATTTAACAGCCCCAACCTATAATGTGCGGTTAATAGGGCAGACCTAGTTTAACATGTGACCATGGGCAGTTCCATTAATGTTTTGACATTATTGCTTCCCTCAGGTAATTTGTGGCCATAATGGGGATGCACTCGGGCCCCCATTAATATGTGTGTCAGCACACGTTAATATGTAGCCAAATATGACATCTGTGTTCCTACTACGGAAGCACCCTTGTGGCATGGGATAATTATGGCAGCTCTCATGTGAACGGGTGCCCACTATGGCAGCTCCCATGTGATGAGTGCACACTGTGGCAGCTCCCATGTGATGATTGCACACTATGGCAGCTCCCATGTGATGAGTGCTCACTATGACAGCTCCCATGTGATGAGTGCTCACTATGGCAGCTCCCATGTGGTGAGTGCACACTGTGGCAGGTCCTGTGTAACATGTAACCATTTTGGAAGCCCCGAGCCAGGATTCAGTGAGCATATACGTGTCCACTTGCGAAACCTCTACATCTCTCCCCCAATCATGGGAGCCAAGTTGGCATTATTGAACAGTTTATGAGAACCGAAGCCCTACGAGGTTGTCTATAACAATAATAACCTTGGAGTGTGACGTTTCCAAGCTCGTAAAATATTTAATAAGTACAGACTAGGTCCCAATGGTTGAGGAAAGATGTAGAGGTTTCGTAAATGGTCACGTAAATGTACGATGAATCTTGGCCTTAGGATATGTGATGGACCATCCTGGTGATTTGTGACCAATGCACCAAAGGAAGCTTCTTGACATACGGAAAGAAGAAAGAATATAGAAGGAAAAAAAGAAGAAGGAGGGAAACGAGAAGAAAGAAAAGAAGGCAGAGGAGAAGACGAAAGAAAACGCATTAATTAAAATAATAAAAATGGAAATAAAGAAGATGGAATATGTGTTTGAATAGAGTAATATGGTCCACATCAAAACAAAAAAATCCTTGAGTTATTAAAATAAAAAGTAAATTTTCCATCATCAAAAGTAATTACTATGACAATGGCTGTCAACGGAACACAAAAGTACATTCAATGAACCAGCGTATACCAAGAAAAATTCTGCGAGGAAATACACTTTTGATAAAAACGTGGAAGCCCAATAGAAGATACATTATAATGTATCTTCTATTGAAGATACATCATTCACGGTGAAAAAAAATACATGAAAATTGGATAATCTTCCAAACTGGGCAACACTATGTTAACTGTCAAGGTTGACTGTGTGACACTTTCTTATTGAGAATTTGTTGTCTAACAATGGTTGGCCTAATTTGTTTAATTGGATGATTTGGGTCTATTTTTTGTTGGTATCACTGTTTGGGTTTTAATTCCTCACTTCACAGGACTTTTCCCCATTCTGGCCAAAGTGGAACCAAATAAAAGTGGTAAAAGAAGGAGCTAAATATTCTCAGAAATATAAAAGAAAATCTGGAGTCATTGCATTATACGATCAACTTTGCAAAAATATCCACAGTCTACGTTGGGACGTATGCACTTATGCACGCACACGCACGCACGCACACACACACGCACACACACACACACACACACACACACACACACACACACACACACACACACACACACACACACACACACACACAGACGTGCAGCAGTCACTCAGCCATCTAATTACAAGATCCATCACTCAAGCACGCAGGGTCAGTCACGACCTATAGGTGCCATGTTGACCAGACCACACACTAGAAGGTGAAGGGACGACGACGTTTCGGTCCGTCCTGGACCATTCACACATCGACTTGAGAATGGTCCAGGACGGACCGAAACGTCGTCGTCCCTTCACCTTCTAGTGTGTGGTCTGGTCAACATACTTCAGCCACGCTATTGTGACTCCTCCCTTGCATATAGGTGCCATGAGAAGGCGGTCACTTGAAAAGAGTGAGAGAGGCTATAGTTCCATCCGTCACGCGACTATGGTGCTACAGCCTGTGTGCTCTTAACTCACACCAGCTCGGCACGTTTAATTAATACCCATGGGGCAAGGCAGGAATACTTACGAGCCCGTCGCGTACTCACGAACGCAGCACACGTTGCCTATTCATAAACTAGATACATGTGTTCATCAATCCGAAAGACGTGCTCATCAATCCAAAAGACGTGTTCATCAATCCGATATTTCTAGATGGGAAATTGAAAATCTGAAAATAACTAACCCCAAAACCATAAGATATTCGAACAATCAAGGAATTCGTGGAAGGAAAACAAAAGATAACAATCTTTCACCAACCACTGCGCAGATCATCGGGGATTCTCACTGAACTGAGCTGTTCACGAGAACTTGGATTCTCTACCAAACTCCGCCGGAACTCTATCCTATTGTATAGACACAGGCTGTGTATCCAAGGCCTGTTTATTGTAACAAAGCGTACGTGTTCTAAACCCGTTTTATTTGTCAGCCCGTTTTCAGGTCAAATCCATTACCACGAGTGATCAAACGGCTCCCCTCCCCAAACCATGGAGATAGTTATCTAGATATCTGTGATGGTCTGAAAGCATATTACAGTTCTAGTACTAGTCCACATGCAAATTGGGAAGTGAATCTTTGTCCTAAACAGAGAATATTCTCAAGTTATAGCTTTATTGCATTATAAATCGTTTGTTTAAAATAAAGAGAGTGTATGCTGAACACGCTTTCTTTGAAAGTCTGAAGAATTTGTTTTCTGTAGATGAAATTCTCTGGTACATTCAAATAGTTTTCAAATTCCATATTTAACATTTTTGTCAAGAATACAGTATTAACGTAGCTCAACGTAAAGAAACCTAACCTAATGAAACCTTAACCTAAAGCAACCTTAACCTCGTGGCTTGTCTACTGTTACCTGGTGTACGTACCCAGTCCTTGTACATTGTGAACTAGTGTGCGTGACAACCTGTCTACTGTAACTTATGTACGTGCCCATGGCCCGTCTGTTGCAACCCATGTACGTGCCCATGGCCCGTCTGTTGCAACCCATGTACGTGCCCATGGCCCGTCTGTTGCAACTCACATACGTGCCCATGGTCCGTCTGTTGCAACTCACATACGTGCCCATGGTCCGTCTGTTGCAACTCAAATACGTGCCAATGGTCCGTCTGTTGCAACTCACATACGTGCCCATGGTCCGTCTGCTGCAACCCATACACGTGTCCTTGGCCAATTATCGTTACGCAGCTCTGAAACCATTATATTCAAGAAAGAAAAGATCTGTTGCTGTATATGAGATAGCAAGTCAAAGTAATTTGGGTAATTGAGCCTCAAACAATTTGGATTGGCTAAGCGACTGATGTAAATCAAGATGAAGCCTCTGACTTCGCAGGGGGCGCTTCAGGTTTCAAATTTACCACTCACACTAATGGTGAAATATGACCTCTTAAGGGCTTCTGAAGAGGTTTAAAAGGCTGATATTAATTTGAGGAGCTGATGACTCAAAGGAGGAGGAGGCCAACTGCTGTGCAATTTGCTAAGTGGTGTATGTCTAATCTATCAGCTTGCCTGTATTTACCTGAATAGGTAAATTTACCTATTTACCCATCTATTTCCTCAAATTTCCTCAAAGGCCAAAGGGTCCTCAAATTTTCCAGAGGATTTTTTCCAACTTGATTTTGGACTGCAGTAATATCTTGGCATTTACGGCTTCGGCGGGTAGGTGGCTCCGAAATGCCAAAACATTAATTCACTTCAAAATGGAGTTGGAAAAAAAAACTCAAGAAAAATAAGGATGGACCTTTGACAAGCCTCATGCTTCTTGTCTCAGTCGTGGTCACTAAACAGAAGATAGCTACGCCACTACTCGTATTACGGTTTACAAATAATGTAAATTAAAATATTTAACAGCTCCTAAGGAAGGACTTATTTAATGCAACCAAACAAATCTTTCTTTGTCCCTCTAGGTTCACGGAGTTCTTCGTATTTCCTCTGCCAAAATTTAAGTTGTAAAATGAGATGAACGCACTTACGGCTGTGCGTTCCCCAGTACACAGATTTATTATCCGAATATTAAATTCCAAAAGGGTTTTAAGTGTTCCTGGCAAGCATTGCACTACCCAGTGAGCATAATAGCCAAGAGCAACCCAATTCAACGTGAAATTAGCGTTGATTCAACGTCAAACCAAGGCCACTCCTGAATATTGTATAGGCTTTCCCAGGCTTTGCAACTGCTTGGATAATCCAGTTGAGGTCATGAAAGTTTATCTTGAACTGTGTTCTGAATTTGGCTTGAGGCACTTGTCTCCTAATATGTGCTAACTTACTGCTGATTGGTAATTTGGTATTAGTAGTAGTAGTAGTAGTAGTAGTAGGCATCCATCAGTCTCAGGAGACTATGGAGTTGCGCTCTGGTTGTCGGTCTGGAGGGACCTCCCCAGGGCACAAAGCCAGAGCAGGTGATTGGTTATTTACGGGGGAAATAACAGAAACAGATGGAAAGTGAAAAGAAACATTTTTGTGCCGTAACAAAATTTAAGTATTTGCCATCCTAGACAAAACAAAATCTTATTATATTTCTACAAACAACAAAGAAAAAAAGCATTTCATGGCTCAAAAAGGCTGTAATTCTGGTAAATCGAAAACGGATTGTGAACAGTTTTACAAGATAGTCCCGGCTGCGTCTGGGTACAGCTGATAGGATGAACAACCCAGCGGGTCTTCTTCCTAATGGGGAGTGTTGTACATGCTGCTATGGCGGTATATCCACTCACAGGATGAGTGACGCTGCCCAATAAACTCGCCCCGCGGGGCAAAATTTAAATTTAAAAAATCATGAAAAAACAGCAGTTTTAAATCATTTAACATCAACAAATTATCTAACGTTGTTTACAGTTCCTAATTTAAACTAAGCAATCATAAAATTCAGGAGATAAAGCGCCTCTTAAAACAAAATTTTCCAATATTTGAACCTCACCAGACAAGTGAACAAAAGTAACCAAGAGAACAGTCAACCTAAGAAACCTATCACGCTTCTGTCTAAACCAACTTTACATCTACACGGATGCCTGCCAACGATAATGGCTTACGATTCTAACTAGAGACGAGCTCATACATCCACTAACAAAAGGAGGGCATGAAAGTGGAGCTTATAGCTGCTATATGATCCAGCCCGGCCTGCTCATGAGACCAGCCAATGTAAACAGCCCTTCCTCACGCTGGGGGGAAATCCGTAGTGTTGACCGGCCGTTTATAGACAAGTTAGTGGAAGTTAGCACGCTTAACTGCTTCTAAAGAAGTCTTTGGTGCGGTGTAATTATAATTTTATCTACTCCAGACTTGAACATATGAGAGAAAAACAAAAGAAACTGATAAAAAAAGGTAGAAGTCTTAAGATATTTGTTTTATCTTAAATAAAAAAAGCAAATACCTGGAGTTGCCAATACAAATAACGAGTGATGTGCATGAAATAGCAGACATTGAAATAATAAACACACAAAATAATAAAACCATAAAGATATGAAGAGAGCCCATATTAAGACCAGATGAAATTCATCCCAGAGTAAGGCAGTTATTACGAAGGCATAATCAAGGGATATGAGGATAATATTTAGATTAGATGTGTTCATGCTTATGTACATTAACTATAAGCAGTGATCAACAGTGAGGCATCAGAGTGTTCACACGAACATGGGGAACAACAAAGATGGAAGCCAAGTACCCGAATGAGCCATAGACATTATAATTTCTTCAGTGTCAAGAGTGGTTAACAAACGGAATGCATTATGTGGTGAAGGCAGACGTCATGCACAATTCCACGTGTAGATATGATAGAGTCCAATAAACTCAGAAACCTGTACATCAGATAAATAATAGTTGTGAGGCTGAATCCTCTCAAAGCACAACTAGGTGAGTACATGGGACGGTAAATGATTACTTATTATTTATAAATGATCTGGATGAAGTATTCATGAAAGCAGAATACTCTTAGCCTAAATACACTGCAGGAATATATAGTATATATAATACGCTACATATAATACACTACATATAATACACTACATATAATACACTATATATATATATATATATATATATATATATATATATATATATATATATATATATATATATATATATATATATATATATTACACTATATATAATACAGGAAAATTAATAGGAAAATTACCGATAATGATGATTAATGAAGAGACGAAGGTCAGATAAGAAGTTAATCAAATTCCTCCCAAATAAATGTAAATTAAATTAGAATTAATAAGTTAAACTTGAAAAAAAAGGATATAAAATGACTGACGGGATGACAGAAATTCACTGAGTGCATAATAAAGTGATGAATATCAGGAAGATTTTGAGCACAAGTGAAAACCTACAACCGTGAGGTCTCATGAGTATTTAATCAATACATGCGGGATTTAATGTTAGATAAAGTTGTTGTAAAAGCATGCAAATGAATTCTGAATCCGCTCATAAATTTCAGACGAACTTGGATAAATCACGAAAAGATAAGGATCATAATATACTCACAGAGCTCGTATACAAAGGCTAATATATACCTCGACCGCCAGTCTTGTTAGGCTAACCCAACTGCTTGGGCTGAACGCTAGAGCGACGTTTGGTCTTGCTTCATGCAGGTCTGCGTTCAATCCTCGACGGTCCAAGTGGTTGGGCACCATTTTTTCTGCCCCACCCCGTCCATCCCAAATCCTTATTCTGATCCCCCCCCCCCCAAGTGCTATATAGTCATAATGTCTTGGTGCTTTCCTCTGAAATGTCCCTTTCCTTTTGTTAGGCTAGTAAGAGAAAATCTTCAAGCTGGGCTGACAGGCTGAATAAGCCTCTTCCAGACGGGGACAGTATGTGAAATATGCGAACAGGTAGACCAAACTGACTCAAAAACACGGTTCTTAAATGTTCATTACTTGAAAATGAATATTTAAGCACTGAATGTTCTTAAATGTTCATTTAAGAACATTCAGAATATGCACTGAATGTTCTTACCCGCCAAACACACACCGAAGCTACGACGTTGGTACAACGTTCGAACAAGTTTTAACACTTCATACACAGTTATAATAACCATTATAGCAAGTATATACAACGTTCTAATACGTCATAAACACGGTAAGCCAAGATGTAACAACTTTATTACAAGTTGTAACAAGCGGAAAATAGAGACAGTTTCAGTTTGTGTTTCCAGGGTAAATGTTCATTTAAGAACATTCAGATATGCACTGAATGTTCTTAAATGTTCATTTAAGAACATTCAGAAACATTAAGAAATAAAATAATTTTAACATTTAAATATTCATGTTTCACTTTACGTATACCCATTAGGTATGCTGCCTCAACACACAGTACGTAACATACAACTCCTGTAAACTTTCATCATCAACGAATGCAGTTTACAACATAATTTATAATGCATTCGATAAAGTTTCGTCGTCAAATAGTAATAAATTTTCTAAAGATCGTCCTCGAAGTTATCAGCGCCAGGCTGATAAAATGTTTCTCAGCCATTTCCACAATATCCATTAATACCACTGGATCTCACACTAGAGAAGTGACGTCTGGCATTGGTGCCAGCTGTGTATAATGTGTATGGATGTTGGCACCCCCATACTATTACGTATGTGCTCCTAAACAGTCAGAAATACCAATTATGTAATTGGTCTCACGTTTTCATAAATTATTAAAAAAAAAAGTTAAAAATGCTAATATGTTCAAGATAAAGTACGTTTACTGAGAAAATAAAATACATCTCAAAGGGATAGAGTAGTTTAGGCTATTCTACCCTCTCAACTAATATGTTTTAAGATACCAAGCTAGTCTTCCTAATATATGGATTGTTAACAGTCGATATGGGTCTAATTGTGCACGATACGAGTATAGGGAACCAAGAAAGTCTCGAGATAAGTCGTATGATAAAGGTTATTAATTATTTGAAAAGAAGTCAATTCCTTCAACCCGGTGTAACCCGGATATAGTTTCTCGGATTCCCATTACTGAGGTCCGTGAGCATTTTAGGCTCATCGAGGTCCCCATAGGCCAACTACTGATCTTCCTCAGGATGCAACCCACAACAGCCGACATACTCCAAGGAGCCTATTTACGGCTACGTGAATAAAGGCGACAAGAAGCACGCCCAATATATGTACAATATCTACATAAATATATGTACAATATCTACATAATATATGCACAATATCTACATAAATATATGCACAATATCTACATAAATATATGTACAATATCTACATAAAGTATATGTACAATATCTACATAAATATATGCACAATATCTACATTAAATATGCACAATATCTACATAAATATATGCACAATATCTAAATAAATATATGTACAAAATCTACATAAATATATGTACAAAATCTACATAAATATATGTACAAAATCTACATAAATATATGTACAAAATAAATTATATCATGATCAGCCTGAAGTAGTACTTGTTGATAGTATATTATGGGATACGAGACTAGGAGGAAGACCCACAAGTAAGACAGCAGACTGCTCTCCAACAGTCTCCCTGGCCACACTTAACAAATCTCCTCGCCATTGCTCTAAATCTCTCTCTAAACGAGGTAAAGTGTAAAACATTAACTGTGTTCTTGTCAAAACTTTTTTATGTGTATAAAATGATGCTGAATATTTTACTAACACCCGTAGAATTTCAGTTAAATCTAGAAATCAAGGTAAATACATTTTAGAAGAAATAATGAGTGTTTGTGTCTCATGGCATCTCTCACTGGAACGTTTAATTGTGACGTTGTTCGAACGTTTCCTTGTCGGCGCCACACACACACACGTGCCTTATACTCGCTGCTAGAGCTCATGCACCTAAATAATAAATATATAAAGGGGTTCAGTTATACACATTATTTACGTCCATTGTGAATTGTCAGCGAGCATTATCTAACCAGGTCGAACCGACCTACTTGTTTGTGGATTTGTATGTTCAATGTCAATGAAGGCTGAGGCTGTAACTTGCACACAACACACACACTTGCAACACATGATATCTACTACCGATTTAAGCGATATCTTGCTAATGATATCTTGCAATATCTACATAAATATATGTAGATATTGTACATATATTTATGTAGATTTTGTACATATATTTATGTAGATTTTGTACATATATTTATGTAGA
>WNGS01005997.1:10655790-10666701 GCA_020271785.1 Procambarus virginalis | reverse complement strand
TATATATATATATAATATATATATATATATATTATTATATATAATATTGTGGTTTTCAGGGTATCAGACATCATTGATCACATTGTACTAAACATTTAAAAAGTTACATAAACAGAAGGATTTTTGGCACCAAAGTTTTCCCCGCTGATATATGTGGTTTACTGAGCACTGTGGTCTCCTCACGAAAGGAAGAGGTCAGTAAACCACTGTGGAGGACGAGTATTCTCAAGGTTTATATATCAACACTGAAGAATCCGGAGAAATCATAGTCTTGACGTGATTGAGAACGCAGACTAGGCCTATACTCGGCTGTTGTGGAACACTCCTGGATGGCCTGAAGCCCAAGTATTCTGGTAAGGTACTTGCTGAATATGGCTATTATTATTATGCAACATCCCAGGATAAATATGTCCCCAGCTGTGCTGGAATAAAACAGGGCAGCTGTTGTGCTGTGGCATTCCAAGCGGAGGGGGAGGAACTGAAAACATATGCTCTGTCTTTCCAGAGTATTTGGCCATGGATGTTGACATTTTCCCTGGATAACATTGACCGTTAAATGTATCACTATGAGTTCCCAGAGTTGGGGAGAACATCCTCCCGAAGCTCGCAGGACTGAACTTTTCTTCTCATCGTTTTCAGTATTTTCATCTAGTTTTCTGTTAAACTCAAAAGCGAGAATGTATTGCAAATCTGAAACTTGCATACTACTCAATGGACCCATCGCCGAGCAGCTCTCTTTTAACTGTCTGCAACCATAGAGAAGTCCGTCGGGATACTGCAGAAGAATTTGTGATATTTGATGCTTGAAGTTCAGGAGAGGAGTTGGGCTAACAATAATGATTGGAGTAATAAGGTTACGCTTAGGTACTGAGAGAGCTCCATCCATGGTGAAATACCGCTGCAGGTAATACTCGGAGCTCTGGGTAAGGCGTGGCTTGGCGATTCTAGAGAACCTTGCCAGACGTGAATGTTCGTGAAAAAATATCCTGGAGCCAAGAGCCCTGGCGAAGGGCGAAGGGCAACCGTTCTCTGATTTTTGGAATCGATGACACACATGGGGACGGCTCTTGTCTTTCGCCTCCGAGTGATTCACGAAAGAGATTTCACAGTTTTCTAAGATTTTCTCCTGACCATAGGCTGTGACCTCGATCATAAATTCCAAAGTGTTACCATGTCTGTGTATCCAATGTTGTTGTACCTCAAGCAATCGGTTAATCCCAGGTGACCTTCGGCGGTCTTGAGCCAGGGACCTCCAGGAGTATAAGGGTCGTACTTAGAGAGCACACCAGAGTAATCCTTGTTAGTGAGTAGCAGACGTGTGGCAGTGTGAGTCGGAGCAGACATTATCTCCACCAAGAAGCAATTCCTCCAGTGTTTCAACAGAAGGTCAACTGGGAGTCTGAACTCTACATTTCCATACCAGTTGTGCTCCTCTTCGTCAGCTTCTGGATGATTAGTACCAAACCAAAGAACGCGAAGATTCTTACAAGGGTGATTGTGTTTCAGGAATTTCCTGTTAAGACTGCTGAGGCTTATAATGTATTTAGGTATCATCTTCTGATCCATGCAGATTTCAAGAGCTTCGTGTACGTGGACGGTGCGGAAGATATGATCAAAGGCACGATAAGAGTTCAGATTAGGGGAAATGCTTCTTCCATTACCTGGAAGCCAAAGCACAGTGGGCTTTGGCCCCTTTGTGGTGTACAGGTGTTGGTCCATCACCACACTTCCTGAAAGGTTAGCTTGTCGACTTCTGGAAATGTAGAAACAAATTAAATGGTATCATTATCTTACACCATTAAAATTGTGAGAAAAAACAAAAATACATTCAAACTGAAGAAAAATATAAGAAATATTGAGATTATAACACCGGATCTAACACACACACACACGCACGCACACACACACACACACACACACACCACACACCACACACACACACACACACACACACACACACACACACACACACACACACACAATGAAGATAGGGGTAGGAAGCAGGAGACCAGATACAAGGTACCATTTGGGAGATGAAAATACTTCAAGAGTCAGAGAGAGAGAAAGACCTGGGGGTTGATATCACGCCAGACCTGTCCCTGAAGCTCATATCAAGAGGATAACATCAGCAGCATATGCCAGGTTGGCTAACATAAGAACGGCCTTTAGAAACTTGTGTAAGGAATCTTTCAGAACGTTATATACCACATATGTCAGACCAATCCTGGAGTATGCGGCTCCAGCATGGAGTCCATATCTAGTCAAGCATAAGACTAAACTGGAAAAGGTTCAAAGGTTTGCCACCAGACTAGTACCCGAGCTGAGAGGTATGAGCTACGAGGAGAGACTACGGGAATTAAACCTCACTTCGTTGGAAGACAGAAGAGTTAGGGGGGACATGATCACCACATTCAAGATTCTCAGGGGAATCGACAGGGTTGATAAAGACAGGCTGTTTAACACAAGGGGCACACGCACTAGGGGACACAGGTGGAAACTGAGTGCCCAAATGAGCCACAGAGATATTAGAAAGAACTTTTTTAGTGTCAGAGTGGTTGACAAATGGAATGCATTACGAAGTAATGTGGTGGAGGCTGACTCCATACACAGTTTCAAGTGTAGATATGATAGAGCCCATTAGGCTCAGGAATCTGTACACCTGTTGATTGACGGTTGAGAGGCGGGACCAAAGAGCCAGAGCTCAACCCCCGCAAACACAACTAGGTGAGTACAACTAGGTGAGTACACACACACACAAGGGAGCCGAGCGGACAGCACGCTGGTCACGTGATCCTGTGGTCACGGATTCGATTACCGGCGCCGGCGAGAAACAATGGGCAGTTTATTCACCTTGATGCCCCTGTTGCCTAGCAGTAAATAGGTACCTGGGAGTTAGTCAGCTGTCACGGGCTGCTTTCCTGGTGTGTGGTGTGAGGGAAAAAGGAAAAAAAATCGTAGTTACTAACAGTTGATTGACAGTTGAGAGGCGGGCCGAAAGAGCAGAGCACAACCCCCGCAAGCACAACTAGGTGAATACAACTAGATGAATACACACACACACAAACAAAGAAAGCTTTCATTTAGCGTACAAGTAGTGGGAAAATGGAACGAACTAAATGAACAGGTTGAGGAAGCAAATTTTATTCACCTTTTAAAATTTGATATGACAAGGAAATAGGACAGAAGTCCTATTTCTGAAGTCCTATGCAGTTAGAAAGGCGGGGTCAAAGAGCTAATACTCGACCCTGCAGGCACAATAGGTGAGTACACACACACTTATAGATAACTCTTGATCCAAGACCGACTTAGACACGTCAGTTCATGAGCCGGTAATACGAGACTAAGTGAGAAGAGTCATCAGGTACAATCCTCCACCACGCACCTGGTGTGGGTTATCAGGAAATGGATTCCTCCTTATCTTATCTATACTTACGCGCGCACACACACACACCACACACACACACACACACACACACACACACACACACACACACACACACACACACAGGTTTCCGATGGGCCGTGCGGCTGAGTGGAGAGCGCTCGGAGGTCGTAGTCCTCAGGGCCCGGGATCGATCCCCGCAGAGGCAGAAACAAATGGGCAGAGTTTATTTCACCCTGTTACCCCTGTTCACCTAGCAATAAATAGGTACCTGGGAGTTAGACAGCTGCTACGGGCTGCTTCCTGGGATGTGTGCTTGTGTGCGCTTGTAAGATGAATATATGTAGTAGACATAATAGAGGAAAAATAAATTGGTTAGAAAGGCGGGGTTCAAGAGCTAATAGCTCGATTCTGCAGAAACAAATTTACAATAGTAAATACACACATACACATAACATTATAATTTTACCCCGAAATAAACAAATGCATTCACATTTTATTCTAATATACAAATAGCATTAACTCTATATATACAAGTGAACACATTCTAGACAAGTATTGTGAACCACAGAGACCAGGCAGCTGTGCCCGTCACGTTCAGTACAGGTGAACAAGTGATTACATCACACCTATATATCTTATACCCCGGGCTGTGTCACATACGGGTACAGTGTTAACCGGACCACGTAACACATAGTTAAGGGTTGCAAAATTAACGTATTCTTAAGGTAGATTACGCCAGACACATGCAAGCTGATTGCCTGAGAAGATAACACACCTGAGGTGAATACCTAAGCACCTCAAATGTAGTAAAAATTAATATCTGAATGCGTCATAAAAAAACTTGATAAATAACAAGATCTGTTTCACACGGAATTGTGAGTTTCTGGATGTCATACATACAACTCAACACCCAGCCGTTGTTATACAGATTTCAGACCACACCACTCATAGGCGAGAGTAAATATGAGAGCACATCACACCCACACAGTTGAGATGACTATACGAGATGAAGTCCCTGATATGCTACCAATGGTAGAGATATTTTCAAAGCATTATAGATGCAGCGTTCTCCGGGGTACCCAAATATGAGGAAACAAATAAGCAAAAGTGACGTGGAACCTTGTAAACCTTGTAATAGCATAGAACATGATGGTAAAGTTGTACCTCACAATAATTATAACTTCAGAAAGTCAGCATATTGTGAGGGCAGTCATAACGCCCCTCATAAAATAACAGGAGATAAAGACGGGACTTCGAAGATACCAACAATGCATCTACAGTCATAATAATAAGGTGCAACAATGATACAGTACGAGTGGAAGATGCAGCTGTTAAAAGGAAGGGAAATACCTTAGTCGTGAGTGATTTCAAGTACTCAATCATTTAAAGGGGAATTGGGAAATCACCAGGGAAATCAAGAGTTATGAAACCTTAACCCTTACTGAAGCCAGAGAGAAACTTTCGAATGCAATATGTCAAAGAGACAGCCCGGCTCGGTGGAGGATCTTTCAGCGTCCACTTTGTCAACATTGAATATACTGTAGAGTTGAAAACTAAGAGGAAATTAAAAATTTAAAGACGTTCTTACTAAGAATTCATTGAGAAAAACGGAACTAAGACACTAATCATAACAAGATATAATTAAATAAATAAATTAAAAAATAACTTTTAAGACCTGACAGGATATCACAACAGATCTTAAATGGCACTGCTGGAATCAAATACAAGCCACTTGCAATGATCTCAAATATTTCACCAAAGTGCTATCAGTTACCTGGAATGGGGCACTTATCGGTATATAAAAGGGGCACAATAACAGGGTAGTGTCCTAACAAAGTA
This sequence comes from Procambarus virginalis, assembly GCA_020271785.1. Lineage (NCBI taxonomy): Eukaryota > Metazoa > Arthropoda > Malacostraca > Decapoda > Cambaridae > Procambarus > Procambarus virginalis. The sequence continues at coordinate 10,661,477 of WNGS01005997.1, read as the reverse complement.
TACCTTAGAAAGTGCAGGAAACAATAATAATAAAGAGAATATTGGAACACATGGAGATAATTATTTTCACAATAAAGTAACAACACGTAAGTAAGAAGGGAAGTCGTGACTTGATAATGGTTCAGAACCGACCGAAACGTCGTTGTTTCTTCACTTTCTGATGTGTGGTTTAATCATTCGAAAAGCTGTTTGATGCTAATTCAATAATATTTCACTAAATCATCTTGCGCGAAGCTAAAATGCGAAAGAACTTACAGACGAAAGGGAAAGTAATCGTTTAAGTCCATTAACACCCGCTCACCATAACCTGTCGTACCACATCAGTTAATAAAATCAAGGATAACTTAAACTGAACAATCTGAACAAACTCCTCAGAGACTGTGTATATACCCACCTTCAGCAGGCGCTGTGGAGGAGCCACAACTTCGTCAGGAGAGCAGAAGGGACTTACTGCCTGGGGAAAGCCTTGGACCCCACTAGTCACCAGTCAATCGCTCGCCTGCAGATATACTATCATAGTTTTTTTTCTGTATTGCACGTTATTCATATCTAAACGAATCTGATAAACGTCACTACTGTGTTGCCATGTTATTCATTTTTAATTTATTTTCTTAGTGAAATAAGTTGAGTTAATTCTCGAATAGAGTGTTGGGAGCTTGTTAAACTTTACCTGCAGTGATTCCTCATTCGTGCAATTATTGTCGTGATATAAATAGGTATCATTTATTGTTATTATTGTAGAAAGGACCCCAAAAGGAACTGGACACGGATGCGATCCAGTCATTATCTATCGTGTAAATGGTTTTTGTTATGATAACCCCTTTAGAGAAAAAATATATAACTGACCTTTTATTAACCGGAAATACTTTACTCGTGCACTTTGTTATCAATTGTTATGTTGATAAATACTTTAGCCTCTGAATTCTGTTTGTTTATAACCACCTTATATACTTATTCCTTCCTGAATATTATTGAATCTTGTGACCATTCTATCTGAACATTTCTCTTGTGTTCATCCTACTTGAATATTTCTCTTGTGTTCATCCTACTTGAATATTTCTCTTCTGTTCATCCTACTTGAATATTACTCTCGTGACAACTCCTCTTCAATATTTCCCTTGTGACCACACTGTCATAATATTCCTCCAGCAACAGACCTACCTGAGTATTGCTCCTCAGTAAATCCTTTAATTCAGAGCCTCCTGAACTCTTATCCGATCAAATATTTCCATATGACTGTCCCCTTATATATTCCTCGAAATCCGCACTGAAAATAAATTTTAAGTTCGACATTTTTTTCGTTTAAATTTATAAAAAAAACTGTTTTCAGTACCTGATTTGTTCGACAAAACACCATACTCAAATAGTCTCTTGGATCAGGCCATCAGCAGGGAAGCCTACCTGAGGCCTGGCTGCTGAGGAGAAAAACTATCGAAATCGTCCACAGGCAACCGAATAACAAATGATTTGTGTCAAACGTTAAGTAGTGGAAGGGTAATGATTGTGGTTGAGGGGGTTGTTAATGGACTGATGGTGTTAATGTAACGGTTGGGGTATGGTAGTCTGGTTGGTGGTTGGATTGATAGCAGAAGTGATGGTGACATTGGTGATGATCGTGAAGGTTATGATATTGGTAATAGTGACAATAATAATAATAATAGTGGAAGCAGTGGTGGTTATTGGAGTAGTGATGATAAAGATGGTAGTGGTAGCATTGATGGTAGTACTGGCGGTAGTGGTGATGATAGTGTTGGTGGTAGTAGTGATAGTGATGATAATAAACAGGGTAGAAGCTGTTATAGTAATACTGGTGGCGGTGGTGACAGCAAGTGCCACCGTTGCAACAACACAGCAATTTGAAACTCATTAATATGCAAAACAGCATGCATAAGTATATTGAATTCGTTTTGGCAACAGGATGGCCACAACAACACGAAGCCGCTTCAATAAATCATGCTTACTCTAAATAAACAACAAGAGGCACAAAATTAAATTCAAGAGTAAAGTTTCTCTATATTTCCATCTTAAAACAATATACAGTTATTGGGGAAAAAATGCAATTCAACCAAAAAATGTGCAGACAAAAATAATATATATACATATGTAAATAATATATATATAACTATTTGGACATTTGTTTAACGTAAATCGAACAATTAAATGTTGGTAGAGCTTTGCAGTAAACTTACAATAGTATAATATACAGAAACTAATTATGTTCCTCAATGATATACTGAAAAGAATTTATTTTCAAAAATATACTGAAATTATTAAAATTAAACTGATTTTCATAGAAATTACCTCAATAAACCTTTCAGTGATATACTAAGTGGAGTACCCGGCAGTGCCCGGGGCCTCAGAATGCAAATATTATGGCATGTACTTCCTTCATCAGGTTCATGAGGGAGCCGACCCCGACCACCTTCCAAATGTTCTAATATCCAGAACAGTTTAGTTTTTGGACGAGTCCTTGAACATTTAATCTCCGCCAGCTTCAGAGGTATGGCCATTGAGACCGACCCTGACTCCGTTTTGAAGAGGACACTGAGGCCACCAATGACATCTTCCCCCCCCCCCTTCCCCTTAACCACCAGTCACCCTGCAAAGTTTGGTGTGACTAGCCACAAGCATCTGGCCCCCAACCTTGAACACACAAACATCCTCCATTACAAATAGTTTTAATGACAAAATTTGATATCTTTCTAAATGCGAATTCCTTGAAAATGAGTAAGGTGTAATCTTATCTACACACGCGTTATCTGTATATGTGTTCTAGGAACGCAGACTGGCGTCATGACACGAATGTGTGAGATATCAGGAGGATGTCCTCCGCCAATTGCTCTTGTTGTCGGCATACTGATAACACAACCTTATCGTGTCTGATTGATATTTAAATCTCAATTATACTGGGTGACTGTATCGTTACTGTTTATCACGGAGAACATCAAGGACTCAGTTTTTTATGAAGATAATACAACAAACTAGCTCACGGCAGTAGCGTAAATGTACGCAGTCACAAATAGATTTAAAACAAACATGTCTTCCCACTTCTATATATATATATATATATATAATATATATATATATATATATATATATATTATATATATATATATATATATATATATATATATATATATATATATATATATATATATATATATATATATAATATAATATATTGAGAGCTAATTTTCGATAATATACATGTCATTAAACACAACAGTATTTTGACTTAATATTTTTCTTTTATATATTTTCCATTCTACGCAAATATCTTCTACCTGGAGGGTGAAGAAACACTTAATCTTTCCATTTTTGTTGTTCGACGTTTCGTCAGCAATGTGACATCTTAAGGAAAACACTGTTTTCCTGAAAACACAGGGTTGTAGTTGTTGTTTAAGATTCAGCTATTGGGAACAAAACGTTCCAAGTAGCACGGGCTATAGTGAGCCCGTGATGGACTTACCTGGCACAGGAGCGGGGCTGTGAACAAAAGACAGGGATTGTTGTTGTTATAGATTCAGCTACTGGGAACAAAAGTTCCCAGTAGCACGGACTATGGTGAGCCCGCAGTGGATTTATCCGGCACAGGAGCGGGGTTGTAACTGTGCGATGAAAAAAAAAGACAGGAAGAAATCAAGACATATATAGGTGTGGGTACACCTCGCCCTACAGTTCACCTAACCCCCTTAATCATAGGGAGAGACTGTTGGGTAGGGTGAGGTGATATTTTCCTAATTCCGGCTTCTAGCTGTCCACCAGGTCTTACATCTTCTCTCTTAGTTAATGGAGGACCATCGAACAGTTGTTTCCTCGATCCCTAATGTTATCAACAAGTCCAAGAATGTCTTTATGAAGAGGCACAGGGTCATGAGCAGTGCATGGGGGTGAAGCACCAGCAGACAGGCGTCCTCGGTGGTGCTATGGGCACTGAGGGGCTGGATAAGTGTTCTTAACACGGCCACTCTGACGCCAGGAACCTCTAATGGTCGAAGTCATAACTATGTATTCTCTAACGTGATATGTGGTTACCTAGATGTTAATTAAGACTTCCCTCAGGCACTTGTCACTCAGGAAGACAAAATGCTGCGAATGGGTTAATCATCCTAATATTAGGTAGATTTTATGGTATATTAAATCATTATTTTGCGTATTTATTGCATTTAATGCTAATAATGTTTTTTATTCACATCATTAGCATTATAAGTTTGTAACTAATAATGTTGTTTAACCCGTCACTTTCCTGTGCTCAGTATTACTATATTTTATGAGTACTGTCTTGTCATTTTGTGAGATGATATTATTTATATTATCAAATGCAAATGTATAAAGTAGGCGTTTATGCCTTCTGTCCATGAAGCTAATTAAATGTACGTTTATGAAGATATCAGTGTGTATGTCTAATGAAAAAATCTTTATTCAAAAGTCATTTAGAATTTGTATACAAAAGACAGCACAGTAGACTTTAGCTAAAAAAAAAAAATAGAAAATATATAGCACCTCTGATTATTCCTATTTTGTATAAGGGATATTAAAATATTCATAAGAGTCAAAGGTTTATTGGCTTATGTTAAAACAATATATGAAGACAGGGATACAGAGACATAACAACAGTGCTCACTAAACTATAATTTTTCGAAGAGATACAAAAATACATCAAAAGGATTGCGGTGCAGTGATCTGGCAGGCACATGTTTTTGTCATATATAATGCTGATAACTTTATAACAATGCATGTTTTAATTTATTTGTATAACTGATACACTGTATAGTTGTATATTTTTTTCGCTAAAATGAGCTTTCAGTTCGATAGTGTCAAGAATAAAAATCAAATTGTAGTTATCCATATGTCCATTTAAGCATATATATCCAAAAATATCAATGTTCTTACAAAATATATACAGTATACCTCTCTCATTATAACTATGTATACACAGTATACAACATATATATCGTATACATATATGTACAATGTGTTGTATACACAGTATACAACACATTATACTTTGTGTACCACTGTATGTCACCTCACGAGAGGAAAAGTTCAGAAAATCCTATTGTACACTTAAACAGTACACTAAAGATCAATTATATTTACATTGTAGAGACCCCATAAATAGATGTGTGAAGATGCACACTAGCCTTATTGCTAGCTGTAGTAGAGCATTTTAGTCTGATTTTATTCCCAGTGATGATAAAAGCCTTCCGAGTGTTGATTATTATTGCAACATTTTGACTTAATTAGGACTTCACTTACGTTGGAACATTCCAATATGATGGGGAATGGACATATGTTGGGTTCAAGGATAACGTAACTCAATCGGGAGAACGCGAGTAGCCGAGTCTAACAACCTGGTTGAACAAATCGTCAACCAGAAGGCCTGTCAGAGACCGGGCCACGGTAACGGTGATCCTCGGAACTAACGCAAGATAACCACTAAAAAGGTCGGTGTTGCTCCTCTTACTTATTACACAGAGCTTTATGATTTTTTCTGCTCCCAGTTCTGAAGGATTGCAGCAGGATCTTCATTCTTATATTTTTCTGTCTTTTTGAAAAGCTCATCCAATAAAGGACAGACTCTGTTGCTGAATCTGTGATCTCATTGCCAAACAAGTTATTTGGAAATGATTGTAACCATCGAATACCCCATTATAACTTTAAGATTCATCGATGTATTGATGTTG
>WNGS01005997.1:10642465-10654790 GCA_020271785.1 Procambarus virginalis | reverse complement strand
AAAAAGTATCAAATGTGGAAGATTTTTTTCAACAACAGTAAGTTAAGGGTCCTCTGATAGGTTAGGTGGGCAGGAAATTCTCATAAAGTTTCAAAATGGCATGAAAAACGTTAATGGAAAGTTTCCTCTTCTAAGCTTGCCGAGTAAGCCGGACGACTCAAGCAGAAAACGGAACAGTACGTCACTTTTGTGAGTCGATTTCATTTCAAATTACGTCCAAATTTGGCCATAGCGCAGCCAAAAGTGACGTTATTTTTAAGAGGACGGTTGAGATATCAAGCAACTAAAAGTGCTACTTTGCGTAAGAGTAAGACGGAGGTGGGATATGGATAATTCATGGGTGTTATAAATCATTATTCATAAATCAGAGCTTTACTATACCAATGTGCTTTAATATACTTACTAATCTCTCTCATCTCATTTTTTTTTGCAATGTATCTGTTATCATTTCATTAATTCTGCTAGAATTTACCAACTTAAAATTATCAGTTAGATTAATGACCTGCCCGAAACGCTGCTCGTACTAGTGGCTTTACAAGATTGTAAATACTATGCTATGTATTCTCACAAACCCAATGTACCTTCATGTATATAAATAAATAAATTATTAAACCTAGAAAATCCATTTATAAAATAACTTAAGTGAATAACATTCATTTCTTAGGACCATATTAGCGTACAATAAGAGCAACCTGCTTGTTATAATTGCCATAGTATTGAAAAGGTTGTATAAGGGGTTTTAGTGATGAACAGTAAACAATTACATAATATATTGATACAAGATAAGGTGCTAAAAATAGAAAAGTTCTTTGATACTTGTCGGATCAAAGAGTTTCATTATTCCAAAACAAAGAAAAGACTTACATAGACATATTAATGAGACCTTCCCCACCAATGATAGTGGGATAACACTATCCCGCTATCATGGAAACTAAGAACAGTCACTCTTCTTACAGGTCGGCGTTCAATCCCCGACCGTCGTAAGTGGTTAGGCACCATTCCTTTCCCTCGTCCCATCCCAAATCCTTATTCTGATCCCTTGGAAGTGCTTTATATTCCCATTTGCTTATCGCGTACTCTTCATAATTACATTACATTACTTTTAAATATATGATATGAAAGACCATGCTAAAATTGTCAATAAAAACAAAAGAGAACTAAAACCTAACAACACCCTGTTAACCCTGTGGTTATCAGTGAAGTTTATCTCAACAAATATGTTTAATTGTAAAAGGGGCATAAATCCTACAGAACAGGTGTAAAACAGGTTCCCGCATCAGAACCTCCGAGTAACTGTTCCTCTGTAGCTGTCATAACATTTGTTTCCTATTATTATGACATTGAATATTTAGTATTATGTATGATTATTATACTTACATTCATACGCAAATTGGCTCAGCTGAATTGGTGTATATTATTAAGAGTTATACATGCAACGTTGCAAGGATCGGAATGTGAAACGACAATGAGCAAGATGGTAACCGTTGCAAGCAACAGAGGCCATGGAGTCCCCCGGGCTCTCGTACGTCTGGCACCGAGCGAGACTCTGGCACATAAAGAGGACTTGTCAACACTATCTGTGACGTCACACGCGCCAACGTTTTGTCTCGTTGTCATGGCAAACTTCTGTGATTGTTATGTCTTCCCAATGTTTTTGTCAAGCGGGTTTGTTTGAATATTATTTGATGAATATTAGACATGTGTTATATTAGTACTTACCTGTGATCAAGACGAAAAATAATATATATATATATATATATATATATATATATATATATATATATATATATATATATATATATATATATATATATATATATATGTATGCGGTAGTGATCCCTTCCCATCCTCAGGAAGGTAGTATTTATTTTTGTATTGAGGCAGGTATTTTCATTCCATGTATAACTAACCATCCTGTGAGATAGGAATATTAGATGAATTTATAGCTAGTATTTTTTATCTTCACTATGTAATCTCTATGTAATCTTTCATATAGAATAGGGTAGCAGTACATTGCTGTCTACCTAAGCTTGTTAATAAAATATAAAGTAGCCTATACTCATCCTATTGGTGGTAGTGGAAACTTCACAGAAGCACATATTGGGCTACTCCCTTTCGTATATTCTGTGAACAACACCTGTTGCGTTATGCTTCTGTAAGTAGTTTTTCGTATATTACGTGGGCTCCAACACTTATTGCGTCATGTGTTCACTAGCCACTGTACGTACGTCTTGGGAACTCCAGATCCCGTCCTGAACGTGAATGGACAGTCAGTGACAGTTGGGGAACATATACCTCCTACCCACAGTCGAGCAGAACAAAGCGTGCTGAGTGGATGTACTGCAGCTAACTCTTGCATCACAACATTCGTTATATCCTTCAGTGGTCATCATAACATTCGGTGTTTCATATACGTATCAGTGGCTGATCATTGTTATGACATTTATAAGAACATAAACCCAGTGATATACATTATAAAAACATTTCTAACCGTAAAGACTGAACTACTATATAGATCTGTACACTACAAGTGGATCTGCCAGGTGGTGCTCCTACATATTACGGCATCTGCCTTCCTCATCCCATTGCTACGGACGTATTGCTAGCATTATTGCAAACAAACGATGGGCGAATTAACAATAAGCAAAAACGTAAGTAACGTTCCAGACTCATACGTCTGGCACCGCGTAAGGTGAGGTGGATGCCAGTGGCGTCGCCTCTGATCTATATTATTATAATAAACTAATAATAACACCTTTAAACACGATAAGAATACACTGAGAAAATTCCTATTTTTGCATACAATGTTTGAGTAGAATGCAATTTTGTAGTCCTCCTTGATACATCATATCTACATCCATCCAAATCATGATATATAATGTGTAAACAAGTCCATTTGTGTTCAGTATCAACAAGCTAAAATAACTGTGATATCGACCATTGTGAGTCTGATAACAGTGCCAGTTTACAGGATTTTGTTTGTGTTTGTTTATTCAGGATACGAAAAAAATAGTCTTAACAATACTGTTTACAAGTGTGTGTGTGTTTATCACAGCCCATCCTCCTGTTTTGATTGTATTTATAGGTAGGATGAGGGATTGTATTTATAGGTAGGATGAGGACCATAGCACATATTCCGACGTACAACGCAATTAGAAAGTAGAAATCCGTGCTATTGGATTTGGACAAACTGGAAAAGGCTTTGTATTTATGTGGCAAAGACAAAATATACTAACTTAACCTAACATTCCTAGGCCTAATAACTACTATCTGAGGCCTAATATTGTACAAATTTGTGCCATAGTAGGCATTTGAATATTTATGTTGGTATTTTAGCTTCATTTTTTTCGGACTATAAAGTGAATAGTACAAAATTCTGCTATCTAATTGCTGAGTACGTCAATATTTGTGCTATGGTGCACATAGTTACAAAAAGTACTGTCTGGACAGTAGAATGAGTTGGTTTATCATGTTATTTTACAGCAAGTTCAGAAAAATTTGAATAACAGACTGACCAAAACACCTATGATAGAGTGAATCTTACTGACCTTATCAACCTATCCCCCCCCATCTTTAACCTTATCTCAGCTAACCTAACCTGACCTGTATCTAACGAATCTAAGTCTGACCAAACAACTGTATAAAGTCTAGAATTCTTGCCAAGATGAAAGGGTGAAGTTGCACTAACTAAAAGGGCCAGTATAACATTCACAGCTGATCTAACTAAGCCAATCTAACTTAATTCATTAGGCTAGCCCCAAGCGTCTGACCTCCATCGTTGGAGTGGCAGACATTCATTTCCTTTTATAGAGATAGATGCAATTCACTCAACTTAAGGGAAATAAACAAAACAGGGGGTTCCTTTAGCTTTGTGGACTATAAGACAGGATTTAGGACACAAGACTATGTAAGTGGGTTGAGACTAGGAGCTAGGTGGGTTAAGTTTATATCATTTTTAAATCAATGTAACACTTGACCACCTCTTACATTAATGTAATCGATTTAATGCTCCCTCAATATTCATTAAGAATATATGTTTTTACCAAAAAATTCAGTTAGTTGAATAATATACATTATTCATAAGCACAAGGAGCGACCTCTTCCAAGAGCCTTCTTAGACAGAAATGGTAAATGATGTTATCTTTGGCAAACCAATGATGTCATCCAGTCATGCCGCACAGGCATAGAAAATAAAAATAACATAATTTTATAACTATTCAAGCTGAATGAAGAGTGTTTGCTAAGGGTTAAATATTGGAAGGTTATTAAAAGTTAATGGTAATACCCCAAACCATTTAACATTTACAAGAGTCAATGACCAGAGTGATCTAACGGAATATTATCTTACAGACAAGTGTGGTGATGGACAGACACCTCTTCTCCACGAGGTCGCCGAAGTCTACCGTGTTCTGGCTCCCGGGTAATGGAAGAAGCATCGCCCCTCAACATAACTCTTACCGCCCCTTTGATCGCATAGTCCGCACCGTCCACATACCCGAAGCTCTGGACATATGCGCTCATCACCAGATGATACCCAAGCCCATCGTAAGTCACAGTGTTCTTAACAGGAATCACTTACGAGCCAATCATCCTTGTGCAAATTTGTGCGTTCTTTGGTTTGGAACTAAAAATCTTGGAGACGAAGAGAAGCACGACTGGTATGGAAATGTTGAATTTGCACTGCCAGCCGACTATCTGCTGCAGGTCTGGAAGTATTGCTTCTTGGTGGAGATAATGTCTACTCCAACTCACACGGCCACGCGGTTGCTCATCACTAACACGGACTACTCTGCCGTGCTCTCCAAGTACGACCCGTGTACCGCGGGAGGGCCCTGGGTTAAGACCTCTGGAGGCAATATGGGACTTACCGACTGCTTCAGATACAACAACATTGGCTACAACAAACATGGTCACTCCTTGGAATTCATGATTGAGGTCAGACCCTTCGGCCAGAGGGCGATCTTAGAGAACTGTGAGATTTCATTCAGGAATCACTTGGAAGCAAATGACTATAGCAATCCACATGTCTGTCAGCGTTTTCAGAAAACAGCAACGCCTTGTCCAGCGCCCTTCGCCGAAGCTCTGAGCTCCAGGATATTCTTTGGTGAGCACGCACGATTGGGAAGGTTCTCAAAACCCTACACACCGCGCCTCTCCTGGACTGCCTTGCAACATCTTCACCGTTACCTCGCTATGGCTGCATCTCATTCAATTCCTAATTGCAATCTGGCACCAGCTCTTTATCCTGTTCACGCACATGCTGCGAAGCGTATAATGACCAACATCAATACATCGATGAATCTTAAAGTTATAAATGGGGTATTCGATGGTTACAATCATTTCCAAATAACTTGTTTGGCAATGAGATCACAGATTCAAGGACAACAGAGTCCTGTCCTTTATTGGATGAGCTTTTCAAAAAAGACAGAAAAATATAAGAATGAAGATCCTGCTGCAATCCTTCAGAATGGGAGCAGAAAAAATCATAAAGCTCTGTGTAATAAGTAAGAGGAGCAACACCGACCTTTTCTAGTGGTTATCTTGCGTTAGTTCCGAGGATCAACGTTACCGTGGCCCGGTCTCTGACAGGCCTTCTGGTTGACGATCTGGTCAACCAGGTTGTTAGACTCGGCTACTCGCGTTCTCCCGATTAAGTTACGTTATCCTTGAACCCAACATATGTCCAATTCCCCATCATATTGGAATGTTCCAACGTAAGTGAAGTCCTAATTAAGTCAAAATGGTGCAATATAATCAACACTCGGAAGGCTTTTATCATCACTGGGAATAAAGTCAGACTAGAATGCTCTACTACAGCTAGCAATAAGGCTAGTGTGCATATTCTATCACATCTAAGTTATGGGGTCTCTACAATGTAAATATAATTGATCTTTAGTGTACTGTTTAAGTGTACAATAGGATTTTCTGAACTTTTCCTCTCGTGAGGTGACATACAATGGTACACAAAGTATAATGTGTTGTATACTGTGTATACAACACATTGTACATATATGTATACGATATATATGTTGTATACTGTGTATACATAGTTATAATGAGAGAGTTATACTGTATATATTTTGTAAGAACATTGATATTTTTGGATTTATATGCTTAAATGGACATATGGATAACTACAATTTGATTTTTATTCTGACACTATCGAACTGAAAGCTAATTTTAGCGAAAAAATATACAACTATACAGTGTATCAGTTATACAAATAAATTAAAACATGCATTGTTATAAAGTTATCAGCATTGTATATGACAAAAACATGTGCCTGCCAGATCACTGCACCACAATCCTTTTGATGTATTTTTGTATCTCTTCGAAAAATTATAGTTTAGTGAGCACTGTTGTTATGTCTCTGTATCCCTGTCTTCATATATTGTTTTAACATAAGCCAAATAAACCTTTGACTCTTATGAATATTTTAATATCCCTTATACAAAATAGAAATAATCAGAGGTGCTATATATTTTCTATTTTTTTTTAGCTAAAGTCTACTGTGCTGTCTTTGTATACAAATTCTAAATGACTTTTGAATAAAGATTTTTTCATTAGACATACACACTGATATCTTCATAAACGTACATTTAATTAGCTTCATGGACAGAAGGCATAAACGCCTACTTTATACATTTGCATTTGATAATATAAATAATATCATCTCACAAAATGACAAGACAGTACTCATAAAATATAGTAATACTGAGCACAGGAAAGTGACGGGTTAAACAACATTATTAGTTACAAACTTATAATGCTAATGATGTGAATAAAAACATTATTAGCATTAAATGCAATAAATACGCAAAATGATGATTTAATATACCATAAAATCTACCTAATATTAGGATGATTAACCCATTCGCAGCATTTTTGTCTTCTCGAGTGACAAGTGCCTTAGGGAAGCCTTAATTAACATCTAGGTAACCACATATCACGTCAGAGAATATATTGTTATGACCTCGACCATCAGAGGCTCCTGGCGTCAGAGTGGCCGTGTTAAGAACACTTATCCAGCCCCTCAGTGCCCACAGCACCACCGAGGACGCCTGTCTGCTGGTGCTTCACCCCCATGCACTACCCATGATTCTGTGCCTTTTCATAAAGATATTCCTGAAGGTGTTGATAACATTAGGGATCGAGGAAACAACTCCATTAACCCAGAAGGAAGATGTAAGACCTAGAGGATAGCTGGAACACCGAAAATTGTTTTCCTGAAGATGTCACATTGCTGACGAAACGTCGAACAAGAAAAATGGAAAGATTAAGTGTTTCTTCACCCTCCAGATAGAAGATATTTGCGTAGAATGGAAAATATATAAAAGAAAAATATTAAGTCAAAATACTGTTGTGCTTAATGACATGTATATTATCGAAAATTAGCTCTCAATATATATATATTGGTTGATTGGTGGGAAGACATGTTTGTTTTAAATCTATTTGTGACTGCGTACATTTACGCTACTGCCGTGAGCTAGTTTGTTGTATTATCTTCATAAAAACTGAGTCCTTGATGTTCTCCGTGATAAACAGTAACGATACAGTCACCCAGTATAATTGAGATTTAAATATCGATCAGACACGATAAGGTTGTGTTATCAGTATGCCGACAACAGGAGCAATTGGCGGAGGACATCCTCCTGATATCTCACACATTCGTGTCATGACGCCAGTCTGCGTTCCTAGAACACATATACAGATTACGCGTGTGTAGATAAGATTACACCTTACTCATTTTCAAGGAATTCGCATATAGAAAAATATCAAATTTTGTCATTAAAACTCTATTTGTAAAGGAGGATGTTTGTGTGTTCAAGGTTGGGGGCCAGATGCTTGTGGCTAGTCACACCAAACTTTGCAGGGTGACTGGTGGGTTAAGGGGAAGGGGGGGGGGGGAAGATGTCATTGGTGGCCTCAGTGTCCTCTTTAAAACGGAGTCAGGGTCGGTCTCAATGGCCATACCTCTGAAGCTGGCGGAGATTAAATGTTCAAGGACTCGTCCAAAAACTAAACTGTTCTGGATATTAGAACATTTGGAAGGTGGTCGGGGTCGGCTCCCTCATGAACCTGATGAAGGAAGTACATGCCATAATATTTGCATTCTGAGGCCCCGGGCACTGCCGGGTACTCCATTTAGTATAACGCTGAAAGGTTTATTGAGGTAATTTCTATGAAAATCAGTTTAATTTTAATAATTTCAGTATATTTTTGAAAATAAATTCTTTTCAGTATATCATTGAGGAACATAATTAATTTCTGTATATTATACTTTGTAAGTTTACTGCAAAGCTCTACCAACATTTAATTGTTCGATTTACGTTAAACAAATGTCCAAATAGTTAATATATATTATTTACATATGTATATATATCATTTTTGTCTGCACATTTTTTGGTTGAATTGCATTTTTTCCCCAATAACTGTATATTGTTTTAAGATGGAAATATAGAGAAACTTTACTCTTGAATTTAATTTTGTGCCTCTTGTTGTTTATTTAGAGTAAGCATGATTTATTGAAGCGGCTTCGTGTTGTAGTGGTCAACCTGTTGCCAAAACGAATTCAATATACTTATGCATGCTGTTTTGCATATTAATGAGTTTCAAATTGCTGTGTTGTTGCAACGGTGGCACTTGCTGTCACCACCGCCACCAGTATTACTATAACAGCTTCTACCCTCTTTATTAACATCACTATCACTACTACCACCAACACTATCATCACCACTACCGCCAGTACTACCATCAATGCTACCACTACCATCTTTATCATCACTACTCCAATAACCACCACTGCTTCCACTATTATTATTATTATTGTCACTATTACCAATATCATAACCTTCACGATCATCACCAATGTCACCATCACTTCTGCTATCAATCCTACCACCAACCAGACTACCATACCCCAACCGTTACATTAACACCATCAGTCCATTAAGAACCCCCTCAACCACAATCATTACCCTCCACTACTTAACGTTTGACACAAGAGATCATTTGTTATTCGGTTGCCTGTGGACGATTCCGATAGTTTTTCTCATCAGCAGCCAGGCCTCAGGTATGCTTCCCTGCTGATGGCCTGATCCAAGAGACTATTTGAGTATGGTGTTTTGTCGAACAAATCAGGTACTGAAAACAGTTTTTTTTTATAAATTTAAACGAAAAAAATGTCGAACTTAAAATTTATTTTCAGTGCGGATTTCGAGGAATATATAAGGGGACAGTCACATGGAAATATTGATCGGATAAGAGTTCAGGAGGCTCTGAATTAAAGGATTTACTGAGGAGCAATACTCAGGTAGGTCTGTTACTGGAGAATATTATGACAGTGTGGTCACAAGGGAAATATTGAAGAGGAGTTGTCACGAGAGTAATATTCAAGTAGGATGAACAAGAGAAATATTCAAGTAGGATGAACACAAGAGAAATATTCAGATAGAATGGTCACAAGATTCAATAATATTCAGGAAGGAATAAGTATATAAGGTGGTTATAAACAAACAGAATTCAGAGGCTAAAGTATTTATCAACATAACAATTGATAACAAAGTGCACGAGTAAAGTATTTCCGGTTAATAAAAGGTCAGTTATATATTTTTTCTCTAAAGGGGTTATCATAACAAAAACAGTTTACACGATAGATAATGACTGGATCGCATCCGTGTCCAGTTCCTTTTCGGGGTCCTTTCTACAATGATAACAATAAATGATACCTATTTATATCACGACAATAATTGCACGAATGAGGAATCACTGCAGGTAAAGTTTAACAAGCTCCCAACACTCTATTCGAGAATTAACTCAACTTATTTCACTAAGAAAATAAATTGAAAATGAATAACATGGCAACACAGTAGTGACGTTTATCAGATTCGTTTAGATATGAATAACGTGCAATACAGAAAAAAAATTATGATAGTATATCTGCAGGTGAGCGATTGACTGGTGACTAGTGGGGTCCAAGGCTTTCCCCAGGCAGTAAGTCCCTTCTGCTCTCCTGACGAAGTTGTGGCTCCTCCACAGCGCCTGCTGAAGGTGGGTATATACACAGTCTCTGAGGAGTTTGTTCAGATTGTTCAGTTTAAGTTATCCTTGATTTTATTAGCTGATGTGGTACGACAGGTTATGGTGAGCGGGTGTTAATGGACTTAAACGATTACTTTCCCTTTCGTCTGTAAGTTCTTTCGCATTTTAGCTTCGCGCAAGATGATTTAGTGAAATATTATTGAATTAGCATCAAGCAGCTTTTCGAATGATTAAACCACACATCAGAAAGTGAAGAAACAACGACGTTTCGGTCGGTCCTGAACCATTATCAAGTCACGACTTCCCTTCTTACTTACGTGTTGTTACTTTATTGTGAAAATAATTATCTCCATGTGTTCCAATATTCTCTTTATTATTATTGTTTCCTGCACTTTCTAAGGTATACTTTGTTAGGACACTACCCTGTTATTGTGCCCCTTTTTGTATACCGATAAGTGCCCCATTCCAGGTAACTGATAGCACTTTGGTGAAATATTTGAGATCATTGCAAGTGGCTTGTATTTGATTCCAGCAGTGCCATTTAAGATCTGTTGTGATATCCTGTCAGGTCTTAAAAGTTATTTTTTAAATTTATTTATTTAATTATATCTTGTTATGATTAGTGTCTTAGTTCCGTTTTTCTCAATGAATTCTTAGTAAGAACGTCTTTAAATTTTTAATTTCCTCTTAGTTTTCAACTCTACAGTATATTCAATGTTGACAAAGTGGACGCTGAAAGATCCTCCACCGAGCGGGCTGTCTCTTTGACATATTGCATTCGAAAGTTTCTCTCTGGCTTCAGTAAGGGTTAAGGTTTCATAACTCTTGATTTCCTGGTGATTTCCCAATTCCCCTTTAAATGATTGAGTACTTGAAATCACTCACGACTAAGGTATTTTCCCTTCCTTTTAACAGCTGCATCTTCCACTCGTATTATTATGACTGTAGATGCATTGTTGGTATCTTCGAAGTCCCGTCTTTATCTCCTGTTATTTTATGAGGAGCGTTAAATGACTGCCCTCACAATATGCTGACTTTCTGAAGTTATAATTATTGTGAGGTACAACTTTACCATCATGTTCTTTGCTATTTACAAGATTTACAAGGTTCCACGTCACTTTTGCTTATTTGTTTCCTCATATTTGGGTACCCCGGAGAACGCTGCATCTATAATGCCTTTGAAAATATCTCTACCATTGGTAGCATATCTGGGACTTCATCTCGTATAGTCATCTCAACTGTGTGGGTGTGATGTGCTCTCATATTTACTCTCGCCTATGAGTGGTATGGTCTGAAATCTGTATAACAACGGCTGGGTGTTGAGTTGTATGTATGACATCCAGAAACTCACAATTCCCGTGTGAAACAGATCTTGTTATTTATCAAGTTTTTTATGACGCATTCAGATATTAATTTTACTACATTTGAGGTGCTTAGGTATTCACCTCAGGTGTGTTATCTTCTCAGGCAATCAGCTTGCATGTGTCTGGCGTAATCTACCTTAAGAATTCGTTAATTTTGCAACCCTTAACTATGTGTTACGTGGTCCGGTTATCAATGTACCCGTATGTGACACAGCCCGGGTATAAGATATATAGGTGTGATGTAATCACTTGTTCACCTGTACTGAACGTGACGGGCACAGCTGCCCTGGTCTCTGTGGTTCACAATACTTGTCTAGAATGTGTTCACTTGTGTATATAGAGTTAATGCTATTTGTATAATTAGAATATAATGTGAATGCATTTGTTTATTTCGGGGTAAAATTATAATGTTATGTGTATGTGTGTATTTACTATTTGTAAATTTGTTTCTGCAGAATCGAGCTATTAGCTCTTGAACCCCGCCTTTCTAACCAATTTATTTTTCCTCTATTATGTCTACTACATATATTCATCTTACAAGCGCACACAAGCACACATCCCCAGGAAGCAGCCCGTAGCAGCTGTCTAACTCCCAGGTACCTATTTATTGCTAGGTGAACAGGGGTAACAGGGTGAAATAAACTCTGCCCATTTGTTTCTGCCTCTGCGGGGATCGATCCCGGGCCCTGAGGACTACGACCTCCGAGCGCTCTCCACTCAGCCGCACGGCCCATCGGAAACCCTGTGTGTGTGTGTGTGTGTGTGTGTGTGTGGTGTGTGTGTGTGTGTGTGTGTGTGTGTGTGTGTGTGTGTGTGTGTGCGTGCGTAAATATAGATAAGATAAGGAGGAATCCATTTCCTGATAACCCACACCAGGTGCGTGGTGGAGGATTGTACCTGATGACTCTTCTCACTTAGTC
>WNGS01005997.1:10623882-10641465 GCA_020271785.1 Procambarus virginalis | reverse complement strand
TTGTACACCTCTCTCATGTCAGCCCCTAACTCTCTCATGTCTCCCTTAACTCTCTCATGTCTCCCTTAATCTCTCATGTCACCCCCTAACTCTCTCATGTCAGCCCTAATCTCTCTCATGTCACGCCCTAACTCTCTCATGTCACCCCTAGACTCTCTCATGTCAGCCCCTAATTCTCTCATGTCAGCCCCTAACTCTCTCATGTCACCCCTAACGATGGGGTGTTACCACACCCCATCGGTGTGGCAACACCACTCGCTCCAAAAGCTTCCTTTGGTCATTAGACTTAGCACGCTAATTGTTAATTAAAACTTAACCGTACTACATCAACAGTCCCAAGGTGAAATCGACTGTAATTATTATGTTTCTGTTTTCATCCGGGTATAGCAGCTGGGGTATAGCACCTGGGCCAGCCGGGTTATAGCACCAAGAGTATAGCATGTTGGATATTCATACGAAAATGCTTGCGTTACCGTATACAGATGTGATGTCAGGCTTGCAATCTGTATGTCAGAGGCTGACACACGTACCTCGCCCACGCAGCCAGGTAAGGCTGGTACTCATACCCAGGTACACTTAGGAACAGATAGGTACTACGGGTAGAACACGGTGGTACATGCAGGTAGAAGAAGTAGAAACATGTACGAAGATATAGGTGAGAGGTAGAGACACATAGAAAACAAGGTGATGAAGGCGAGTAGCACTGGTGAGCTGTTATGAACCATATAGGTTCAAAAAGCACAGGTAGATACCAGGGGCCCACAGGTAGGTACAAAGATTATACGTATAACTGGTTCGTATCAGAGGCACAGGTAGGAATTAGGGGCAAAGGTAGGTACAGGGTGGCACAGAGGAAGATTTTTTGTTAGAAATACCAGAATGCTACAAGAGAAATAGGACCCAAAAGAGCACCGATAAGTACAAGGAATCACAGGTAAGAACAGGTAGGTACAACCACACCCTCCTTAACCCTTAAACCGCGCAATCACTAAGGGGGCACTATTAAAAGTCGGTGGAAGCGAGAAGGGCGGACCGCGAGGCACCTTTTACCTCAGGGTGTGAGCAGACACAGGTAAACATTATCAGCGCTGTTACCTACACTCCAAACACGACTTTAAACTAACCAAAACTCCCGCAGGTCCATCGCACGTATGACCTGGCTGTCCAAGAACCATTTTCGTTTAGATCGAGGATAGAGCAGTCTTGGCCCCCTCCTTGGCCAGCATCCCGGTGACTCAGAGGGAGAGGCCCTGTGTCTGGAGATGCTTACGGTGTTCAGTTCTGACATGTTTATAGAGGGTTACAGCTGACGTGGCTGGAGGGGATGATAACGTGGCAGGAGATGATGATAACGTGACAGGAGCGGATGATAACGTGGCAGGAGATGAGAGAGCCAGAATATGACGCTCAGTACCGGAAACATAGATGTTAACGATAATTATTTATTACACGCACATACGTTATGTAACGGAAAGCATTATCAGTATATGTTTACATTATCGAAGATATCTTCACAGGATTAGGGTTACAATATCTTAGTTCCATAGCCCGTGCTACGTGGGAATTTGAGTTCCGAGTAACTAAATCTATAACAACAATATATTACCTTAGTTTTGTCCTAAACTGTATAAACCGACTTTAATGAAAACTACTATATAGAACTTTTAATGTTTGTTCGGATTATAAACTATTTGGTATTGAGGTCAAACTTTTACATTAAATTTTTGATTCAGATGCTTTTCCCAGCAAAGTATTTTATAGAGTTCTGAAGAAATTCTTACTTAAACTCTACCTTTTGTCGAGGTTTCCACAGTACCTAAAGACTGGGCCTTTTTACAAATTTAACATTATATTAAATTTATATTAGAAAGGAGCTTCACAATATTTTAAGACACACTTAACCACTAATTAGTTTTCTATTCTTGTTAACTAACAACTACAACAGTGGAATTGTTTAAAATGTAGAGATCCTTTACCTCTATGATCTCAGATCTGGTGTTGTTTATCTATTTAAATGTTCGATACGTGGGAAATACCTCAAAAAAATTTAAAACACGGTATTCATGAACACTTGGGCATGACTTACCGTACAGGTTTGCCCCGTAGGCAGGTTGCATCCTCTCCTATTTGAGATCACTGCGAGGAAATGCGGCTCCTTCTCTCTTGCAGCTACTTGGCGGTTCTGTTGCCTGGTTCGTCACGCCGGGAACTCAACATCTCTGATAGTATCTCAGTAGTTAGAATGAGACCAGAGTTGAACGGCTCCGAGTCCTCGATTCAGTTGTTTACACAGTAATTATCGTCTTCTTTGAAGCATGTATATCAATTAGTGAAAACGGCGAATAGTCAGATATTGCTCAAACTGACCAGCAGTTTTCTAAATATCGGAAATATGACTCGTGAGCGTTATATTTTAGCCAAATTGTGGCTCATTGCACATATTTAGAGTTTTAAATTACGACTTTTTATACAGAAAATAAGTCTATAAGTGAAAACGGCTATTGGTCAGATTTTCTCCAAATTGACCTGTAGTTTTCAAAATATCAGAAATATGACTCTAGAAGATTATTTTTTGCCGAATTCTGGCTCATTGCACATATTTGGAGTTTTAAATTGCTATTTTTTATGTTGAAAATTTGCAAATTAGTGAAACCGGAATTTATCAGATTTGCCTAGTTGTGTTTGCGGGGGTTGAACTCTGGCTCTTTTGTCTCACCTCTCAACTGTCAATCAACTGGTGTACAGATTCCTGAGCCTACTGGGCTCTATCATATCTACATCTGAAACTGTGTATGGATTCCGCCTCCACCACATTACTACCTAATACATTCCATTTGTTAACTACTCTGACTTGTGTGTGTGTGTGTATTCACCTAGTTGTGCTTGCGGGGGTTGAGCTCCGCTCTTTCGGCCCACCTCTCAACTGTCAATCAACTGTTTCTACTACTACTATTTTTTCCACACCCCACACATGTGTGTGTGTGTGTGTGTGTGTGTGTGTGTGTGTGTGTGTGTGTGTGTGTGTGTGTGTGTGTGTGTGTGTACATATATATGTATATGAAGCTTTCCATGGAGTTTAGCACCTCTTTTTAGTGTATTACATTTGTTTACTATTTTTGCTCCTAAGAATATCTTTCTTATCAGGTAATCAAGGGTCAGTAATAACTAAAACAAAATATCAATATATTTATTTGGAATGTGTGGACGTACAAAAGAGCCCACAGAGCCTGGCGAGCTCTGTTGATAAATTCACTCACTCACACACAACCATACATACACGCACGCACGCAAACACACCAAAGAGCTGAAGATCAACCCCCGCAAGCACAATTAGGTGAACACACACACACACACACACACACACACACACACACACACACACACACACACACACACACTCACGCACATATGCGTCCAGCCAATAATCTCACAGCATCTCTTCCATCATCCATACTGATTAATAGTATTATCATTACCCTTAATCATCTCACTTTGTTTCAGTCCCCCGCTTGCTTTAACGCCGCCCCCGTTCTCCTTTATTGAGCTTACCAGCACCAGAGAAAACCACCAAGCTTCATAACTTCGTTTGTATGATAGAACAGATGAGTTAGTCAAAACATTTACTCTTAAAGTTGGTATTGATTACCATCTTGGACTGCCTTTGAGCAGCCTGAGGGCAGTAATATTCCGGGAATCTCAACAAAATCTCGTAGACTTGAGGCAGAGTCCAAAATCACACCAGTTACTCCATCTATTATCATTCTATTATACAGGAAGAACCGCACGTCTATGGGTCATTCAATAAGGTTGGTAGATTTCTAGATGTTATCACTGCTAGGCTTAGACTCTGCTACAAGTTCCTCTGGGAATTTGCAGCATCTGTTGATGTAGTTGGGACTAAATGTAAACTCTGTCAGCGGAACTATTCGCATACTTTGCGTCATTATTATATAATGGAATGGGAAAAAATTGCGATTTTCATTGATAACACCATTAATAGTGTCCAAAAAATGTGTAAGTATTTCATTCATAATGATGATATACTGCCAGGAATCTTAGCCAAGTACCAAAAGCTTGCTAACTGTAAGTGCAGCCTGAACATGACTGTAAAGCTGCCGCCCAGTTGGGTGGGTGTGGAGCAAGACCAGTAACTGTGCGACTCACCGTAGATGTAAAGTGCCTTGTATAGTGACTGTTGTGAGCCTCTTGTGAATCACTTGTGGTATAAAAAAACGTATTGATATATATATATATATATATATATATATATATATATATATATATATATATATATATATATGTATGTATGTATGTATGTAATATTAACAATTGTGTAACTAGCTTCACAAGAATGTCACTTACTTACCTGCACGAACAATGGACGAAGGGGTTCAGTTCCTGAAGCGATTGTGTGCCTCTGTAACCCTTTCCACCACCGCCCACGGGATGGGTATGGGGTGCATAATACAAAATTTAAATGTAAATGTTAAAGGCAGTTCGTGTTGTGGATTTACTTTCTGAGTTTATTATACCTTCAACACCAATCAACCATTTTTCCTATATCTTTATTATTTAATGAAGGTCAACCCGGATTTACGTACTATTTTGTCCTGGACTATGTCCAAGGCTAAAGTATAGTTGCTGGTTGGTCAGAAAGCTATTGAAGTGGCCTTACTAGCCCACCAGAGGTTGCCAGAAGCCCAGCACCAAACCAAAACCATCACTTACATGCATTTATAAACCCCTCCACTTCATTTATTTTCACGTACATGCCCTTTAGTGTTTAGTCTTTTGTAGCTTCTTTATCATTTATCCTGTTAACAATAGATTCCTTTATTACTATATTCATTTATATGTTAATTTATCTAATCATCTGTAGAACCATATTCATTGGTTATTCTATGTCATCTGTCCTCCACTCGTCTGAAGGAAGACATAAGCAAAATTGTCCATTAATTGAGTACAACTACGACAACTTCATCGGATATTTAAGCCTGCCTGTTTCGTCACGACTTGCAGTAAACTATGGCAAATACTTCCCATCACTACAAGACCACGACTAGATAAGTGTAATTTATTCATATATTTACAACTAGATGCGATATCTCACAGAACACCAAGAACATCATGACCACCTAGAAAGGACAACATGATTGAGGTTCAGCCAAAGGATAAGAGGATAGAGGCTCAACAGAAGAACAGCAGGATGGAGGTCCATCAGAAGGACAAGAGGATAGTGGCTCAGCAGAAAGACAGGAGGATGGAGGTCCATCAGAAGAACAAGAGGATAGAGGCTCAGCAGACAAACAGCAGGATGGAGGTCCATCAGAAGGACAAGAGGATAGAGGCTCAACAGAAGAACAGCAGGATGGAGGTCCATCAGAAGGACAAGAGGATAGTGGCTCAGCAGAAAGACAGGAGGATGGAGGTCCATCAGAAGAACAAGAGGATAGAGGCTCAGCAGAAGAACAGCAGGATGGAGGTCCATCAGAAGGACAAGAGGATAGTGGCTCAGCAGAAAGACAGGAGGATGGAGGTCCATCAGAAGAACAAGATGATAGAGGCTCAGCAGAAGAACAGCAGGATAGAGGCTCAACAGAAGAACAAGAGGATAGAGGCTCAGCAGAAGAACAGCAGGATAGAGGCTCAACAGAAGAACAGCAGGATAGAGGCTCGGCAGAAGAACAGCAGGATGAAGGTCCATCAGAAGGACAAGAGGATAGCGGCTCAGCAAAAGGACAAGAGGATGGAAGTTCACGAGAAGGAAGGTTATCTACAGCTTACGGAATATAGTTCAATACAAGTAATATCTCTAACTCTACGGGTGTTATATAGCACGAATCGTGACATAGCTGTAATACAAACTATACCCGTAGTTCTAAACAGTATCTAGCAGAATAAGTGAGAAAAAGCTTGGAAATAAACATAGAATATTTCAAGAGTCTTTGAGAGAAGGAATCGTCATTGAAGTTAACTTGAACGAAGATATCTTAAGTAAAGTACTTTGAGCAAAGACATACATGTTGAGTGAAAATATTTTGAGAAAAGTTAGTTTGAGTAAAGGTATGTATAGCAAAAGGAAAAACTAATTAAAGTTACCTCGAACAGAGAATATAATTAAATTTGAAAAGGTATTTTAAAGAAGGTTCAACAATTCCTGAAAAAGCTTTTTCCAGACAATGATGTCTCCTGCCAGGACACTGTGTTCACACACGCTCACAAGACACCTCACAAATATGCAAGATTGGTCCAGTAAGTGGCTTTTGAAATTCAATCCTAATAAGAACAACAATGAGGATTGGATCCGGAGAAACGAGACTAGATGATCGGTACAGCCTGACGGAGAGACATTTTCCAACCTCGGACAAGGAAGAGGTGACCTTAGTGTGGATATGACCTTAAGTATTTCACTGGAAGCACATATAAAGGATAACATCAGCGGCATATGCAATTCTGACAAAAATATCAGCAGCCTAAAATAATCTGGACTCAGAACCATTTAGAACATTGAATGTTTCAGGAGTCGCAGAGTCGTGTGTTGAACCTACACATACCATAATCACATATACTCACACGAAACTTCCTCATATCTGATAAGACAAACACGCACAAAACACTTGGTTATACTACTCATAAGACACGACCACACAGAGGACACATCCAGTTACACACTCACTTATGACTACTTAATACAAAATGGCAGATTAGTTATGTATCAACCTCTCTATTTAACAACAATACTAAACCCTGACCCAAGTGACCTCGAACATTTGTAGCCAGGTTTTATAGTGTTGTGTCTACGAATTTACATTTATTTTCATTCTTTGTTCAAAAACCAAACTGTCGTTTTCTAAACCGTAATTTAGGATTTGTAATGCTACGGATCCTAACAAAAGTCAACACTATGCAGAAAAACTGCTTTTGACCTATCTGGCGTAGGTGAGAACGGCCTTACGTTTGATGAAGAGATCCTTGGAACAAAAATTCAGTCCCTTTTAATGTTCATTATCAAATCTGAAGCCAGATTGAGGAGATCAGCTGACTAATGACGCTGGCACTCACTGACCTGGCTGACTCAAACAAGCGAGAGTCACTCTGACCTCACTGAAAAGGATGCAATTGTTACTCTAATAAGGCCTCCAGCAAGTATCTAGTAAGGTACTCCAGCAAGCTGCGTCACCAATAAATGTAACAAATATTTATAAATAATTTGCTTATGCTGAAGTGGTTTGAAGACCTGAGGGTCAATGGCATTAGAACCTGGAGAACTTGTGTGAAAAGAGTACTCCAGGTTCTACAATCATAAACGCACATATGTAGTAAAGGAGATTCATTCTTTGACAGGAGTAAACATACCAACAAACAAATCTGAAGATAAAAAATTGACAACGTTTCTGTCCGTCCCTGGCCATTACAAGTCGTGTAATGATAACGGTTCAGAATAGATCGGGACGTTGTCAATTCCTATTTGTGAGATGTTTGTCTAATTTTCAGCCACGTAATTGTGCATTACCGTCGGCAAGAGTAAACATAGACTCTTGGCAAAGCCAGAGAGTTTTTTTGAGATTTTAAATGGTCAGTGTGCCCTTATATCTCTTAGTACCTAAGAGCTTATTGAGTATTTTGAGGACTAAGAGCGCCTTCAGTTTTCCCTCACGTGTGTTCAGAAGCAAGAACACCTCCAGTGTTTGGAAGTTGCATGACTTGGTACACTGGCAGTCTCTTGGGATTACAAGGATGGGAAGGCCTCCAGGTTCTGAAGCTTCTAAGATATAACGCACTTGCATCCTTCGTGGAATCCAAACCACAAGCTACACTGGTCACTCAACTTTTGAGGTTTAAGAAAGTTTCGACCATCGCGTGATTCCAGGAATGAGAACGTATCCACACACCCCTGATTATGAATTATTTGAGTTATAAGTATGCCCTGGTATAGGAATGTGTACCTCCAACCGTAATAGTTTCTGGGAATGTGTATCAGCTTCACCTAACTCTGCAGATCGGTTACCACCTTCATTTTGGGGGGAGCTTTCGACCAGCTGCCAGCTTCTTGTCGTCGTCGAGGCCACTAGGGTTAGTGGCCCTCAGGTAAATCAGGTAAATACGTTCCTGGAAGTGAACCTGCTAGCCCCTACTTTCTACAAACAACTTGAATCCAACAAGAAAGCAGGCTTCAAGCAGCAATAAATTCCCTGGAACAAGAGAAAAAGCGTTGTGTGAATGTACTACATTGTGTAAGCTGTCAGTTTAAAGTAATCTGACTAATGAACAAAGTATTTTACCACCAGCATAGCACACATGAGCACCTACTTAACGTACCATCCTGTCTCCAACACCAGATCCACCTCAGCACTGCTGTAACCCCTCCTCTCTCCCCCACCACAGTCTGCACACCACGGCAGACAATCGCAGGGAAAGAGTCGAGGTCAAGGAGGCACCTCAAGCCGAGCCAAACTTGGAGTGCCAGGAGAGGTATTGATGGGTGTTGCTCTGCGCCGGTTTGGTCTTCTGCAGCGCCGTCTCCACATCGCCCATGTTTATGGCGTCCAGCTTAAGCTCCGGGAGCTCCGAGTCCCCCACTGGGGCGGGGGAAACCAGACAGGTCAGTGTGAATGGTGTAAACTGGAGTGACAGTGTAAATAATATACATAGGGTAGTAAATGGGATGTAATTAAAAATTGCAAATATGGCGTCACAGTATCAATCAACAGTAATAACCCTAAACGGATAATTAATGGAATAAAGAGCATTGCTGGAGGAGGCGGATTTAGGTAAATAATTTACCAAACTAGCAAGAGTTGTTAGAGCGATAAATAAAGGGAAAATAAATAATGAAGTACGTACAGACAGTAGGTCTGGTAAAGACATGGCCTTAAGTGTTCTTTAAGATATTGAATATAATAACAAATATTAATTAGAAGTAAGCCCTTGATATTTCGATTTACTCAAAAGAAATTTAACATTTTAAAATTTTAAAAATATATTTTTAGTGATTCAAAATCACTAAAAAGAGGACTTTGATTGATTTTTAAAATTAGCTAATGATCGACGAATGTGATTTGATGTTGATCTTAAATTGTATTCATCCCACCTCACCTGTGACGATCACTTCATCTGGCAGGCTCATCACGTGTGACGATCACCTCATCTGTCATGCTCCTCATGAGAGACTCAACCCACCTACCACCCGCCTCACCGGTTACTCACTCCCGCACACTACATACCTCGCGCGTCATTCATCTCGCTTGCCACGCACTTTACCTGTTGCTTCCTCTCGCGTCCATAACTCTTCTATTGCTCACCTTACACACGTTACTCACGCCCCAGGTCACTCTTCTCACCAGGGTGACCTCTCACCAGGGTGACCTCTCACCTGAATGATCCTCCAAGACGTTGAAGACCTTTCTTAGGCAGCTCATAGCGGCCTCCCGACACACCACCTGAAGGTCGGATCCGCTGTACCCATCAGATAACTGCAGGGAGAGGGCAAGAGATAGAGGAATATCTGCGGTGGAAGAGGGGATACTCGTGGTGGGAGAGGGTAAACCCGTAGTGGGAGAAGGGACACCTTTGGTGGGAGGGGAAAGTAGGTAACAAGGTCACTGTCAGACTACGTGTACATATCAACGACCTTATAAACTCTTTTTGACCTTCCATTTTCCTCTTTGCAGTTAGGTGACCATCGAATGACCTGTTAATTAACCACTGACTGGTAATAGTTCCCGCTAACTTATACCAGCATTGATTACAAGTGTTGTTCTTCTCCCGGATGTGACAGCCTTCAGCGCAGTGCCACTGACAAATTACAGTCTCTAGCGGAGTCCCACTGATATATCACAACTTCTAGCATAGTCCCATTGAAAAATGACCGCCTCTAGCATAGCCTCATATGACATACAGTATGAGAGCCTCTACCGGAGTCATACTAAAACGTAACAGCCTCTAACGTAGTCCCACTGGCATATGACATCCTCCGCTGTAATCCCAGTGGCAAATTCCCTGCCTAGTGACCCCCTAGATGATCTAACCCAGCTGAGATAGTCCCTAGCTACTGACTGACCTGGGCTAACTTCTTGTAGTCGAGATGGGTGGTGATGGCGTGGCCAGCTTCCTCCAGGTCGGGGATGACCTCTGGCAGGTGGTGTTTGAACATGGCCTCCCGCGCCTCCAAGCCCGGCAGAGGCACTAGGATTCTTTTCTCCAGGCGACGGAGCATTGCTGGATCCAGCTGCCTGTTGGGGGTATGGCCTGAGTTGATTGGTTGATTAAAGATTAAGCATGGATTAAGAAGCTGGTGATGAGTAGGATATCCAGCACTGTAAATTTGAATAAAAAGATCGCTTTTGCTTCCTATTCATGTATGTAACTCTTTTATATTCGTGACTCTCGTTTGGTTTACCTCAACAAATTGATAACTGCTTTTATATACGTGTTCAATATCTTCCCACAGGAGGTGTGTTAGTTTATCATAGAACATGTGCTCCTTGTCCTTTTCCCCCTCAGAGGTTCCTCGGAGGAGCTTGGGAGGAGGGAAGAGATTAAGATACGGGACTTAGATAAAGGCGCGGAATAGGCTGAAGGCCATACCAGTTACAGCCCCGCTCCTGTGCCAGGTAAATCCACTACGGGCTCACCATAGCCTGTGCTACCTGGAACATTTTGTTCCGAGTAGCTGAATCTAAAACAACAGCTGAAGGCAGCATGGGAAAGGTTACCAGGGTATGTTGGAGGCAGCGAGGAGGAAGACATGGTGGTTAGCTTGGGTGAGGCCATCAAGCTCCACCAGCAGTTGGGTCTTCATTCTGCGGGAGGCCTCATGCTCCTGTTCACCCTGGCGTGAGGCCATCAACGCGTCCACCTCGTCCACGAATATCGTGGAGGGCGCGTGGTATCTCGCCATCTCAAACAGCACCTGCGGGGATGGTAGTTGTGATGTTGATGGTACAGATCAAGTGATTAAATTAAACTGGCTGTCTGTTGTGCCAAGGAGTAACACGATGCCAACCTGTTTTGGCTGCTAAAATATAGTTTCGCAGTAGACACGAGGATATGGCAGTTAAAGCATGACAGGAATCTAGAAATAATAATAATAATAATAATAATAATAATAATAATAATAATAATAATAATAATAATAATAATAATAAAATAATGTAATAATAAAATAATAATTACCGAGAGTTAAGCAATTATGACTATATGACACATAAAAGGAATACGAAGAGCATAAGAGCTGGAACATGAGGACTGAGGGAAGGAAGGAACCACTTGGACCGTCGGGAATTGAACGCCGACCTGCATGAAGGGAAGTCGTCGTTTAACAAGTCCAAGTGGTTGAACGATATATTTACAAGAGCACAATAAAAAGAGTTCATTCACTTCCTAGTCTTAAGCAACAACTAAATGAGTTATTGCTTAAGACAAGTCTAACATATGGAGGGTTACTGCGGGTCTTGTGCCAGGTATATGTAAACATGGCTCTTACCACAACAGCACTTTCTTATGAAGGAAATTACAAAGCATAAAAAGGTTCAAATAATGTTTTTTTTCAGGTTAAGACCGTACATTTTATATATAAATGCATGTAGTATATCCTGCAAGGGGGTAACTTTTTTTAATTAATAGATTGTGAAGGAGGGTGGGGAGAGAAAGAGGAGAACAGAGGGACAAAAGGCAGAACAAGAGAGTTGGAGAGGTAGACAAACAGATAATCAAACAGTCAAGCGAGCGAGCGAGCTCAGCCAGCTCTTGGAGAACTCCTCTGGCATGCCAAGACGATCCCGAGGAGCCTCGATCCTCACCCTGACTAGCTTCTCCGAGTCACCCCTCCACTTGGACACCAGCGAAGTGGCGGAGATGTTGAAGAACGTGGTCTTGCACTCCGTCGCTACCGCCTTCGCCAGGAGGGTCTTGCCTGCATGGGGAGGAGGCACAAAGAACCTAGTTAACAGCTACGGATTAAACTGCGTACTCAGAGCCCGGCGACCAACTCAGATAGAGAGAGAGATAATACACATCCATTTTTAAGCATTATTCTCCTGAGCATGCCTGAAACCTGGATCTGAATCGTTTATATATATTATGGATAACAAAGGTCCCAGGACGGAGCCTTGAGGCACTCCACTTACAACATTTTCCCACTCTGAATTAACCTCATTTACACTGTTTCCTTTGGTATAGCCACGCCCTAATCTCCTGAACATGCAGGTAAATATAACAAGACTATCATTCTGCTTATATTACTGGCCTTGCCTTCTGCACTGACACGCCCCTCACCTGTGCCCGGAGGTCCATACAGGAGAATGCCTCGCCACGGCTTGAACCTGCCGACGAAGAGCTGAGGATATTTTAGAGGGTACACCACGGCCTCCTTCACAAGCCTCTTGGCGTCCTCCAGACCAAGAATATCCTCCCATTTAACCTCAGGATTGTCTACCAAGATCTCCTGGTGTGAGAAAATAGTGCGTAGAGTATTACTGAATAAATAGGAATTGTAATGGATAAATTAATGTCTTAATATATATATATATATATATATATATATATATATATATATATATATATATATATATATATTATATATATATATATATATATATATATACCCACCCGCTGAAGTGACCACCATCCCACTGTAGTGACCACCCACCCCGCTGTAGTGACCACCCACCCCGCTGTAGTGACCACCCACCCCGCTGTAGTGACCACCCACCCCGCTGTAGTGACCACCCACCCCGCTGTAGTGACCACCCACCCCGCTGTAGTGACCACCCACCCCGCTGTAGTGACCACCCACCCCGCTGTAGCGACCACCCACCCGCTGTATAATGTTGGCTAGGTCTCTAAACTCTCCAGTGAAGTGAGGCATGAGGATAGGCGGCTTCACACTCTTCTCGTCCCACAGATCGCTGTCCTCGTCATCCTCACCTGTGAGGTCAAAGGTCACACATTACATCCAGGTCAAACGGGTCACGGATCAATTCACAGGTCATCATAGGGTGTGGTGATATGATAAGGCAAACAGGGCTACGGTCTAATTCTAAATGTTTGAATATCAATATATATCTTATCACCAGCAATGATTTAAGCTATTAGTTGAATTTTTATATTTATACTGAATTCAATGTTGCAATCTGTTAATGTCATTTGCTCACTCTAAACAATGTAAAGGGATTAATGCATACTTTATTTATGTATTAATCCATTTATGTACAATTGAATAAGTAAGTACTTCATTCAATTGAATAAATACATAAATTTATGCAATTTAATACATTTAAACACATAATTTGATACATATTTGTTTGGGTGAATTTTATACATAAAATTAGCTTAATTTGTATTTTCTACACACTAAATAGAGAACAAATTGGCCATAATATACGTAATATTTTATTATTTAGGTGTTTTTTATGTATAACGGAGTTTGTCTTGCATTTAAAAGGAGAATTACATATTGTCATGAACAATTTCTGAAATATTTGTGTTTCTTGAAGGATAAAGATGTGATTCAGGTATGTAGCAAGAATATTGTATTCACCTATTTGTGCTTGCGGGGGATTGAGCTCTGGCTCTTTGGTCCCGCCTCTCAACTATCAATCAAATGGTGTGCAGGTTCCTGAGCCTACAGGGCTCTAGCATATCTACACTTGAAACTGTGCATGGAGTCAATCTCCACCAATACCTCATTAGGAAGAGGCACATCTTCCTAATGCATTCCATTTGTCAACCACTCTGACACTAAAAAAGTTCTTTTTAATACCTCTGTGGCTCATTTGGGCACTCAGTTTCCACTTGTGTTCCCCTAGTGCGTGTTCTCCTTGTGTTAAATAGCCTGTCTTTAATAGTGTGTGAGTGTACAGGTGTGGGTGTGAACGCAGTTGTGTGTGCATGTACGAAAAGTGAGAATCGGTGTGAGGAGAAGACAGGTGTGTGTGTACGACGTATACGATGCGTGTACATGTCAGTGTTGGTCGATGTGTACTTACCTAATTGTACTTACCTAATTGTGCTTGCGGGGGTTGAGCTTTGGCTCTTTGGTCATGAGATGTGTGATGTGTGTCTCACTTTGATGTGTGAGATGTAAGGTTAGATGTAAGGGATAATAGCAGATGTGTGGGTGCTTGTGTGTGTTCACGAGGTGTAGGGGTCTGAAGATTGACGTGTGCGTGTGTACGTACGAAGCATTAAGGTAGGTGTGTGTGTGTGTGTGTAGCTATAACGTAACTCACCAGGTGACTGGTCAGGGTGGGAAGGAGGCCTTGGAGGACCCTTACCCACATCACCAATGTTGTCTTCAAGACGAGTGTAGTCACTTATCATCTGCTTCAGGTCCAACACTTGCCGTGGCTGTGGCGAGTAGATCAGAGTGGGGGTTAGAACCACACAAAATGTAAAAGAGATCGGATTTGCATGTGGTTCTCTCACACGTGAACTGTAATCTCTGGCAGAGATTAGTTACACACTAGGGGTTGTTCCCCCTCCCCTGTAGAAAAGCACAACTAATATTAAAAGTGAAAATTAATGAAATTATTATCACATGTTTAATATCTTATAATTGCTTTTATAGGGTGTAGCAAAATATCCATCTTCTTGCACTTGAACGAGTACTTGAATCCAGAGTCGACACGCTAATTGTAAGTGACTCCTATCATCCTTCACAGCACTCAGCTCCTCAGGGCTTAAGTGTGACGTGTTTGTGTCTGAAGCTAGGAACAGGTATAAGGAAATAATCAAGAGAGTCAGAGTTTGTCTCCTGTGGATTTCTGACTATATTGGTCTCTGAATTCATGATAGAACTGATGAGTTGCCCCAAACATTTGCTCGTAAATATAGAATTAATGACCATTTTGTATTGATTTCGAGCAGCCTGAGGGCAGCAATATTTCGGAAACAGCAACAAAATGTACTAGACCTGAGGTAAAGTGAAATTCACACCAGTTACTACATCTATGATCGTTCTATTATGCAGGAAGAATAATCCATGGATTATCTAATAAGGTTAGACAATTACTTGAAATTAAACAAAATTACAAACAGTAAAACGATCAGTATATGTTGTTGGCAAACTTCCAGACGTTACCACTGCAAGGCTTACGCTCGGCTCCATGTACCTCGCTCCACCTGCTGACGTAAACTTGACTAAATGTAAACTCTGTCCCCAGAACTGTTCATATACTTTGGGTCATTATGTGACTGAATGCGAAAAATCGCGGAATTTAGAGATAACTCTATCAATGGTGTTCAAGAGACGTGTATGTACTTCATTCATAATGATGTACTTCCAGAAATCCTAGTTTAGTAACCAAAGTTTGTCCTTTCCTCTTCCCTCTCCTGTTCCCCTCCTTCTTCCTACCGCCTTCTCCCCTCCCTCCCTCCCTCATCATCGAAGAATCCCCCTCCTCCCTCCCTCCATCATCGAAGAATCCCCCTCCCTCGTACGCACCATCTGCCGGTCTTGACGGGTCCGAGGGAAGCTGCGATGCCCGCGCCCCCTTTCTCGCTGTCGGTGTCGGAGGAGGACTTGGTGGGGTCCTTCTTCTCGTCCCCAGGACTCCGCAGTGGTCCTCCGCTTCCCGAGACGCGCCGTCCCACCAGCGGAACCCTAGGACACAGGCAGGGTCGACGAAGCACAGAGGAAGACAGCGGTAACAGACCACAGCGTCAAAGTGGTTGGGAGGATATGAAGGTTCAGTGATACAGAGGTGCATTGGGCGGTGGTATTGGCTTACGGGAGATGAATAATTCACAATTGAAGTGGGACAAGGTCTCAGTCATACAGGAGTGTGGGTAGTTCAATTGTTTTTCGGGTCTAGTGGAAATTATCCAATGTGACATTACTTTGATAATTCTAAATATTTGTATTACTGTTGTTACTGCTATTTTAAATACATGTGTAGCATATATATACAAATTATTGTCTGCCATTGACATTGTTATGAAGTGCTTACAACAGGTGGGTACTGTCTGCTGGTAAGAGGAGGGAAGAGTAATTACCAGGGACAAGCCCTAAGCCAGTTTGACTATACAGCACACAGAAGGGTTGAGGGTCAAGGAGTTGGGATATGAGAGAGGGAAGGAATGGTGCCCAAACACATGGGCCGAGGAGGAGGGCCAATATACATAGTAAAGATGGGTGGTATATGATAAATCAGAAGATAGATAAGTAGTTTGATGGATGGATATGTAAAAAAGATAACAGGTCAATACGATGCATAAACAACAACGTACCTGCCGACCTCCTCACGCTTTTTGTTGTCGATCATCTTGTTCCTGACAAAGTTGCGGGAACGACCGCGACCTTTGACCTCGCCTGCGCTGGAGACGTCGTCGCTGAGGCTTGGATCACTGGCGGCGCGACCCATGCTACCTCCTGACCCTCCGTGCCGAGGGAGTGACCTCCTCCTGCAGGAGCCGGTAAGGGACGTAGATAAAAAATTGGTTATACCGGAAGAAATTTACGACTGCCGCTGCATTATATTTATTTTATAAAATGATTATTTTGGTACATAAGTCGAGTTCTTACGTTCCCTTTCAGATCCTGAACTAGTTCCTATACTTTACATATATATATATAACATAAAAAATGCATTCAATATTAAAAATGAAATCCGGCCCTCCTCCGAAAAGGTCCTCGCCGACACGACCTACCTGAAGAAAGGGCTCTTTTTCCCCGTTAGTGTGTCGTTCTTGGCCGTGTTGGCTTCCTCGTGGAGGTGGCTACACGGTGGGGTTTGGGCGTCGGTCTGGGCACCAATACCCGCTTCGCCAGCTTCGGGTACTTCTGGTACTGTGCGAGCAGCAAGAGATTAGAGTTGCATCAGTCCTGATGTTGGTGGTTGTGGTGGTGGTGGTGGTTGTAGTAGTGGTGTGAGGTTGTTGTTGTTGTTGTTGTTGTTGGGGCTGAAGCGATTGAAAGGAAGTGATGGAGGTGATTAGGGTGAAAGGAGAGATGTTTGGTTTGGGTAATGAAGACGATAATTACTAGAAATTAAACTAAATTACAAACAGTAAAGCGATCAGTATATGTTGTTGGCGATAATTAGTAGTAATGCTGGTTTGGGCAATGATTGTATTGGGCAGGCCAGTGAATTTATTGGCTAGGCAGTGATTGTGTTGGCAAGACAGTGATTTTTGTTGACTATGTCCGTGATTGTGTTAGAATAGGCAGTAATTGTGTTGGCTGGGGCAGTGCTTGATACTTTTGAGACTCTGGAAGTAAGTGGATTTGGAAAATTGTGATTTACCATAATACCAAAAGCAAAGAAATAATTGTAAGTACAGTATTGTATCGGAGTCGCCGGCATAAGTAATATACGCGAATAGTCAAGTTTCGTTAACGTGTTAGACTATTTCACCTGCAATTCAGGCTGAGACGTTTTGTTTGCTGACAGCCAGATGAACGGGTCTCGTGCGCCACGCGAATCATTCTTCAAGACAGGCAAGACCTTGCCTACCTCCAGTCTAGTAGCGGACGAGAAGGACCAACCTTACATGTATCTAAGTAGCTGGCCATGACAAAGACTTCTAACATAATTTACCATCTCCTTGGGGTCCTTCATTTATTTTATGTCTTGAGGTATT
>WNGS01005997.1:10609327-10622882 GCA_020271785.1 Procambarus virginalis | reverse complement strand
ATGCCTCGCCACGGCTTGACCTGCCGACGAAGAGCTGAGGATATTTTAGAGGGTACACCACGGCCTCCTTCACAAGCCTCTTGGCGTCCTCCAGACCAAGATATCCTCCCATTTAACCTCAGGATTGTCCACCAAGATCTCCTGGTGTGAGAAAATAGTGCGTAGAGTATTACTGAATAAATAGGTATTGTAATGGATAAATTAATGTCTTAATATATATATATATTATATATATATATATATATATATATAATATATATATATATATATATATATATATATATATATATATATATATATATATATATATATATATAGTATACTACCCATCCCCGCTGTAGTGACCACCCATCCCGCTGTAGTGACCACCCACCCGCTGTAGTGACCACCCACCCCGCTGTAGTGACCACCCACCCCGCTGTAGTGACCACCCACCCCGCTGTAGTGACCACCCACCCCGCTGTAGTGACCACCCACCCCGCTGTAGCGACCACCCACCCGCTGTATAATGTGGCTAGGTCTCTAAACTCTCCAGTGAAGTGAGGCATGAGGATAGGCGGCTTCACACTCTTCTCGTCCCACAGATCGCTGTCCTCGTCATCCTCACCTGTGAGGTCAAAGGTCACACATTACATCCAGGTCAAACGGGTCACGGATCAATTCACAGGTCATCATAGGGTGTGGTGATATGATAAGGCAAACAGGGCTACGGTCTAATTCTAAATGTTTGAATATCAATATAATCTTATCACCAGCAATGATTTAAGCTATTAGTTGAATTTTATATTTATACTGAATTCAATGTTGCAATCTGTTAATGTCATTTGCTCACTCTAAACAATGTAAAGGGATTAATGCATACTTTATTTATGTATTATCCATTTATGTACAATTGAATAAGTAAGTACTTCATTCAATTGAATAAATACATAAATTTATGCAATTAAATACATTTAAACACATAATTTGATACATATTTGTTTGGGTGAATTTTATACATAAAATTAGCTTAATTTGTATTTTCTACACACTAAATAGAGAACAATTGGCCATAATATACGTAATATTTTATTATTTAGGTGTTTTTTATGTATAACGGAGTTTGTCTTGCATTTAAAAGGAGAATTACATATTGTCATGAACAATTTCTGAAATATTTGTGTTTCTTGAAGGATAAAGATGTGATTCAGGTATGTAGCAAGAATATTGTATTCACCTATTTGTGCTTGCGGGGGATTGAGCTCTGGCTCTTTGGTCCCGCCTCTCAACTATCAATCAAATGGTGTGCAGGTTCCTGAGCCTACAGGGCTCTAGCATATCTACACTTGAAACTGTGCATGGAGTCAATCTCCACCAATACCTCATTAGGAAGAGGCACATCTTCCTAATGCATTCCATTTGTCAACCACTCTGACACTAAAAAAGTTCTTTTTAATACCTCTGTGGCTCATTTGGGCACTCAGTTTCCACTTGTGTTCCCCTAGTGCGTGTTCTCCTTGTGTTAAATAGCCTGTCTTTAATAGTGTGTGAGTGTACAGGTGTGGGTGTGAACGCAGTTGTGTGTGCATGTACGAAAAGTGAGAATCGGTGTGAGGAGAAGACAGGTGTGTGTGTACGACGTATACGATGCGTGTACATGTCAGTGTTGGTCGATGTGTACTTACCTAATTGTACTTACCTAATTGTGCTTGCGGGGGTTGAGCTTTGGCTCTTTGGTCATGAGATGTGTGATGTGTGTCTCACTTTGATGTGTGAGATGTAAGGTTAGATGTAAGGGATAATAGCAGATGTGTGGGTGCTTGTGTGTGTTCACGAGGTGTAGGGGTCTGAAGATTGACGTGTGCGTGTGTACGTACGAAGCATTAAGGTAGGTGTGTGTGTGTGTGTAGCTATAACGTAACTCACCAGGTGACTGGTCAGGGTGGGAAGGAGGCCTTGGAGGACCCTTACCCACATCACCAATGTTGTCTTCAAGACGAGTGTAGTCACTTATCATCTGCTTCAGGTCCAACACTTGCCGTGGCTGTGGCGAGTAGATCAGAGTGGGGGTTAGAACCACACAAAATGTAAAAAGAGATCGGATTTGCATGTGGTTCTCTCACACGTGAACTGTAATCTCTGGCAGAGATTAGTTACACACTAGGGGTTGTTCCCCCTCCCCTGTAGAAAAGCACAACTAATATTAAAAAGTGAAAATTAATGAAATTATTATCACATGTTTAATATCTTATAATTGCTTTTATAGGGTGTAGCAAAATATCCATCTTCTTGCACTTGAACGAGTACTTGAATCCAGAGTCGACACGCTAATTGTAAGTGACTCCCTATCATCCTTCACAGCACTCAGCTCCTCAGGGCTTAAGTGTGACGTGTTTGTGTCTGAAGCTAGGAACAGGTATAAGGAAATAATCAAGAGAGTCAGAGTTTGTCTCCTGTGGATTTCTGACTATATTGGTCTCTGAATTCATGATAGAACTGATGAGTTGCCCCAAACATTTGCTCGTAAATATAGAATTAATGACCATTTTGTATTGATTTCGAGCAGCCTGAGGGCAGCAATATTTCGGAAACAGCAACAAAATGTACTAGACCTGAGGTAAAGTGAAATTCACACCAGTTACTACATCTATGATCGTTCTATTATGCAGGAAGAATAATCCATGGATTATCTAATAAGGTTAGACAATTACTTGAAATTAAACAAAATTACAAACAGTAAAACGATCAGTATATGTTGTTGGCAAACTTCCAGACGTTACCACTGCAAGGCTTACGCTCGGCTCCATGTACCTCGCTCCACCTGCTGACGTAAACTTGACTAAATGTAAACTCTGTCCCCAGAACTGTTCATATACTTTGGGTCATTATGTGACTGAATGCGAAAAATCGCGGAATTTAGAGATAACTCTATCAATGGTGTTCAAGAGACGTGTATGTACTTCATTCATAATGATGTACTTCCAGAAATCCTAGTTTAGTAACCAAAGTTTGTCCTTTCCTCTTCCCTCTCCTGTTCCCCTCCTTCTTCCTACCGCCTCTCCCCCTCCCTCCCTCCCTCCATCATCGAAGAATCCCCCTCCCTCGTACGCACCATCCTGCCGGTCTTGACGGGTCCGAGGGAAGCTGCGATGCCCGCGCCCCCTTTCTCGCTGTCGGTGTCGGAGGAGGACTTGGTGGGGTCCTTCTTCTCGTCCCCAGGACTCCGCAGTGGTCCTCCGCTTCCCGAGACGCGCCGTCCCACCAGCGGAACCCTAGGACACAGGCAGGGTCGACGAAGCACAGAGGAAGACAGCGGTAACAGACCACAGCGTCAAAGTGGTTGGGAGGATATGAAGGTTCAGTGATACAGAGGTGCATTGGGCGGTGGTATTGGCTTACGGGAGATGAATAATTCACAATTGAAGTGGGACAAGGTCTCAGTCATACAGGAGTGTGGGTAGTTCAATTGTTTTCGGGTCTAGTGGAAATTATCCAATGTGACATTACTTTGATAATTCTAAATATTTGTATTACTGTTGTTACTGCTATTTTTAAATACATGTGTAGCATATATATACAAATTATTGTCTGCCATTGACATTGTTATGAAGTGCTTACAACAGGTGGGTACTGTCTGCTGGTAAGAGGAGGGAAGAGTAATTACCAGGGACAAGCCCTAAGCCAGTTTGACTATACAGCACACAGAAGGGTTGAGGGGTCAAGGAGTTGGGATATGAGAGAGGGAAGGAATGGTGCCCAAACACATGGGCCGAGGAGGAGGGCCAATATACATAGTAAAGATGGGTGGTATATGATAAATCAGAAGATAGATAAGTAGTTTGATGGATGGATATGTAAAAAAGATAACAGGTCAATACGATGCATAAACAACAACGTACCTGCCGACCTCCTCACGCTTTTTGTTGTCGATCATCTTGTTCCTGACAAAGTTGCGGGAACGACCGCGACCTTTGACCTCGCCTGCGCTGGAGACGTCGTCGCTGAGGCTTGGATCACTGGCGGCGCGACCCATGCTACCTCCTGACCCTCCGTGCCGAGGGAGTGACCTCCTCCTGCAGGAGCCGGTAAGGGACGTAGATAAAAAATTGGTTATACCGGAAGAAATTTACGACTGCCGCTGCATTATATTTATTTTATAAAATGATTATTTTGGTACATAAGTCGAGTTCTTACGTTCCCTTTCAGATCCTGAACTAGTTCCTATACTTTAACATATATATATAACATAAAAAATGCATTCAATATTAAAAATGAAATCCGGCCCTCCTCCGAAAAGGTCCTCGCCGACACGACCTACCTGAAGAAAGGGCTCTTTTTCCCCGTTAGTGTGTCGTTCTTGGCCGTGTTGGCTTCCTCGTGGAGGTGGCTACACCGGTGGGGTTTGGGCGTCGGTCTGGGCACCAATACCCGCTTCGCCAGCTTCGGGTACTTCTGGTACTGTGCGAGCAGCAAGAGATTAGAGTTGCATCAGTCCTGATGTTGGTGGTTGTGGTGGTGGTGGTGGTTGTAGTAGTGGTGTGAGGTTGTTGTTGTTGTTGTTGTTGTTGGGGCTGAAGCGATTGGAAAGGAAGTGATGGAGGTGATTAGGGTGAAAGGAGAGATGTTTGGGTTTGGGTAATGAAGACGATAATTACTAGAAATTAAACTAAATTACAAACAGTAAAGCGATCAGTATATGTTGTTGGCGATAATTAGTAGTAATGCTGGTTTGGGCAATGATTGTATTGGGCAGGCCAGTGAATTTATTGGCTAGGCAGTGATTGTGTTGGCAAGACAGTGATTTTTGTTGACTATGTCCGTGATTGTGTTAGAATAGGCAGTAATTGTGTTGGCTGGGGCAGTGCTTGATACTTTTGAGACTCTGGAAGTAAGTGGATTTGGAAAATTGTGATTTACCATAATACCAAAAGCAAAGAAATAATTGTAAGTACAGTATTGTATCGGAGTCGCCGTCATAAGTAATATACGCGAATAGTCAAGTTTCGTTAACGTGTTAGACTATTTCACCTGCAATTCAGGCTGAGACGTTTTGTTTGCTGACAGCCAGATGAACGGGTCTCGTGCGCCACGCGAATCATTCTTGAAGACAGGCAAGACCTTGCCTACCTCCAGTCTAGTAGCGGACGAGAAGGACCAACCTTACATGTATCTAAGTAGCTGGCCATGACAAAGACTTCTAACATAATTTACCATCTCCTTGGGGTCCTTCATTTATTTTATGTCTTGAGGTATTATACCTCATTTTGTCGGCAGTAAGCAAATATACAGATCTCTAAGCTTTATATCTGTAGCAATACAGTGAACAGGAGAGGATACTTACCGTAGGTATGGCCCAGCCTAGCTGCTGGACATGTCAAGAGCGAGCGAGAGTCTGCTCACCTGATACACTGTTCTAGTAGATACTAAGACGGGTCACAAAGGCTAACCTTAGCAACAAACCAGGCCTCATGCTCCTGCAGGACGCCGGCGAGGTCGACGCTGTCGCAGACGGCGAACTGCTCGGTGTTGAGTCGAGCCTCCTGCACCAGGAGCTTGGCTGCATCACTATATCTGAAAGGGAACACCAAACGACCCTTCGTCAGGAGAAGCAGCTGCAGCACCGATGTTCTCTTATGCGTATTGGAAACGTTCTCCTTCGAAAGTAAGAAGATTCATGATAATTTTCTCAGGAGTGGAAAATAACTATGAGAAGTTTTTGACACATTGCAAGGTAGATTATCTTGAAATTATCTTCAGATGATTTCGGGGCTTTAGTGTCCCCACGGCCCGGTCCTCGACCAGGCCTCCACCCCCAGGAAGCAGCCCGTGACAGCTGACTAACACCCAGGTATCTATTTTACTGCTAGGTAACAGGGGCATAGGGTGAAAGAAACTTTGCCCATTGATTCTCGCCGGCGCCCGGGATCGAACCCAGGACCACAGGATTACAAGTCCAGCGTGCTGTCCGCTCGGCCGACCGGCTCCCCCGAATCTCCCCTAGGTAACTAAGGGAGACTTTTCGCCACATTTCAAGGTAATCAGAAGTTTGTCGCAAGTTCCATGTGAAATTTGAAAACAATTTCACCACTTATACTTGGAATTAGAAAACGTTTTATCCACAATAAGTCAGGAAAAAAATAATAATTTCACTTTGTATAAGAATTATGAAAACTACCCTAAGAGCGGAAAATGAGATACTTAACATTTGTGTGACTTTGACAAGATAATCCGAGTCAAAAGCCTTGACAAATCTCACCTATAATTGACTCAGATTTTCGTACTAAGACTTATTGATAGACATATATATAGATGAATGAGTTTGAGTTCATTAGAATTGAAGTAGCTTCGTGTGGGTCAATAGCTCTTCTGCAGTTTCATTTGTTCTTAAGTTCTTACTTTCAGTCGTTTGAAAAGCGTCCGTCGGACTGCGACACATATTTACATGATTATTACTAAATCAGACGGATTTTCATCCTATAGCAAAATCGCTAATTATAATGGGTTTATCTCAAGATTTTGTTAGCTGATAAGAGTTCAGCCAGGCCACTAGCAATTCATCCATTTAGCTCATTCTGATACATGATAAACTCATTTTTACTCACAATGATATACAAGCTATCTTCATCATTATTCTCGATCACTGGCTAAACAAACGGCCTTGGTCATTATATAGATGAAACACACGGAGCAAATATACATAACGAATATGCGTTAAATATTGATGATAAGAA
This sequence comes from Procambarus virginalis, assembly GCA_020271785.1. Taxonomy (NCBI): domain Eukaryota; kingdom Metazoa; phylum Arthropoda; class Malacostraca; order Decapoda; family Cambaridae; genus Procambarus; species Procambarus virginalis. The sequence continues at coordinate 10,616,172 of WNGS01005997.1, read as the reverse complement.
AATATCTAATTTAAGTTGTGAGTTGAGTCGGGTTTTGAAAGTTGGCGTGTGGGTGGAACTTTTTGACTCCTCAGTCACGTCAACCATTTTTCTTCGTCATTTCAGTGAGCAATTAGTATCAACAGTAAATAAACATTATTGTATGCATATAAACAAACATATTAATAGAGAATATTTGCACTTTTGTAACAATATTAATATTTTATAATAATAATAATATTATTATTATTATTATTATTATTATTTATATTATTTTACGTTGTAATAGCCTCAAGTGGTGGAATTCAGCCTCGTGTCTTAGCCGAGTTACATGTGCATGCAAAATTTCAGAAAACTGTAGCATTAGTATTTTGTTTACTGTCATGCACATACCTCTGTAATGATGCCGTTCGTATATTTCCTGGCTTCGAATCATGACCTTTAGGAGGAATAAAATGTCTCCCTGCATTTGTTGCTTGACTATTAGTTTACAGTGAAATGTCAGAAGATGAGACACAGCCTAAAATATACTTCTTAATGTGTATATTTACCAGATCGATTGCTAACCTGAGTGAGAAATATGATTGGAAAGGTACAACCCAAGAAGTCTTCATCCTATTTGGTCTTATTTTGTGACTACATTTCATCTTTACCTTGTTTGTTTTTCTGTTCTTATGGTTATTTTAGCCCCTGTTCGTTTCTCTGTTTTCCAATCTTTATCTCAGCTCCCGCTTGTTTCTCTCCCTATCTTTATCCTCCTGGATGCTATTATTTGCTTTTGTTTCAGACTTTCTTGTTGCTTCTTCTGTTCTTGTTCATATTCCTCTTTTATTCTTCCTGACTTCTTTCCTTTCGTGTATTTCTCTGTCTGTTCTTCTCTCATCACTGTCCAAAATACATATTAAGGCAACTGTCTGGTTTATGACAGAATACCAGGGATTACGACGACACAGAAACTGTCCATCTCCAAGATTACCTCCACACAATTACAGGTAGAAATACTGACTCTCCCCATTAGCGAGGCTCTTCGGCACGGAGGAAACAAAATAAATACGAAAACAGAGAGATAAAATAACGATAAATAATGCTAAAACATTTATCGTCAAACAATAAAATTCATGCAAAATATTTGTTGACATGTTTCAAAATATTTCTTCCCATTAAAAGCCTAATACTCACGACTCTGAATCCAGGCGCGTAAGGCTTGTGGATAATAACAAACAGGTCAAGCCAAGATCTAATCCCGTGACACTAACGGCTCCAGGGGCACGAAACAAGCGGTTACGACCGCACTCAAGCTGGCACTCAAGGTCAGGCTAGCAAGAGTAATGGCGTGCAGACGCAGATTATTCACGTCAAGGCCACGGCAGGTGGTTTCTTTGTCAAGAGGACGAAGGAATCGTCCTGCAGGTGGTGACTCATCCTCAGAGAAGGTGATCTCATCCTCAGAGAGGTGATCTCATCCTCAGAGAAGGTGATCTTATCCTCAGAGAAGGGGGTCTCATTTTTACAGACGGTATTCTCATCCTCACAGAAGGTGTCCTCATCCTTCCATTAGTCATCCCATCAGTTATCAAAGCAGAAGATAACAAAGGCCAGGATAGAATTTATAGTTATCACAACTGGTCGGGTAACCTTTTACGCTGACTCCTTGATCTTTAAGGCCGGACAAATCAATAAGCCTATACCGTCAGTGCTAAGGAATTTGAACTGTGATTTTCAAGGCGATACGATAAAACGTGCACACACGGGAACACTGACAGACAGAATACAACACAAAAGGTGTAGATTGTCATATATATCAAGCTGCTGCAGTCATCAAGTCACAGGGACGTAGATGTGCTTGTAGAGAATTTGTATATATTTATTGTAAGCTGCCTTTGATACTTTGAACTTACTACTTAAGGCACAAGCAAAGCGCTAATTGATATACATCTTAAGGAGCTGAGATAAACTAACATTTTTTAACCCTCCTGGTCGAGCACTTACCCTTTCTGGTCGAGCACTTACCCCTCCTGGTCGAGGACTTACCCCTCCTGGTCGAGCACTTACCCCTTCTGGTCGAGGACTTACCCCTCCTGGTCGAGCACTTACCCTTTCTGGTCGAGCACTTACCCCTCCTGGTCGAGGACTTACCCCTCCTGGTCGAGGACTTACCCCTCCTGGTCGAGGACTTACCCCTCCTGGTCGAGGACTTACCCCTCCTGGTCGAGGACTTACCCCTCCTGGTCGAGGACTTACCCCTCCTGGTCGAGCACTTACCCTCCTGGTCGAGGACTAACCCCTCCTGGTCGAGGACTAACCCCTCCTGGTCGAGCACTTACCCCTCCTGGTCGAGGACTTACCCCTCCTGGTCGAGGACTAACCCCTCCTGGTCGAGCACTTACCCCTCCTGGTCGAGGACTTACCCCTCCTGGTCGAGCACTTACCCCTCCTAGTCGAGCACTTACCCCTCCTGGTCGAGGACTAACCCCTCCTGGTCGAGCACTTACCCCTCCTGGTCGAGGACTAACCCCTCCTGGTCGAGGACTAACCCCTCCTGGTCGAGCACTTACCCCTCCTGGTCGAGCACTTACCCCTCCTGGTCGAGGACTAACCCCTCCTGGTCGAGCACTTACCCCTCCTGGTCGAGCACTTACCCCTCCTGGTCGAGGACTTACCCCTCCTGGTCGAGGACTTACCCCTCCTGGTCGAGCACTTACCCCTCCTAGTCGAGCACTTACCCCTCCTGGTCGAGGACTAACCCTCCTGGTCGAGCACTTACCCCTCCTGGTCGAGGACTAACCCCTCCTGGTCGAGGACTAACCCCTCCTGGTCGAGCACTTACCCCTCCTGGTCGAGCACTTACCCCTCCTGGTCGAGGACTAACCCCTCCTGGTCGAGCACTTACCCCTCCTGGTCGAGCACTTACCCCTCCTGGTCGAGGACTTACCCCTCCTGGTCGAGGACTTACCCCTCCTGGTCGAGATAGTGATGAACCAAGATGATGAGAGACTTGCGTCGAATCTCAGCTCGTTTGTCCGCCTGCAGACGGGTGAGGGACGGGTGAGGGACGGGTGAGGGACGGGTGAGGAACGGGAGTTATGGGATGGGTGACGGAGGGGAGTTTATGGTAGGCATGAGGGAGAGCAGTTAGAGTGGGTGAAATCGAGTTATGTATGTGAGATGAGTGAGATCAGTATGGTAGGAGATGGAAGAGGAGGAGGAGGAGGAGGAAAGGTATGGTCCGAAGGATGGAAGCAACAAAGGGAAGAGAGAGGAAAGAGATCATCATTATCAACATTTTGGTGGAAATTAGTATTATAAACATCACCGGTTGCTCTGAAATATAAATTCATTATTAAGCAAAGAATATTACAATAACACAGCTGAAATAAAGACCCCCTCCCCCAGTCTCACTTAAGAAAAGAATGGAAATTGACGGCTTTACTTCGTGCCAAGCTCGACCCTTATCAAGTCCCAACTGAGGCATACACAGGAAGGAAGCCGTTATAACAGCAGGAAGCATGCGAGGTGGAAAGTGGATAAATGTAAAGTAGGATTTCGTTGTGCAAATGTAAAGAGTGAAAAACGGAGCTATAGGCAATGTCCTGGATGAAAGGAACTGTCTTTATCTTCGTTTTTCATTACTCTAATTTTATCCACTTAAATCTCACCTCATCTCCTTCCGTCTGACGTGCTCTCTGGCGTTATAATGACGCCTGTCCCTGTATGACTTCACTTTACGGGCTCACCATAGCCCGTGCTACATGGACGTTTCGTTCTGAGTTGTTAAATATAAAACACAACAACAACAATAAGTGTATGACTCCCAGTTGTAGCTTCGCTCCTTGGAGTAAACTTGTAACAGAAATCAATTGTTTGGAATCATTTGTAAACGGAATATTATTATTTATTATTATTATTAATAGTAGTAGTAGTAGTAGTAGTAGTAGTATTTTATTACTGCTAGAAACAATAAGATAACGCCTAATGAGACATTCTAAATACCAGTCCGTCCTCCTAAGGATTCCCAACGTCAAGAAAACGGTAAATTTAAAGTGTCCCTTCCTGACCTACCAGAGGACCCAAAACAGAAAACGGGACATGTACGTCACTTTTCGCCAGTACTCCATTTTCTAGTACGACAATTGTTTGCCTTGTGTAACGCATACGAGCGAAAAGCGACGTTCTTTATAGGAGGACAGGTTGACTAAATACAGACGGAGGATCAGAGTTTGGTGCAAACAAACAGCTTTAGTGCTGTTTACTGATGATACGTGAATAACGTTAAGTGCGTCTACTCATCCCAGCCCGTGCTCCTGAGCGTCCCCAACGTCACTAAACTGGTGTATTAAAGTGTGCTAAACAACCAACCGAGGACCTACGAATAGAAAACGGAAGATCACGTCAATTTCGCGACCCGCTATGATTTTTTTGGGGGCGACATCAGTTTTTGCGTCTTAGGTAGAGTATACGTCGAAAAAGCGATGACGTATTTTGACGTCAAAATACTTGTATTTTGATTGAGGAGAACAGGTTATTCCTCAACATATACTTGCAGAGTCGAGCGCTTTGATCTCCCATTTTATGTGTTGATGTTATTTATGTAAAGGGATCATGTTCTCGCTCCCTCCTGTTTGATTCATCAGTGCTTTTATGAGTGTAAACAAAGCTAGCTTCGTGATCAGCCTTCTTCGACGTGTTCACTACTGAGACGTTAAAGAAGTGCTTCTATTCCTATGACTCTCTCTGTGGCGTCTTCCAGACGTATCCACTTGTTCTTATTTGTCTCAATTTTGAACGTCCTTATATTTATCTACCCTGTCAGTTAGTCTAACAATCTTATGTGTTGTGATCATGTATCTTTATATTTACGTCTTTCCATTGTTGTGTTGGGTCTTACCTCATATCTCGTCACTCTCGGTTACGGGACCATTCTTGAGGATTTGTTCAATGTTACCTCTCACTTTGTTTAAGTGTGTGGGTGTGCTCACCTATTTGAGGCTTCAGGAACGAGCTCTAACTCTTCTACCCAGAGCTTGGACTCTTGTGTGTGTGTGTGTGTGTTTATGGGAGATACGGATGGAGATGGGACAGTGTTCTACCATGACATACCATACAGTAGAGGGAAGATGGTAGGGACGGCGACGCGGGGGGATAGTAGACAGTGGGGAGGGTAGACGCGGGGAAGGGTTGACAGTGGGGTGGGTAGACGCGGGGGATAGTAGACAGTGGGGAGGATAGACGAGGGGAAGGGTGAATTGCTGCGTTAGACAACACCAGGCGAGTCATGTTTGATTTCCTGTAATTCCTACCCTGTTCACCTCCTTTCCTCCAGGTTCCCTCCATTCTCATTACCTTCATACACGCATATACGTGACTATTCACCTTTGCATACAGACATGGAAAACCCTTATATCCAAATATACGTTCATGCACCTTCATAAATACTAAACCATTCACACCACACACACACACACACACACACACACACACACACACACACACACACACACACACACACACACACACACACAAACACACACAACAAATTAGCGGTATTTGCAATGTTGGCAAACATAAGAACAGCTTCATGAGCCTAGAGCAGGATTCATTCAGAACATTATACACCACATATGTCAGACCAGTATCCACGTATGCAGCACCAATGTAGCTTTACTTCATCAGAGGTATCATCACGACATTTAAGATCATCAGGGACATAGACAAAGCTCAGAGGAAAAGATAGTGTGACATGAAAGAGGTCAACCAAATTAAAATGCGTATCTAAATGAACAAGAGGGACACGAGAATGAAATACTTCGTGGAAGGATCATGCAGGAGAATAAGGGGGAAAGGGTGTGCAGCCAGACTACAGGAAATGGACATAAAATCAGATACGACCAAACTAACTCGCTGAGTGTGGTTTAGAGGCATTAACCTTCAGGGGTGCTGAGGCTCGGTCACCACAAGTACAGATAGGTAATGACTCTCTGTCCTTCTCTCTGTCTCTCTTGCAGTTAACTACTAGTACTCGCCTGTTCATTACAGTGAATATCTTGGATGAATGAGCAAAGGGCTACACGATTTTGCAGGTATGGGTACAGTGAGGGCGTAGCGGTGGTGGTGGTGGTGGTGTCTTGGTGTGTGGCCAGGTGTGTGGTGGAGTAGGTGTGGGCAAGCCTGTGGTGGGCAGGAGTGTGAATAAGAATGGTGATCGTGTTGACCAGACCACCCTAGAAGGTTAAGGGACGACGACGTTCGGTCCATCCTGGACCATTCTCAAGTCGATTGTCGACTTGAGAATGGTCCAGGACGGACCGAAACGTCGTCGTCCCATCACCTTCTAGTGTGTGGTCTGGTCAACATACTTTAGCCACGTTATTGTGACTCATCGCCTGCATATGCTGATCGTGGGTACTATCTAATCGTGGGTTGAGCGCCTTCCTGATTGCGTGTGGACGAATAAGGGAGTCGTGGCGTGGGGGAGTCAGGAAGGGTAATAGATGGTTGGAGGTTTCCACGACGGCGTCGTAGAGGTGAGGGAGGGAGGATATCCGTCCAGGGTTGCATAATCAATTCAGATAACACACCTGGCCCGTTGCGGGTACTAGAGCAGGCAGCGTGCGTACACCTCCACCACCACCACCAGCAGCAGTACGGACGCCCCTACTTCCCCCTCCACCACCATGACGGTGGGACAGGAAGGAATAGGTAGAAGGCTGCTGGAAGGGGTTTGTCCCGTCTCTGAGGGCTGTAGGGGGGTTATTCATTACATGCGCGTAGCTGATTGTATTGGTTGACCCACAAGACTAAAAATCAGAATTTGATTTATTGATCTACCATTCTTTGAGTGAGTAGGCAAGTTCTCTCTCTCTCTCTCT
>WNGS01005997.1:10596966-10608327 GCA_020271785.1 Procambarus virginalis | reverse complement strand
GCCTTGGAGGACCCTTACCCACATCACCAATGTTGTCTTCAAGACGAGTGTAGTCACTTATCATCTGCTTCAGGTCCAACACTTGCCGTGGCTGTGACGAGTAGATCAGAGTGGGGGTCAGAACCACACAAAATGTAAAAAGAGATCGGATTTGCATGTGGTTCTCGCACACGTGAACTGTAATCTCTGGCAGAGATTAGTTACACACTAGGGTTGTTCCCCCTCCCTGTAGAAAAGCACAACTAATATTAAAAAGTGAAAATTAATGAAATTATTATCACATGTTTAATATCTTATAATTGCTTTTATAGGGTGTAGCAAAATATCCATCTTCTTGCACTTGAACGAGTACTTGAATCCAGAGTCGACACGCTAATTGTAAGTGACTCCTTATCATCCTTCACAGCACTCAGCTCCTCAGGGCTTAAGTGTGACGTGTTTGTGTCTGAAGCTAGGAACAGGTATAAGGAAATAATCAAGAGAGTCAGAGTTTGTCTCCTGTGGATTTCTGACTATATTGGTCTCTGAATGCATGATAGAACTGATGAGTTGCCCCAAACATTTGCTCGTAAATATAGAATTAATGACCATTTTGTATTGATTTCGAGCAGCCTGAGGGCAGCAATATTTCGGAAACAGCAACAAAATGTACTAGACCTGAGGTAAAGTGAAATTCACACCAGTTACTACATCTATGATCGTTCTATTATGCAGGAAGAATAATCCATGGATTATCTAATAAGGTTAGACAATTACTTGAAATTAAACAAAATTACAAACAGTAAAACGATCAGTATATGTTGTTGGCAAACTTCCAGACGTTACCACTGCAAGGCTTACGCTCGGCTACATGTACCTCGCTCCACCTGCTGACGTAAACTTGACTAAATGTAAACTCTGTCCCCAGAACTGTTCATATACTTTGGGTCATTATGTGACTGAATGCGAAAAATCGCGGAATTTAGAGATAACTCTATCAATGGTGTTCAAGAGACGTGTATGTACTTCATTCATAATGATGTACTTCCAGAAATCCTAGTCTAGTAACCAAAGTTTGTCCTTTCCTCTTCCCTCTCCTGTTCCCCTCCTTCTTCCTACCGCCTTCTCCCCCTCCCTCCCTCCCTCCATCATCGAAGAATCCCCCTCCCTCGTACGCACCATTCTGCCGGTCTTGACGGGCCGAGGGAGGCTGCGATGCCCGCGCCCCCTTTCTCGCTGTCGGTGTCGGAGGAGGACTTGGTGGGGTCCTTCTTCTCGTCCCCAGGACTCCGCAGTGGTCCTCCGCTTCCCGAGACGCGCCGTCCCACCAGCGGAACCCTAGGACACAGGCAGGGTCGACGAAGCACAGAGGAAGACAGCGGTAACAGACCACAGCGTCAAAGTGGTTGGGAGGATATGAAGGTTCAGTGATACAGAGGTGCATTGAGCGGTGGTATTGGCTTACGGGAGATGAATAATTCACAATTGAAGTGGGACAAGGTCTCAGTCATACAGGAGTGTGGGTAGTTCAATTGTTTTCTGGTCTAGTGGAAATTATCCAATGTGACATTACTTTGATAATTCTAAATATTTGTATTACTGTTGTTACTGCTATTTTTAAATACATGTGTAGCATATATATACAAATTATTGTCTGCCATTGACATTGTTATGAAGTGCTTACAACAGGTGGGTAAGAGGAGGGAAGAGTAATTACCAGGGACAAGCCCTAAGCCAGTTTGACTATACAGCACACAGAAGGGCTGAGCGGTCAAGGAGTTGGGATATGAGAGAGGGAAGGAATGGTGCCCAAACACATGGGCCGAGGAGGAGGGCCAATATACATAGTAAAGATGGGTGGTATATGATATATCAGAAGATAGATAAGTAGTTTGATGGATGGATATGTAAAAAAGATAACAGGTCAATACGATGCATAAACAACAACGTACCTGCCGACCTCCTCACGCTTTTTGTTGTCGATCATCTTGTTCCTGACAAAGTTGCGGGAACGACCGCGACCTTTGACCTCGCCTGCGCTGGAGACGTCGTCGCTGAGGCTTGGATCACTGGCGGCGCGACCCATGCTACCTCCTGACCCTCCGTGCCGAGGGAGTGACCTCCTCCTGCAGGAGCCGGTAAGGGACGTAGATAAAAAATTGGTTATACCGGAAGAAATTTACGACTGCCGCTGCATTATATTTATTTTATAAAATGATTATTTTGTTACATAAGTCGAGTTCTTACGTTCCCTTTCAGACCCTGAACTAGTTCCTATACTTTAAAATATATATATAACATAAAAAATGCATTCAATATTAAAAATGAAATCCGGCCCTCCTCCGAAAAGGTCCTCGCCGACACGACCTACCTGAAGAAAGGGCTCTTTTTCCCCGTTAGTGTTTCGTTCTTGGCCGTGTTGGCTTCCTCGTGGAGGTGGCTACACCGGTGGGGTTTGGGCGTCGGTCTGGGCACCAATACCCGCTTCGCCAGCTTCGGGTACTTCTGGTACTGTGCGAGAAGCAAGAGATTAGAGTTGCATCAGTCCTGATGTTGGTGGTTGTGGTGGTGGTGGTGGTTGTAGTAGTGGTGTGAGGTTGTTGTTGTTGTTGTTGTTGTTGGGGCTGAAGCGATTGGAAAGGAAGTGATGGAGGTGATTAGGGTGAAAGGAGAGATGATTGGGTTTGGGTAATGAAGACGATAATTACTAGAAATTAAACTAAATTACAAACAGTAAAGCGATCAGTATATGTTGTTGGCGATAATTAGTAGTAATGTTGGTTTGGGCAATGATTGTATTGGGCAGGCCAGTGAATTTATTGGCTAGGCAGTGATTGTGTTGGCAAGACAATGATTTTTGTTGACTATGTCCGTGATTGTGTTAGAATAGGCAGTAATTGTGTTGGCTGGGGCAGTGCTTTATACTTTTGAGACTCTGGAAGTAAGTGGATTTGGAAAACTGTTACTGACCATAATACCAAAAGCAAAGAAATAATTGTAAGTACAGTATTATATCGGAGTCGCCGTCATAAGTAATATACGCGAATAGTCAAGTTTCGTTAACGTGTTAGACTATTTCAACTGCAATTCAGGCTGAGACGTTTTGTTTGCTGACAGCCAGATGAACGGGTCTCGTGCGCCACGCGAATCATTCTTCAAGACAGGCAAGACCTTGCCTACCTCCAGTCTAGTAGCGGACGAGAAGGACCAACCTTACATGTATCTAAGTAGCTGGCCATGACAAAGACTTCTAACATAATTTACCATCTCCTTGGGGCCCTTCATTTATTTTATGTCTTGAGGTATTATACCTCATTTTGTCGGCAGTAAGCAAATATACAGATCTCTAAGCTTTATATCTGTAGCAATACAGTGAACAGGAGATGACACTTACCGTAGGTATGGCCCAGCCTAGCTGTTGGACACGTCAAGAGCGAGCGAGAGTCTGCTCACCTGATACACTGTTCTAGTAGATACTAAGACGGGTCACAAAGGCTAACCTTAGCAACAAACCAGGCCTCATGCTCCTGCAGGACGCCGGCGAGGTCGACGCTGTCGCAGACGGCGAACTGCTCGGTGTTGAGTCGAGCCTCCTGCACCAGGAGCTTGGCTGCATCACTATATCTGAAAGGGAACACCAAACGACCCTTCGTCAGGAGAAGCAGCTGCAGCACCGATGTTCTCTTATGCGTATTGGAAACGTTCTCCTTCGAAAGTAAGAAGATTCATGATAATTTTCTCAGGAGTGGAAAATAACTATGAGAAGTTTTTGACACATTGCAAGGTAGATTATCTTGAAATTATCTTCAGATGATTTCGGGGCTTTAGTGTCCCCACGGCCGGTCCTCGACCAGGCCTCCACCCCCAGGAAGCAGCCCGTGACAGCTGACTAACACCCAGGTATCTATTTTACTGCTAGGTAACAGGGGCATAGGGTAAAAGAAACTTTGCCCATTGATTCTCGCCGGCGTCCGGGATCGAACCCAGGACCACAGGATCACAAGTGGTCTTCGTCATTTCAGTAAGCAATTAGTATCAACAGTAAATAAACATTATTGAATGCATATAAACAAACATATTAATAGAGAATATTTGCATTTTTGTAACAATATTAGTATAATAATAATAAAAATAATAATAATAATAATAATATAATAATAATAATAATAATTATTACTATTATTTTTATTATTTTACGTTGTAATAGCCTCAAGTGGTGGAATTCAGCCTCGTATCTTAGCCGAGTTACATGTGCATGCAAAATTTCAGAAAACTGTAGCATTAGTATTTTGTTTACTGTCATGCACATACCTCTGTAATGATGCCGTTCGTATATTTCCTGGCTTCGAATCATGACCTTTAGGGGGAATAAAATGTCTCCCTGCATTTGTTGCTTGACTATTAGTTTACAGTGAAATGTCAGAAGACACAGCCTAAAATATACTTCTAAATGTGTATATTTACCAGATCGATTGCTAACCTGAGTGAGAAATATGATTGGAAAGGTACAAACCAAGAAGGTCTTCATCCTATTTGGTCTTATTTTGTGACTACATTTGATCTTTGCCTGTTTGTTTTTCTGTTCTTATGGTTATTTTAGCCCCTGTTCGTTTCTCTGTTTTCCAATCTTTATCTCAGCTCCCGCTGTTTCTCTCCCTATCTTTATCCTCCTGGATGCTATTAATTTGCTTTGTTTCAGTCTTTCTTGTTGCTTCTTCTGTTCTTGTTCATATTCCTGTTTTATTCTTCCTGACTTCTTTCCTTTCGTGTATTTCTCTGTCTGTTCTTCTCTCATCACTGTCCAAAATACATATTAAGGCAACTGTCTGGTTTATGACAGAATACCAGGGATTACGACGACACAGAAACTGTCCATCTCCAGATTACCTCCACACAATTACAGGTAGAAATACTGACTCTCCCTTAGCGAGGTTCTTCGGTACGGAAGAAACAAAAAAAATACGAAAACAGAGAGATAAAATAACGATAAATAATGCTAAAACATTTATCGTCAAACAATAAAATTCATGCAAAATATTTGTTGACATGTTTCAAAATATTTCTTCCCATTAAAAGCCTAATGCTCACGACTCTGAATCCAGGCGCGTAAGGCTTGTGGATAATAACAAACAGGTCAAGCCAAGATCTAATCCCGTGACACTAACGGCTCCAGGGGCACGAAACAAGCGGTTACGACCGCACTCAAGCTGGCACTCAAGGTCAGGCTAGCAAGAGTAATGGCGTGCAGACGCAGATTATTCACGTCAAGGCCACGGCAGGTGGTTTCTTTGTCAAGAGGACGAAGGAATCGTCCTGCAGGTGGTGACTCATCCTCAGAGAAGGTGATCTCATCCTCAGAGAAGGTGATCTTATCCTCAGAGAAGGTGATCTTATCCTCAGAGAAGGTGATCTTATCCTCAGAGAAGGTGATCTTATCCTCAGAGAAGGTGATCTTATCCTCAGAGAAGGTGATCTTATCCTCAGAGAAGGTGATCTTATCCTCAGAGAAGGTGATCTTATCCTCAGAGAAGGTGATCTTATCCTCAGAGAAGGTGATCTTATCCTCAGAGAAGGTGATCTTATCCTCAGAGAAGGTGATCTTATCCTCAGAGAAGGTGATCTTATCCTCAGAGAAGGTGATCTTATCCTCAGAGAAGGTGATCTTATCCTCAGAGAAGGTGATCTTATCCTCAGAGAAGGTGATCTTATCCTCAGAGAAGGTGATCTTATCCTCAGAGAAGGTGATCTTATCCTCAGAGAAGGTGATCTTATCCTCAGAGAAGGTGATCTTATCCTCAGAGAAGGTGATCTTATCCTCAGAGAAGGTGATCTTATCCTCAGAGAAGGGGGTCTCATTTTTACAGACGGTATTCTCATCCTCACAGAAGGTGTCCTCATCCTTCCATTAGTCATCCCATCAGTTATCAAAGCAGAAGATAACAAAGGCTAGGATAGAACTTTATAGTTATCACAACTGGTCGGGTAACCTTTTACGCTGACTCCTTGATCTTTAAGGCCGGACAAATCAATAAGCCTATACCGTCAGTGCTAAGGAATTTGAACTGTGATTTTCAAGGCGATACGATAAAACGTGCACACACGGGAACACTGACAGACAGAATACAAGACAAAAGGTGTAGATTGTCATATATATCAAGCTGCTGCAGTCATCAAGTCACAGGGACGTAGATGTGCTTGTAGAGTATTTGTATTTATTTATTATAAGCTGCCTTTGATACTTTGAACTTACTACTTAAGGCACAAGCAAAGCGCTAATTGATATACATCTTAAGGAGCTGAGATAAACTAACATTTTTTACCCCTCCTGGTCGAGCACTTACCCTTTCTGGTGGAGCACTTACCCCTCCTGGTCGAGGACCTACCCCTCCTAGTCGAGCACTTACCCTTCTGGTCGAGGACTTACCCCTCCTAGTCGAGCACTTACCCCTCCTGGTCGAGCACTTACCCCTTCTGTTCGAGCACTTACCCCTCCTGGTCGAGGACTTACCTCTCCTGGTCGAGGACTTACCCCTCCTGGTCGAGGACTTACCCCTCCTGGTCGAGCACTTACCCCTCCTGGTCGAGGACTACCCCTCCTGGTCGAGCACTTACCCCTCCTGGTCGAGGACTTACCCATCCTGGTCGAGGACTAACCCCTCCTGGTCGAGGACTTACCCCTCCTGGTCGAGGACTTACCCCTCCTGGTCGAGCACTTACCCCTCCTGGTCGAGGACTAACCCCTCCTGGTCGAGCACTTACCCCTCCTGGTCGAGGACTTACCCATCCTGGTCGAGGACTAACCCCTCCTGGTCGAGGACTTACCCCTCCTGGTCGAGGACTTACCCCTCCTGGTCGAGATAGTGATGAACCAAGATGATGAGAGACTTGCGTCGAATCTCAGCTCGTTTGTCCGCCTGCAGACGGGTGAGGGACGGGTGAGGGACGGGTGAGGAACGGGAGTTATGGGATGGGTGACGGAGGGGAGTTTATGGTAGGCATGAGGGAGAGCAGTTAGAGTGGGTGAAATCGAGTTATGTATGTGAGATGAGTGAGATCAGTATGGTAGGAGATGGAAGAGGAGGAGGAGGAGGAGGAAAGGTATGGTCCGAAGGATGGAAGCAACAAAGGGAAGAGAGAGGAAAGAGATCATCATTATCAACATTTTGGTGGAAATTAGTATTATAAACATCACCGGTTGCTCTGAAATATAAATTCATTATTAAGCAAAGAATATTACAATAACACAGCTGAAATAAAGACCCCCTCCCCCAGTCTCACTTAAGAAAAGAATGGAAATTGACGGCGTTATTTCGTGCCAAGCTCGACCCTTATCAAGTCCCAACTGAGGCATACACAGGAAGGAAGCCGTTATAACAGCAGGAAGCATGCGAGATGGAAAGTGGATAAATGTAAAGTAGGATTTCGTTGTGCAAATGTAAAGAGTGAAAAACGGAGCTATAGGCAATGTCCTGGATGACAGGAACTGTCTTTATCTTCGTTTTTCATTACTCTAATTTTATCCACTTAAATCTCACCTCATCTCCTTCCGTCTGACGTGCTCTCTGGCGTTATAATGACGCCTGTCCCTGTATGACTTCACTTTACGGGCACACCATAGCCCGTGCTACATGGACGTTTCGTTCTGAGTTGTTAAATATAAAACAACAACAACAACAATAAGTGTATGACTCCCAGTTGTAGCTTCGCTCCTTGGAGTAAACTTGTAACAGGAAATCAATTGTTTGGAATCATTTGTAAACGGAATTATTATTATTTATTATTATTAATAGTAGTAGTAGTAGTAGTAGTAGTAGTAGTAGTATTTTATTACTGCTAGAAACAATAAGATAACGCCTAATGAGACATTCTAAATACCAGTCCGTCCTCCTAAGGATTCCCAACGTCAAGAAAACGGTAAATTTAAAGTGTCCCTTCCTGACCTACCAGAGGACCCAAAACAGAAAACGGGACATTACGTCACTTTTCGCCAGTACTCCATTTTCTAGTACGACAATTGTTTGCCTTGTGTAACGCATACGAGCGAAAAGCGACGTTCTTTATAGGAGGACAGGTTGACTAAATACAGACGGAGGATCAGAGTTTGGTGCAAACAAACAGCTTTAGTGCTGTTTACTGATGATACGTGAATAACGTTAAGTGCGTCTACTCATCCCAGCCCGTGCTCCTGAGCGTCCCCAACGTCACTAAACTGGTGTATTAAAGTGTGCTAAACAACCAAACCGAGGACCTACGAATAGAAAACGGAAGATCACGTCAATTTCGCGACCCGCTATGATTTTTTGCGGGGCGACATCAGTTTTTGCGTCTTAGGTAGAGTATACGTCGAAAAAGCGATGACGTATTTTGACGTCAAAATACTTGTATTTTGATTGAGGAGAACAGGTTATTCCTCAACATATACTTGCAGAGTCGAGCGCTTTGATCTCCCATTTTATGTGTTGATGTTATTTATGTAAAGGGATCATGTTCTCGCTCCCTCCTGTTTGATTCATCAGTGCTTTTATGAGTGTAAACAAAGCTAGCTTCGTGATCAGCCTTCTTCGACGTGTTCACTACTGAGACGTTAAAGAAGTGCTTCTATTCCTATGACTCTCTCTGTGGCGTCTTCCAGACGTATCCACTTGTTCTTATTTGTCTCAATTTTGAACGTCCTTATATTTATCTACCCTGTCAGTTAGTCTAACAATCTTATGTGTTGTGATCATGTATCTTTATATTTACGTCTTTCCATTGTTGTGTTGGGTCTTACCTCATATCTCGTCACTCTCGGTTACGGGACCATTCTTGAGGATTTGTTCAATGTTACCTCTCACTTTGTTTAAGTGTGTGGGTGTACTCACCTATTTGAGGCTTCAGGAACGAGCTCTAACTCTTCTACCCAGAGCTTGGACTCTTGTGTGTGTGTGTGTGTTCATGGGAGATACGGATGGAGATGGGACAGTGTTCTACCATGACATACCATACAGTAGAGGGGAAGATGGTAGGGACGGCGACGCGGGGGGATAGTAGACAGTGGGGAGGGTAGACGCGGGGAAGGGTAGACAGTGGGGAGGGTAGACGCGGGGGATAGTAGACAGTGGGGAGGATAGACGAGGGGAAGGATGAATTGCTGCGTTAGACAACACCAGGTGAGTCATGTTTGATTTCCTGTAATTCCTACCCTGTTCACCTTCCTTTCCTCCAGGTCCCCTCCATTCTCATTACCTTCATACACGCATATACGTGACTATTCACCTTTGCATACAGACATGGAAACCCTTATATCCAAATATACGTTCATGCACCTTCATAAATACTAAACCATTCACACACACACACACACGCACACACACACACACACACACACACACACACACACACACACACACACACACACACACACACACACACACAAACACACACACAAACACACACACAAATTAGCGGTATTTGCAATGTTGGCAAACATAAGAACAGGCTTCAGGAGCCTAGAGCAGGATTCATTCAGAACATTATACACCACATATGTCAGACCTGTATCCACGTATGCAGCACCAATGTAGCTTTACTTCATCAGAGGTATCATCACGACATTTAAGATCATCAGGGACATAGACAAAGCTCAGAGGAACAGATAGTGTGACATGAAAGAGGTCAAACAAATTAAAATGCGTATCTAAATGAACAAGAGGGACACGAGAATGAAATACTTCGTGGAAGGATCATGCAGGAGAATAAGGGGGAAAGGGTGTGCAGCCAGACTACAGGAAATGGACATAAAATCAGATACGACCAAACTAACCCGCTGAGTGAAGGTTTAGAGGCATTAACCTTCAGGGGTGCTGAGGCTCAGTCACCACAAGTACAGTTAGGTAATGACTCTCTGTCCTTCTTTCTCTGTCTCTCTTGCAGTTAACTACTAGTACTCGCCTGTTCATTACAGTGAATATCTTGGATGAATGAGCAAAGGGCTACACGATTTTGCAGGTATGGGTACAGAGGGCGTAGCGGTGTGGTGGGGTGGTGGTGGTGTCTTGGTGTGTGGCCAGGTGTGTGGTGGAGTAGGTGTGGGCAAGCCTGTGGTGGGCAGGAATGTGAATAAGAATAGTGATCGTGTTGACCAGACCACACACTAGAAGGTGAAGGGACGACGACGTTTCGGTCCATCCTGGACCATTCTGAAGTCGATTGTCGACTTGAGAATGGTCCAGGACGGACCGAAACGTCGTCGTCCTTCACCTTCTAGTGTGTGGTCTGGTCAACATACTTTAGCCACGTTATTGTGACTCATCGCCTGCATATGGTGATCGTGGGTACTATCTAATCGTGGGTTGAGCGCCTTCCTGATTGCGTGTGGACGAATAAGGGAGTCGTGGCGTGGGGGAGTCAGGAAGGGTAATAGATGGTTGGAGGTTTCCACGACGGCGTCGTAGAGGTGAGGGAGGGAGGGATATCCGTCCAGGGTTGCATAATCAATTCAGATAACACACCTGGCCCGTTGCGGGTACTAGAGCAGGCAGCGTGCGTACACCTCCACCACCACCACCACCAGCAGTACGGACGCCCTACTTCCCCCTCCACCACCATGACGGGGGACAGGAAGGAATAGGTAGAAGGCTGCTGGAAGGGTTTGTCCCGTCTCTGAGGGCTCTGTAGGGGGGGTTATCATTACATGCGCGTAGCTGATTGTATTGGTGACCCACAAGACTAAAAATCAGAATTGATTTATTGATTACCACTCTTTGAGTGAGTAGGCAAGTTCTCTCTCTCTCTCTCTCTCTCTCTCTCTCTCTCTCTCTCTATCTCTCTACTCTCTCTCTCTCTCTCTCCTCTCTCTCTCTATCTTTGATACTCACCAACTCCTTGGCCTGGCTTGCCGCCCGTAAGGACTGCAGAGATAAGTGATTGGATGTCATCACGCATCTGGGAAAAAACGGAAATAAATCAATGTTAACGTTGCAGGGGGAGGGTTCTGGGCTATCCTGCAAATTGCAGTATGAGGGGGAGGGAATTTTCAGGGGAAAGCGCCAAGCATCACGACTATATAGCTCTTAGAAAGGGTCGGATAAGGATTTGGGATGGGATAGGGGGAAGAAATGGTGCCAACCATTTGGACGGTCGGGGATTGAACGCAGACCTGCATGAAGCGAGACCGTCGCTCTACCGTCCAGCCCAACGTGGTTGGGCTTGCAGAATGGGAGTGTCTCCATATCGGAAGAGGTCGTGTGCGCGCGCACCACCGCATGGATTTATGATGGCCTTAAAAATTCTGAGGTTACCTGAGGGATACGAGGTATGTTAGGTCAGGTAAGATTTAGGCTGGTTAGGCTAGGTTACATGTTGGATTTAAAGATGCTAGGTGAGTTAGGTTAATTTCAAACC
>WNGS01005997.1:10560886-10590012 GCA_020271785.1 Procambarus virginalis | reverse complement strand
CCCGGGCTCAGTGTTGCTTCAGTCAGGTCGCATGCTAGAAAAAAGAGCAGATGACCCGCGGACAGATTCACGAAGCAGTTACGCAAGTACTTACGAACGTGTACATCTTTTCTCAATCCTTTCACGGCTTTGGTTACATTTATTAAACAGTTTACAAGCATGAAAACTTCCCAAATCAACTGTTGTTATTGTTATAAACAGCCTCCTGGTGCTTCAGAGTTCATTAACTGTTAATAATTGTAAACAAGCCCCCCAAAGATTGAGAAAAGATGTACACGTTCGTAAGTACTTGCGTAACTGCTTTGTGAATCTGGCCCCAGGTCATATACATATTTCTGGCACCAAGTCAACATATTTCAGCCACGTTATTGTGACTCCTCGTCTGAATAGACACCAAGGTTGGGGTGGACGGTCTAGTCAGTAGTCCCCCAGGTGAACGGATGGGGACACAGGCGACCTCAGGGTAAAATAGTCCGCAGGGGGGGGGGGGTGGCGCTGTGATTAATGTTAACGAGGCACGGAGAAGGAGCAGGTTGGATGTGTATTTACCTACTTGTGCTTGTGAGGGAGGGTTGAGCTTCGGCTCTTTGGTCGCGCCGCTCAGCAATCTATGAGTGAGATCCTTTATTTTTAGAGAGCACAGCGGATTTTCTGTATAATTAAATTAAATTAAGTTAAATTAAAATGAATTTATGTTTTTTTATTCGGGAAAAGTACATACATAGATTGATTTACAAACATAATGTTGAATTTATAGATAGAGCTAGTACATACAATACCTAAAGCCACTAATACGCATTTCTTAAATGTGTTTATATTTGTGCCTGCAGGGTCGAGCTGTTAGCTCCTGGACACCGGTTTTCTGACCATTGGTTGATGAAGTACTGATTCCCAACCTAATTTTCTCAATCAAATCTACTATCATATATTTCTCCCCGTCCCCCCCCCCCCTTCACATATACATATTTCCCAAGATGTAGCCCAAGATTCTAGCAGCTGTCGAAGTCTCAGGTACTTATTTACTGCTAGGTGAACAGAAACAGCAGTTGAAAGAAACAGCTGATTCGTTTCTAACTTGGCCATAAATTGAACTCGGGTCTCTTGGAACTACGACTCTCGAGCAGCGTGGGTGTTCGTGCGTGTATTTACTATTTGTGTCTGCAGAATCGAACTTCTTTAGCTCTTGGACCCCGCCTTTCTAACCAATCTTTTTCCTCTATTACATCTACCACATATATTTCTCTAACACACGCACACATACCCAGGCAGCAGCCCGTAGAAGCTCTCTAACTCCCAGGTACCTATTCACTGCTAGGTCAACAGATGCATCAGGGTGAAAGAAATTCTGCTCATTTGTTTCCACCACGGCCGGGAATCGAACCCGGACCCTTTGAACTACGACCCTGAGGCTGCCCACACAGCCGTGAAGTGTGTGTGTGGTGTGTGTGTGTGTGTGTATATATATATATACCCACCTATTTGTACCTGCAGGATCGAGCACTAGCTCTTAGCCTCCACCTCTCTAGTCGCTAGTTGTCTAAGGCAATGACTCCGGACCAATTTCTCTATAATATCTGCTTTTAAAAATTATGAATGAAGTTTGCTTCTATAACCTGCTCCTTTACCTCACTCCATGTTCAACTATTTACTTACTTAAAATTATCTGTTAGATTAAGGACCTGCCCGAAACGCTGCGCGTACTAGTTGCTTTACAAAATTGTAAATTACCATGCTATGTATCCTCACAAACCCAATGTACCTTCTTGTATATAAATAAATAAATACAAAAATAAATAAATAAATAAATTTGTGCCTGCAGGATCGAGCTTTAGCTGATAATTAGCAACCGTTAACTTTCAAAAGTTTATGGTGAAAGCCGCTGGTGAGGCCTCCAGGTCTTGGGTGAACGCATAAATATATTACTTATATAATTATAGTACTATAATTTTAGAATGATAATGCTGGAATTCCAGAAGAATGGCGAGGCTTGGGTGAACTCACCGAAGGGGTCTGATCCCTTCCGGCGAGTCGGTTCCAGCACAAAAATCTTCATTTGATCCGCACTTGCAAGAAAAGGAGGAAGGAGGGAGAATGAAAGCGTAAATTATTAGCGCAAAACTGAGGGTTAATGGTAAAACATAACCAGGCGAGTTATGGTCTCATGACGCTGTAGAGACAACAATAATTAGCGTGTTCACTTGTAATTACAACTGTTATGGAAGGAAGCTCTTGGTTGTGTATGTGGTATGTATCGAGCGTGTTTGTTGGTTCGTATGTGTGTGTGTGTGTGTGTGTGTGTGTGTGTGTGTGTGTGTGTGTGTGTGTGTGTGTGTGTGTGTTCACCTAGTTGTATTCACCTAGGTGTGCTTGCGGGGGTCGAGCTCCGCTCTTTAGGCCTTCCTCTCAACTGTCAATCAACTGTTTCTACAACTACTACTTTTTTCTCATTCACGCCACACACACACACACACACACACACACCCAGGAAGTTGTCCATGACAGCTGACTAACTCCCAGGTACCTATTTACTGCTAGGTAACAGGGGCACAGGATGAAAGAAACTCTGCCCATCGTTTCTCTCCGGCGCCCGGGATCGAACCCAGGACCACAGGATCACGTGTCCATGCGTGCTGTCCGCTCGGCCACCGGCTCCACAATATACATATGCATATGGCGTTGAGGATATCCTTTTGATGTGGGCCTCTGGGGAGAGGTTGGTGTGATATCAACCCCCAGATCTTTCTGTGTGTGAGTGTGTGTGTGTGTGTGTGTGTATTACTGAACGACTCGGTAGTTGACAGGCTGACTGGATGGGGAGTTTATCTGGATTAGTTCTCTCTCTCTCTCTCTCTCTCTCTCTCTCTCTCTCTCTCTCTCTCTCTCTCTCTCTCTCTCTCTCTCTCTCTCTTTGCCACACAACTGGTCCACAGGTCCACTTGCTCTTCACCTGCAGCTCCGGACCAGAAACATAAAATCCCCCTGTGTCCTCGAATGAGTTCAAATCGTTTTTATATGAAACGAATTCAGAGCAAAATATTAACCAATTACAGCAATACAACACGATGTGACTAGTTTTGGAACAACAGTAACAATAGCAGTAAAATATTTCAATACAACGCAATAGCACAATACAACAATATGAGCTCTGTTTAGTAATGCAATAGAGTGCAATTATTTGATATGTGAAAAATACAGTCAAATTTAATAGTACAATAACGTAGTTTTAAAGTACAACGAAGCATAAGTGAAATAATGCAATGCAATACAATAATATAAATCAATTAAACAATACAAATCGTATTAAGATACAAATAGGGAGCGAAAGTTCTCCACGATACAAAATAAAGTAATTCAAAACAATATCAATTAATGAATCAAAATTCAGAGCAAAAGTGATGTTATATGCGTGTTGTAGTGAGGATAGGTATGGGAAGGGGTGGGGGGTGACCTTCAGATAGGGGGGGTATGTGACCTACAGTTGTGGGGGGAGGGTGACCTTCAGATGTGGGGGGGTTGTGACCTTCAAGTGTGAATGTTGACCTGCAGCGGTTCGCGTGTCCACTCTCAGGTCACTGCTCGCTAGATGACGTCACTGTGTTTATGTTTTTCAATAGCTGTTTCCGCAGTGCGTTCTTTCCACCCCCCCCCCCCTGTCTTCCCCACCTCCTCCTCTTCTACCTCTTCCTCCCTTAATTTATCTCCCCTTTCCCCCCTGACCCTTCTCCCTTTCACCCCTTCACACCCCCAATTCCTACTCCTCTCTAACACCAACTTCCCAATATAATAGTTCCCATATTTCCCCTACCACTTCCCCAGCCACCAGTGTCACCTCCCCCTTCCCACACTGCTGTTCCCCGCCCCTCCCCACCGGGATGACGCGATCCTATCCCACCATGCAGATTATCTTCATTGTTATGGCTTGCAAAGTCAACAAGAATGCATGAATAGCTACCATGCGGGGGGAAGGCACGAGACAATCTCAGCAGCAGAGATTGACGAGTTCTAGGGATCGTTGGCCTAGATGCCAGACACCTTTCCTTTCTATCTAGCTTCTTCAATCTACTTTTTTTACTCTTCATCATCTCTTTGTGCCTTTTAAGCATTCAGAAACTTCTATCTCTTAACTTCACTAATTTCACTAACTAGTGAAGAGAATTCACTAACGATATACGCTGGATCTTAACAACCGATTATGTGCCTCAGTAACCTTCTTCACCACCGACCACGGGATGGGTATGGGGTGCATAATAATGAAAGAAATTGAATTCACATTTGTCTCTGGACGTTCACAACACGTAACACTAAAAGCATATTTAGTCTCTTGTCTTTCTGGTTCATTTGGGTTCATTCGACCCCTCGTCTGGACCTCCCACCCCCCCCCCCTCCCCTGCCACTGAGAGGAATTAGTCATTGTAGGCCTTGGAAATTGGTCACTGTCGGCTTTGGAAATTGTTCATTGTCGGCTTTGGAAATTGGTTATTGTCGGCCTTGGAAATTGGTCATTGTTGGCTTTGGAAATTGGTCATTGTCGGCCTTGAAAATTGGTCATTGTCAGCCTTGGAAATTGGTCATTGTCGGCCTTAGAAATTGGTCATTGTTGGCTTTGGAAATTGGTCATTGTTGGCTTTGGAAATTGGTCATTATTGGCTTTGGAAATTGGTCATTGTCGGCCTTGAAAATTGGTCATTGTCGGCCTTGGAAATTGGTCATTGTTGGCTTTGGAAATTGGTCATTGTCGGCTTTGGAAATTGGTCATTGTCGGCTTCGGAAATTGGTCATTGCAGGCCTTGGATATTGGTCATTGTCGGTCTTATTTAATGTAATTTTATCATAAATATATTTGTGTATATTGTATATATGTTGTATGTGCGTGTATGTGTGGGTGTGTGAACTAGTTATCGCTTGACATTCACTAAAAATAATGCTCTCTTTGTAAATATATAATTCCAACCTTACATAGTTGTTAATTAAATTGCTCTGTAAACGGTAATTCCCAAATTTCATGATGAGTTTTACGATGATTCGTGTGATTAGTATTTGTTTACATATATCTGTATTTTAACTCTGTTTTTATATCATGTTTTAACTTCAAAATTATTTGATTTTTAACTTTATTGTATTATTTAAACTATATTATGGCATAATTGTATTGTATTTTAACTATATTATTAATTCTTATGTATTAAAATATTGACAAATAGTACAATTATATAACTGGAATGAACACCCGAGGCACTATGCCACACCTGCTGACACCTCGGGTACTCTCTGCCACACCTGGTAACACCTTAGGCACTCTCTGTCACACCTAGTGACACCTTAGGCACTCTCTGCCACACCTGGTGACACCTTAGGCACTCTCTGCCACACCTGGTGACACCTTAGGCACTCTCTGCCACACCTGGTGACACCTTAGGCACTCTCTGCTACACCTGGCGACACATTAGGCACTCTCTGCCACACCTGGTGACACCTTAGGCACTCTCTGCCACACCTTGTGACACCTTAGGCACTCTCTGCCACACCTGGTGACACCTTAGGCACTCTCTGCCACACCTGGTGACACCTTAGACACTCTCTGCCACACCTGGTGACCACCCAAACAATATCCGCAACACCTATTGACACCCCCACGCCTAACTGACACATGACAGGAGGATATTTAGTTTATAATTTAACTGACAATTGATTTAATGACAGAAAAGCATAATCAAGTTGAAATTGTTCCGCCAATGTGTAATTCCTTTCGCTAATGCTCCTATGAAACTCGATCCTCCAATCTGTTTAAAGATCCCCAATCACGGCTGGATGAACAAGGGGGACGAACAGATAAGGATCAGTTTCCAATCGTCGCTCCCTGCATTGGGCTCGAACTCTGGCCGATATTGCTGGCGAAGCATAATTGGATAGATCAGAGCCCGTCCACACACACCAGGCCCTGTCCTCAGGCTAGAGCCACGTGCTCTGGCTAGGCCGCTTCCCCTGGTTAGACCGCTTTCTCTGACTAAACCCCTATTCAACATGGGACACAATGGAAGAATTATCATGCTAGGAATATTATAAATATTAAATATTTAATATTGGGAACGATAAAAAATAACTGTTAGAAGTTTTTCAGAACTTAACATTTCATGAAAAATAATAAGTTCAATTTTTTTAATTGAACTTAATAAAATATATATTTTTTTTTCTCAATTTGAAAGAAAACCAATGATGACGTCATCAATCATATGTTCAAGTACTCTCTAGATGACGTCATCAACCACGTATTCGAACGCTCACTATAACAACGTCATCATCGACGAGGTGTTTAAATATTAACTACTTGGCGCCACTCGTTACACCCACCAGAGTGACGGAGTGCACATACTCAATAACCCCCCCCCCTCCTCCCATCCCCCGCCCCACACCCCCTTTTCAGAGTGATGAAGTGAACACACGCAGCACACACTTTTAAGAGTGACTTGAGTGAACACACTCGGGACATATCGCACATTCTCTCGCCTAACATGCTTAATTAACCTTGGTGAGGTGAGTGTGTGTGTGCCCTGGCGCCCACACACTCACACTCAACAACGCACTCACACTCACCAACGCACTCACACTCACCGAGTGTGTACACACCCACACCTGTCGCTATGGGAGTCCGACGAGTCATAACGGGGAAGGTAGGGTGGAGATGGAGGAGAAGCAGGGGAAAAGGAATAAAAAGGAACAGGATACAGAAGGGGAAGGAAGCGGAGGAGAAAAAGTGTGGGAGGAGGAAGGGAGGGAGAGGAAGGGTGGAACAGGAAAAAGAAAGAAAAGGGGGGGGGAAGAGAAGTGATGTTAGAGGGCACATAGTTTTCGCTTGAAGGGCAAGCGCTGAGATTGGGTGGGGGAAAGGTAGGAGCTTAGAAAGGAAATTGGACCAACTGTTCACACGAACTACCAATACTTTTCGTTCTTGACCGCGCTGTTCATCTGGGAGTAATCACACGATGTAATTTAAGAATTAGACACGTTTCTCAGAGCGTAGACGCGGGTAGTACATTCCTGGAACGTGTTTCTCAGAGCGTAGACGCGGGTAGTGCATTCCTAGAACTTATTTCTCAGTTCGTAGCATTACTACATTATATGAATGGACGAAATTTGGCGATATAATTAAGAATTAAGAAAGGCCACTGTGTACGATTTTTAAATCCCTTCTCTCTCTCTCTCTCTCTCTCTCTCTCTCTCTCTCTCTCCCAAATATGTCATAAATATTTTTTGGAGAATTTCTCTCACACTTCTGAATTATCCCCAACCTACATCATTTATAATATTAACATAACGTTTATCACTGCTGTTAGCAACATACGACCAAGTACTCACCCCTAGGTCGTTAGTGGGAATGCTGTCGAGGGTGAGAGGCAGGTCCTCCACCAGGCTGGCCTTGGAGTCCTGGTGACGCAGAAGCTTATCCTCAGGAGTGTGGGGCACTGAGGACAGCGAGGACCCATTTCCGGAGGACGAGATGGAGTTGGAGGCCGAGTGTGTGAGTCTGACTACTGCCAAGCCCTCCAAGGATGACTCTAGCTTCCTCTGGGCGTCCGCTACGGTAATAGGTTTAAGGTCCTTGCTTTCACTGCACCCCATGGTTGGTGGGTGTGGGTAGTGCAGGCCTGGATAGGGGGCGGGCGTGGGTAGTGCTGGCCTGGGTAGAGAGCGGACGTGGGTATGGGCTGGAGTTGGCAGGGGCAGGTTCGGGTAGAGAGGGTTTAGGGAGGGGCGGACGTTAGGAAAATTGTGCGTACGTAGGGGCTAGCGTAGGAAGAAAAAACTGAGATACAAAGAAAATGGCAAAATGATTTGGAAATCATATGCCAAAAAAAAAACAAAAAAATAAAGATGAAACACTATAGATGCAGAGAGTTGAAATCGTGCAGTAGAGGGCGACGCGCGATCAGTTTTCACCAGGGTGACGCCGTCTCGCTGGCGACGGGACAACACCCGTCACAGATGACGCAGGTACTCGAGACAGTAGTGGACAGGCTGGGGGGTCGACTTGCTTGATCGCCGCTGATTTTCCTTTGCTTAATCTATATTGACCACTACGTGCGAAAAAGGTCTGCTTCGCTGATGGCTTCTAGTAATGCTAACTTTCCGCACTTCGTCAAGACTGGGGCTGTCTCACAGATTATGTTACACACAGAACCATCATTCTTTTGGCTCTTAAAATCTCCATGTGTAGAGAACTATAGCTACGCTTCCCTAAAATCCACTTCATAGTCATTAAAAAGTCTGTACAACAATACGGAAAAAGTTCAAACTTATATCAGTTTTCCCTGTCACTTTTAATTAGTATTTTAATCTTCACTCACGAAATCTGTCGATGATATGGATAAATATCACTCTACTTTTCGACTAGTTACGAACTAGCTCAAGTGGAGTGGCTCGCTCACGAAACGGATACAGGAGTGTGTTGGATGGAATGTTTATCTCTGACGCCCTGACCACTGAAGCTGTCGACTCACTGACTGACCGACACTTGAAGGAACGCGGGGACCTCCACCTCACGACATCAAACGTTTTCTCTCATGCGCCAGCACAGAAAACCAGTATTTTCACCCCAAACACTTTCATTTATTTACGCACATATATAATTTTTGGATGTTTCTTAAGTGAATATTTCACACAAAAAATAATATAATTATTGAAAAAGGAAAAGGTATAACATAACGTTAAATTTATATGACAGGAAAAGCCACTTATGTGAAAAGGATAGTGTTCGAGGAAGGTGTGAGCAACAGAAAACGGAGGCGTGCGTGGTTCTCACCATGGCAACCACGTAAATAACACGCCGAAGCGGCCTGGTCAATCAATATTCGCATTAATACAATGGTTATGGTTGTACTCTTAACATGTCAACTACTAATGAACTTTGTTATTCTTCCCCAAACACTATCCAAACTTAAAATTAGCAGAAGATTGGTGTGAGTTTATCGTGTATATTAAACGCTGTCGAAATGAATAGTTTCTATCTACCGTAATACTTGTTTAGCCTAATAAAAACATAGTGGTTCCTTTAATGAACAAGGCGGAAAGAGCTATCTAATAGGTACAATTAAAACAATTAAGAAGCTCAGATTAATAGGCCAAATATTTTGCTTCCCAGCAATTAAAAATAAAAGGTGCCTGTAAACGAAAAAATCAAATGATTTCTTCTTCGTTTATAAATAAATCTACATTGCACCACACTTCAACCACTTCCTGAAGTTCGAGGTAATATGAATTAAGCGTCCCTCGACGACCGATAAACCAATAGTTTCAGGAAATTGAAATTGAAATAAGCTTATTGGGGTCTAAATACACACACAAAGGGATGAGGTATATCAAGCTATTCTCACCCCGTTCAGTACAACGTGTTCATACATATATATATATAGACACAAATCACAATCACCTCATTACCGAACATTTTGAGCGATTGTTGCAGGAGACCATGACACAATCAGTGTGCATGACAAATAAACCAGCATGCGGGCGGCTGGTGGCAACCCTTCGAGGGGGAGGCTTGCCACAGCGTCTGGTCGACAGTCAGTTGGTCGACTTCCCTCACGTCAGGAGTCTACCACGTGCGCACAGGTGAGCCCAGTGGCAAGGGGCCCCCTAGCAGAAAGCAGTTTCTTTCCTCTGGTGACGTGTATACGGGCTGGGAACTGCTACATATTACCGGTATGCAGAGGAAGGGTGAAGCGTTTGTGTTTCTGGGAGACATAGGAAAGGTGTTGCAGTGTTGGGGAAGGTATAGCCGGGGCCGGTCCTGGACGTTGGTGTGATGGTCAGCTTGGCGTGAGTCTGGTGTGGGAGGGAGAGGAAGGGGTTGACGCTCGACTGTGACTAATAACCATTACCTCTCCCTTCCCCTATTTTTTTACAATGGGGGGAAAGGGGAGGCAGACAACCAACCCCATACGCTCACTATACCCCTCCAACTCACCTCCCCTTCCTCCTCCTCCTACACTTCCTCCACTCACTTCCATATCTCAAGTATTAACTTAGCAAAAATAATCTTCGAATCATCAAGGGTTGGACGCAGTGCCCCAGGCGGCCCAGCACACAGATTCATCACTTATGTATTCCGTGTGTGACCTCGTAAGTGCATGTCCGCCGCCCACCGACGAGGCCACGTGAACCGCTTGCATGTCCCAACATCGCCGCCATCGATTGCCGGAAACAAGGTTAAACGTTTCTCCCAAAGTTGCCAGTGCCAATGTTATCTCAGAGTTCAAACGTTTGACACAAAGCTGCTAACGTTGCCACTGGCGAACGGTGCTGACGCAGGATTAAAGACGTTGTTTTCGCTACCATCACCGCTGCATAAATTATAAGCGTTAAAACGTAGCTCCCGCGTCTTTTGAACGTTGATGGTAGACGCAGTGCTGAAGCAATTATTCCAAAATGTTGATATATGCCTGCTGCTGCTGTTGCTGTTGCTGCTTCTGCTGCTCTGATTGTTTTATATATAGTTGAGGTTGTGGACCACGACTGCTCTAGTATACCTGAGTCTACGGTAGTATACCTTACGTCCACCCATCCACCCACCAGCACACACAACGACCACTCTAGCCTAACCTAAATCATGACCGGTGTATATTACGACCCTCAGACACTCCAGTCATAAGCAATATACCAGGCTACCTTCCTATTATGCTACTCGGTAGCAATATTTTTTCACGACCACTTTATATAGCGTTATAACACGAGGTGGGAGGGATATGACAAGGTGGAGCAAAGACTGCCAATGCGGACACATAACACAGGTTGGTGTTATGTGTCCTAGTATGTGTTCCATCGTGTTAGATCCACAGGATCAAACAAGGTGGAACACTGGCTCAGATCTTTGACACGTTATAATACAAAAATAGTAGATCCAACACATTATAGAACATGATAGCAGTGTATGGATCTGACTTAAAGGGAGAGAACTCGATTTAACATGATTTTATGGTCATAAATCTGCCAGACTGTAATTGGTGTGTGATAAGCTTTTGATGCAAAAGAGGTAACGAGCGCATGCAGTACTAGTCTATGCTGCAGTAGTGATAAGTAACGATATAAATTCTGTTGTTGATAATAATACAGATAATAATAATTACTGTAATTACGAGATAAAAACTGTAAGCAGTTGAAGAACGATTTAAACACACACACACACACACACACACACACACACACACACACACACACACACACACACACACACACACACACACAAGCACGCAATTTTCACTGGAACATAGCAATTAAAATCCGTAATACACCGTAACCTAGCGTATGATATTAATTTCTACGGAATTTGAATTATTCTTAGATAAAAAGATTTAGTATTTAATTTCTTGGTTGTTGTGACAAGCAGAATAAATCTAACTAGCGGTGCCCCATAACTCTAACCAGTATTAATCGGGTTTTAATAATGCTTATTAAATTATACAGAATAGTAAAAAAAAGGAATTTAATCTGTAATAATATCCACATATATTGGATTTAAGACTCCACAAAATCCCACCCCAGTCTTAATATTAGCAATGAGTCTTGTCCACACAGTTTGGTGATGAGTTGTGTGTTAATAGTCAAGGGGAAGCTTGACTGTGTCTTGCCGCTATTATGCTCTGTTATTAATTGCTATAAATTTGCAAAGCAACAGTTTTCTTAGTAACAAGGTAATTTTCCGTAATTTGAAATTGCAAGAGCCAATTACTGTCGATGAAAATGTAACATAAAACATGTGGTTAGTGTTGCACACACGCATGATATAAATGTGTATGTGTGTATACTTGTCAATATTCACTCGCCTATTTATCTAGTAGAGCGGTCTTCAGCTCCTAGACTCCGCCTTTCAATCTTCGGTCACCAAGTGGAATGGCTTCAGATTCTGTTGCCTCCTTTCATACCTATTCTTGAAACTATGAATTAACTTAGTCTCAACTACTATTACTTTTAGTTCGTGGCGCTAGTTCACTACACGGAATAAGTGCTTCCTAACCCTTCAGTGGTTCCTCTGAGATTATAGTTTCCACAAATAGCCTTTCATCTTTCCCCTGGCCACGCTTAATGGTAGGCATTGCTGCTCAGCCATTTATCATAAAAGGAGTGAGTTGGTATGTCAGGAACGACAATCTGAGAATAAGTCTACGGGCGAAGAGCTTCATGTTTAAATATGTTTAACTGTCTCTTGGGTTAACGCCCTTCTCCTGCTCTTTGTGTACGAACGTGTGTGTGTGTGTGTGTGTGTGTG
This sequence comes from Procambarus virginalis, assembly GCA_020271785.1. Taxonomy (NCBI): domain Eukaryota; kingdom Metazoa; phylum Arthropoda; class Malacostraca; order Decapoda; family Cambaridae; genus Procambarus; species Procambarus virginalis. The sequence continues at coordinate 10,577,753 of WNGS01005997.1, read as the reverse complement.
TGTGTGTGTGTGTGTGTGTGTGTGTGTGTGTGTGTGTGTGTGTGTGTGTGTGTGTGTGTGTGGTGTGTGCAATTGTTCCAGCGTGGACTAGTGCGCTCTCGCGTGTGTGTGTTTGCGTGTGCATGTGTGTTGGTACTGGTACTCAACTTACTATGACTGCGTTTTCTGTTTACGGTCGTCTAATGTAATATCTCATCCTGTATTTTATTGAGTCGAGTAACTGTGTCACAGTGTGAGGGATATTTATTGATATTTATTAGGATGGTAGAAAAAAATCATTTGTGGTTCTTGGCTGATGTCAGCGTGTGTAAGTGTGTGTGTGTGTGTGTGTGTGTGTGTGTGTGTGTGTGTGTGTGTGTGTGTGTGTGTGTGTGTGTGTGTGTGTGTGTGTGTGTGTGTGTGTTAACGATCAAATGATCGTTGAAGAAGGGCGTGTTCAGCTTGGAAACACAGAGAATCTCTAATTATATCAGCCAAGCAACACACACCTGCGACCGTTTCCCTACTCTCAGAGGCGTGGCCAGAGATGCAGCTTTCGAGAGGTTTTCTTCCTATCATCCCCCACTGCACCCACCACTAAACACATTACACCATCAACCACACGCACACTACACTCACCACAGCTTACACCCACCACTTCACACTACACCCAACACAACACTCATCTCTGAAAAAAACCTCTCTCATCTGCCCTCAGACACTCTATGTGCACTAACAGTTACTTAAAAGAAATTGGCCCTCAATGACATGTAGTGAGGAGCATAAAATTAGTGCCTGATAACGAGATATGAGTACAGGAAAATAGACCTTCCTTTGGGACTATCATCAGAATCCTTGTCATTAAATGTAAATTTGACGAGAGACTGACAAGGTTAGTGGTTCTCTCTCTTTCTCTCTCTCTCTCTCACTCCCCCCTTCCTTGTCTCTCCCTTACCTCCTCCTCCCTAGTTCATCATGGGGAACTTCTCCACCCACTCTGCCATAACCTGCTAGACTCAAGCGCTGCTCTTAATGTTGAAGAATCAATAAATTCTCCTCTTGATGGCGTCCAACTGATCTTTGCCGGAGACCTCTCTATCCTCCTCCCAAGGCCTTCTCTCTATTCTCCTCCCAGGGCCTTCTCTCTATCCTCCTCCTTATCGTCCTTCTCTTCTTATCTGGACCTCCCCTTCTTCCCGGATGTGGGACGTGATATCGGCTGCCTCTGACGTGTCCCTTCAATCTTGTGTCATATTATTCTGTAGAACAGGTTGGCTTTTGGCTTCTGCCATAAGCTTGCTGGGTGCTGGAGCTGTTTTTTTCTTTGCAATATATTTTTTAACTCACAATTCCACATGAGTTCTCTTTACAGTGGCTCGCCTTTATTGTCCAGTCTTATTACCCAGAACATTTTGGTTCTCTTAGTCTACCATATTCGATTAAACATTGAATTGGAATGAAATAAATCTGCTAATGGCGAATTCTCCTAAATTACTCTTTCTTATGAACGGGGTGATGCTCTCTTCCTCTCTGCTTGGTGCTTTCTTGATCTCTCTCTGTTTCATTTGTTTCTCGTCTAATCAAGTTGTTTTTATTTGCTCGAGCTCTGTTCATTTCTATGTTTTTTCTCGTCCTCATTTCAATTTCCTTGTTATTATGTTTTAGTATTGTCTCTGTAGTTTATCTGTTCTGTTATCATATATACTGTTCTATGCTGGGTTTTTTCTACCCGCATTAGTTCCCTATTCAATATTCTTCCTCTTCTGCTGTCCTCTCTCCGGGTATCTTTTTCTCATTCTCTGTTGACGTCTGCAAGTCGTCTTCAGACTCTTTGCCCCATACTCCTAGGAGTAATCCTCTACATTTCTTTTATTCCCCTTTCTTTATTCAAGTGATTACGTATTCTCACATTTGTAAATGCCTTTATGTCACATTTATTTAATATTTCAGGAGTAATTATCCGTCTTCTTCTCTCGAGGATCTTTAGCCAGCCCCTTATCGTTATCGCTCTTTTCTTCACACTCTCCTTCGCTAATATAATTTTGCCCTTCTCAACTGCTAGTTGATTCTCATAACCCTATTCCTTGCCCGTGTATTTTGAACCCTCTCTACACTACCCATTTCTCTCATCTTTCAATGTCAAAGATGAGATATATTTTTTCGCATCAACTTTCTCAAGTGCGTTCTTCACAACGATCTTTCTAGTTCAAGTCCAAATACGTTTATTGAGACCATAAAATACATCTCAAGAATATAGAATAGCTTAGGCTATTTCTAATCTAATTTAGGTTATTTCTATTTCTAATTCGTCGTCTTTAACCATGTTTCCCAGTTCATTGTTCTTAATCTTGTTCTTTCCAGTGTTTCGTTTTCCATGTAATTCCAGTTCGACGTGTCAGTGATTGTCTTCTTTCCATTTCGTTCTTTCCTAGACCTCATAATAATTAACTACAGAAGTTTGAGAAAACAGACGCCATTTAAGTGTTGGAAATGACAGGACAACTTCCCATAAATAATTATAGTTGCACTCTTAAATCGTTCGCAAAGTGTTTTGCTTCAAATTTGTTTAAAAATATTTGTGTCTGTCCTGAAAGCGAGGTTTATGCAGGACCAGCGAGCAAACATGATTACACAGGACCGTCCTCAACTCCGAAATGATATGCCTAAAATACCGCCCCTAGTTAAACTAGTCAAGACTCGCTAGGAATGTAATTATCTTCCCTAATCCTGTGCCTCGTAAAATACGCAGAGCTGCTGTATATCACATTCTTGGGTAGGAATTCGTTATAAGTTCCACGACAAAGAAACAAAGAATATATAGGTTATAGGTTAGGTTATATGTTAGGTTATAGGTTGTTTGAGGACGCAGACTTGCTCCTGGGAAAGTCCAGAACCGGGTCACCCCCTTGCTTCTCTTCATAGTCTTATTAAGTTGAATAAAGAGAAGATTGCGTGCTTCAGGTATACCCCCGCTCTGGTTACATCTAAATGCGTCACTAGCTGCGTCATGTGCCTCACGAGGTGTGTCATGTGCGTCACTAGCTGCGTCATGTATCACTAGCCAGAAGCACCAGTCTAGTAACCGCTCCCAAGGAGCTTTATCTTAATAATCCTCCGAAGGATTATATGCGGGAAATTCATTCTGACTATACTGGAAAACAAATCATCTTCTGTCCAAGAGCCTTTCCCGAGGATTATGTGGGAAATGTACTTACAGGTGAAGCCCGTCCTTAGCCACAACGAGCATATCCTCGTTAAACCAGCCGCCAAACTCTGTTTACGAATGAACAACGCTTGATACACGGCTCACAACTATTGCAGCCCGTCCTCCAAACAAAGACCCAAAAGTGATTCCACCCATCCGCCAAACCCCCCTGTTTACGAATGAAAAACGGTTTACACACGACTCAACTGATTTCGTTCGAATACTTCCGGAACAAGTGCTTCACTGACGACTTTTGTTCGAACCAGAACGATATAAATGCTTCACCCACGTACTACAAATACAAATAATCGTCAACAGAACCTAAACACCTAACCTAACCTATCCTATGTCTATATATGCACAATATGCTAATATATTATAATATTAATTTATATTTGAGAAAATTCTCGCTTTGAATAAATAGCATGTAAAAATTTATGAATGTGTCTGTGGGGTCGACCGCTGGATGTAATGGACTTGAGTCGAGGACGGGTTGACTAATGACTTGGGAGGTTTTCTAGAACTGTGCTCCACTCACCCCCCTCTGTTCGAATTGCAGCTCTATAGACGTTTCACCACAGCCCGTCCTCGCATACAAAGATCCAAGCTCGTTAATCCAGCCGCCAAACCCCCTGTTTATGAATGAAAATCGGTTTACACACGACTCACAACTGATGACGTCCAAACACTTCCGGAACAAGTGCTTCGGTCACGTCCTCAGTTCGAACGCCCAATTCAGCCCGTCCTCCAAACAAAGATCCAAAAGTGATTCCATGCACCCGCCAAACCCCTGTTTATGAATGAAAAGCGGTTTACACACGACTCACAACTGCTGACGTTCGAACATATTCGGAACAAGTGCTTCACTGACGAATTTTGTTCGAATCACAACGCTATAAATGCTTTACCCACGTACTACAAATACAAATAATCGCCAACAGAACCTAAACACCTAACCTAACCTATCCTATGCCTATATATACACAATATGCTAGTATATTATCTTATTAATTTATACTTGAGAAAATTCCTGTTTTGAATGAACAGCATGTTAAAATTTATGAATGCGTCTGTGGGGTTGACCGCTGAATGTAATGGACTTGAGTCGAGGACGGGTTGCCCAATTCTATAAATGTTTCACTCACATACTTCAAATACAAATAATCGCCAACAGAACCTAAACACCTAACCTAATATTACCTAAGCCTAACTATACATAGAATTTTTATGTATAAAAATGTGAATTTATATATGAGAACAAACAAATTTTTAATACACAGTAAGTTAAAATTGGTGAATGTGTCTGGGGAGGACGGCCGCTGCTGTAAACAGCCTAGTGTCAGGACGGGTTGTTCACCAACGTTCTATAAATACGAATTATTGCCTACAGATCTAACTTAATCTAGGCCTAGCTATATTCAAAATCCTGACAAATAATGTTGTTGATTTATATTTAAGAAAATAAAGATTTTTAATACACAGTAAGCCAGTGATTTGTTTTTGTTGCACGTGGGTGAAGCTGAAACATAGTTGCGATGCAAATACCAACCCGTCCTCGACTCACGTCCATTACATCCAGCGGTCAACCCCACAAACGCATTCATACATTTTTACATGTTGTTCATTAAAAACAGGAATTTTCTCAAATATAAATTAATATTATAATATATTTGCATATTGTGCATACACAGGCATAAGTTAGGTTAGGTGTTTAAGTTCTGTTGGCGGTCATTTGTATACGTAGTACGTGGCTGAAGCATTTACAGCGTTGTGGTTCGAACAAAATTCGTCAGTTTGGTTTGAATGAACAGCATGTACAAATTTATGAATGAGTCTGTGGGGTCGATCGCTGGATGTAATGGACTTGTGTCGAGAACGGGTTGAAATTAACCTAACTCACCTAGCATCTTTAAATCCAACATTGTAACCTAGCCTAACCTAGCCTAAAATCTTACCTGACCTAACATACCTCGTATCCCTCAGGTAACCTCAGAATTTTTAAGGCCATCATGAATCCATTGCGGTGGTGCGCGCGCACACGACCTCTTCCGATATGGCAACACTCCCATTCTGCAAGCCCAACCACTTGGGCTGGACTGTAGAGCGACAGTCTCGCTTCATGCAGGTCAGCGTTCAATCTCTGACCGTCCAAATGGTTGGGCACCATTCCTTCCCCCTGTCCCATCCCAAATCCTTATCCGGACCCATTCCCAGAGCTATATAGTCGTGATGGCTTGGCGCTTTCCCTTGAAAATTCCCTCCCTCTTATATTGCAAGTTGCAGGATTGCCCAGAACCCCTCCCCCTGCAACGTTAACATTGATTTATTTCCGTTTTTTCCAGATGCGTGATGACATCCAATCACTTATCTCTGCAGTCCTTACGGGCGGCAAGCCAGGCCAAGGAGTTGGTGAGTATCAAAGAGAGGAGAGATAGAGAGAGGAGATAGATAGATAGAGAGAGAGAGAGAGAGAGAGAGAGAGAGAGAGAGAGAGAGAACTGCCTACTCACTCAAAAGTGGTAGATCAATAAATCAAATTCTGATTTTTAGTCTTGTGGGTCAACCAATACAATCAGCTACGCGCATGTAATGAATAACCCCCCCCCATACAGCCCTCAGAGACGGGACAAACCCCTTCCAGCAGCCTTCTACCTATTCCTTCCTGTCCCCACCGTCATGGTGGTGGAGGGGAAGTAGGGGCGTCCGTACTGCTGGTGGTGGTGGTGGTGGAGGTGTACGCACGCTGCCTGCTCTAGTACCCGCAACGGGCCAGGTGTGTTATCTGAATTGATTATGCAACCCTGGACGGATATCCCTCCCTCCCTCACCTCTACGACGCCGTCGTGGAAACCTCCAACCACCTATTACCCTTCCTGACCCCCCACGCCACGACTCCCTTATTCGTCCACACGCAATCAGGAAGACGTTCAACCCACGATTAGATAGTACCCACGATCACCATATGCAGGCGATGAGTCACAATAACGTGGCTAAAGTATGTTGACCAGATCACACACTAGAAGGTGAAGGGACGACGACGTTTCGGTCCGTCCTGGACCATTCTCAAGTCGACAATCGACTTCAGAATGGTCCAGGATGGACCGAAACGTCGTCGTCCCTTCACCTTCTAGTGTGTGGTCTGGTCAACACGATCACTATTCTTATTCACATTCCTGCCCACCACAGGCTTGCCCACACCTACTCCACCACACACCTGGCCACACATCCAAGACACCACCACCACCACCACCGCTACGCCCTCACTGTACCCATACCTGCAAAATCGTGTAGCCCTTGCTCATTCATCCAAGATATTCACTGTAATGAACAGGCGAGTACTAGTAGTTAACTGCAAGAGAGACAGAGAGAAGGACAGAGAGTCATTACCTATCTGTACTTGTGGTGACCGAGCCTCAGCACCCCTGAAGGTTAATGCCTCTAACCCCACTCAGCGAGTTAGTTTGGTCGTATCTGATTTTATGTCCATTTCCTGTAGTCTGGCTGCACACCCTTTCCCCTTATTCTCCTGCATGATCCTTCCACGAAGTATTTCATTCTCGTGTCCCTCTTGTTCATTTAGATACGCATTTTAATTTGTTGACCTCTTTCATGTCACACTATCTGTTCCTCTGAGCTTTGTCTATGTCCCTGATGATCTTAAATGTCGTGATGATACCTCTGATGAAGTAAAGCTACATTGGTGCTGCATACGTGGATACAGGTCTGACATATGTGGTGTATAATGTTCTGAATGAATCCTGCTCTAGGCTCCTGAAGCCTGTTCTTATGTTTGCCAACATTGCAAATACCGCTAATTTGTGTGTGTGTTTGTGTGTTTGTGTGTGTGTGTGTGTGTGTGTGTGTGTGTGTGTGTGTGTGTGTGTGTGTGTGTGTGTGTGCGTGTGTGTGTGTGTGTAATGGTTTAGTATTTATGAAGGTGCATGAACGTATATTTGGATATAAGGGTTTCCATGTCTGTATGCAAAGGTGAATAGTCACGTATATGCGTGTATGAAGGTAATGAGAATGGAGGGAACCTGGAGGAAAGGAAGGTGAACAGGGTAGGAATTACAGGAAATCAAACATGACTCGCCTGGTGTTGTCTAACGCAGCAATTCACCCTTCCCCTCGTCTATCCTCCCCACTATCCCCCGCGTCTACCCCCACTGTATACCCTTCCCCGCGTCTACCCTCCCCACGTCTACCCTCCCGCGTCTACCCTCCACTGTCTACCTTCCCTACCCTCTACTATCCCCCCGCGTCGCCGTCCCTACCATCTTCCCCTCTACTGTATGGTATGTCATGGTAGAACACTGTCCCATCTCCATCCGTATCTCCCATGAACAACACACACACACAAGAGTCAAAGCTCTGGGTCGAAGAGTTAGAGCTCGTTCCTGAAGCCTCAAATAGGTGAGTACACCCACACACTTAAACAAAGTGAGAGGTAACATTGAACAAATCCTCAAGAATGGTCCCGTAACCGAGAGTGACGAGATATGAGGTAAGACCCAACACAACAATGGAAAGACGTAAATATAAAGATACATGATCACAACACATAAGATTGTTAGACTAACTGACAGGGTAGATAAATATAAGAACGTTCAAAATTGAGACAAATAAGAACAAGTGGATACGTCTGGAAGACGCCACAGAGAGAGTCATAGGAATAGAAGCACTTCTTTAACGTCTCAGTAGTGAACACGTCGAAGAAGGCTGATCACGAAGCTAGCTTTGTTTACACTCATAAAAGCACTGATGAATCAAACAGGAGGGAGCGAGAACATGATCCCTTTACATAAATAACATCAACACATAAAATGGGAGATCAAAGCGCTCGACTCTGCAAGTATATGTTGAGGAATAACCTGTTCTCCTCAATCAAAATACAAGTATTTTGACGTCAAAATACGTCATCGCTTTTTCGACGTATACTCTACCTAAGACGCAAAAACTGATGTCGCCCCCAAAAAATCATAGCGGGTCGCGAAATTGACGTGATCTTCCGTTTTCTATTCGTAGGTCCTCGGTTGGTTGTTTAGCACACTTTAATACACCAGTTTAGTGACGTTGGGGACGCTCAGGAGCACGGGCTGGGATGAGTAGACGCACTTAACGTTATTCACGTATCATCAGTAAACAGCACTAAAGCTGTTTGTTTGCACCAAACTCTGATCCTCCGTCTGTATTTAGTCAACCTGTCCTCCTATAAAGAACGTCGCTTTTCGCTCGTATGCGTTACACAAGGCAAACAATTGTCGTACTAGAAAATGGAGTACTGGCGAAAAGTGACGTACTGTCCCGTTTTCTGTTTTGGGTCCTCTGGTAGGTCAGGAAGGGACACTTTAAATTTACCGTTTTCTTGACGTTGGGAACCTTAGGAGGACGGACTGGTATTTAGAATGTCTCATTAGGCGTTATCTTATTGTTTCTAGCAGTAATAAAATACTACTACTACTACTACTACTACTACTATTAATAATAATAATAAATAATAATAATTCCGTTTACAAATGATTCCAAACAATTGATTTCCTGTTACAAGTTTACTCCAAGGAGCGAAGCTACAACTGGGAGTCATACACTTATTGTTGTTGTTGTTGTTTTATATTTAACAACTCAGAACGAAACGTCCATGTAGCACGGGCTATGGTGAGCCCGTAAAGTGAAGTCATACAGGGACAGGCGTCATTATAACGCCAGAGAGCACGTCAGACGGAAGGAGATGAGGTGAGATTTAAGTGGATAAAATTAGAGTAATGAAAAACGAAGATAAAGACAGTTCCTGTCATCCAGGACATTGCCTATAGCTCCGTTTTTCACTCTTTACATTTGCACAACGAAATCCTACTTTACATTTATCCACTTTCCACCTCGCATGCTTCCTGCTGTTATAACGGCTTCCTTCCTGTGTATGCCTCAGTTGGGACTTGATAAGGGTCGAGCTTGGCACGAAGTAAAGCCGTCAATTTCCATTCTTTTCTTAAGTGAGACTGGGGGAGGGGGTCTTTATTTCAGCTGTGTTATTGTAATATTCTTTGCTTAATAATGAATTATATTTCAGAGCAACCGGTGATGTTTATAATACTAATTTCCACCAAAATGTTGATAATGATGATCTCTTTCCTCTCTCTTCCCTTTGTTGCTTCCATCCTTCGGACCATACCTTTCCTCCTCCTCCTCCTCCTCTTCCATCTCCTACCATACTGATCTCACTCATCTCACATACATAACTCGATTTCACCCACTCTAACTGCTCTCCCTCATGCCTACCATAAACTCCCCTCCGTCACCCATCCCATAACTCCCGTTCCTCACCCGTCCCTCACCCGTCCCTCACCCGTCCCTCACCCGTCTGCAGGCGGACAAACGAGCTGAGATTCGACGCAAGTCTCTCATCATCTTGGTTCATCACTATCTCGACCAGGAGGGGTAAGTCCTCGACCAGGAGGGGTAGTCCTCGACCAGGAGGGGTAAGTGCTCGACCAGGAGGGGTAAGTGCTCGACCAGGAGGGGTTAGTCCTCGACCAGGAGGGGTAAGTGCTCGACCAGGAGGGGTAAGTGCTCGACCAGGAGGGGTAGTCCTCGACCAGGAGGGGTTAGTCCTCGACCAGGAGGGGTAAGTGCTCGACCAGGAGGGGTAGTCCTCGACCAGGAGGGTAAGTGCTCGACTAGGAGGGGTAAGTGCTCGACCAGGAGGGGTAAGTCCCGACCAGGAGGGGTAAGTCCTCGACCAGGAGGGTAAGTGCTCGACCAGGAGGGGGTGAAGTGCTCGACCAGGAGGGGTTAGTCCTCGACCAGGAGGGGTAAGTGCTCGACCAGGAGGGGTAAGTGCTCGACCAGGAGGGGTAGTCCTCGACCGAGGGGTTAGTCCTCGACAGGAGGGTAAGTGCTCGACCAGGAGGGGTTAGTCCTCGACCAGGAGGGGTAAGTGCTCGACTAGGAGGGGGGGGTAAGGCGACCAGGAGGGGTAAGTCCTCGACCAGGAGGGGTAAGTGCTCGACCAGGAGGGGTAGTCCTCGACCAGGAGGGGTAAGTCCTCGACCAGGAGGGGTAAGTGCTCGACCAGGAGGGGTTAGTCCTCGACCAGGAGGGGTTAGTCCTCGACCAGGAGGGGTAAGTGCTCGACCAGGAGGGGTAAGTCCTCGACCAGGAGGGGTAAGTCCTCGACCAGGAGGGGTAAGTCCCGACCAGGAGGGGTAAGTCCTCGACCAGGAGGGTAAGTCCTCGACCAGGAGGGGTAAGTCTCGACCAGGAGGGGTAAGTGCTCGACAGAACAAAGGTAAGTGCTCGACCAGGAGGGGTAAGTCCTCGACCAGAAGGGGTAAGTGCTCGACCAGGAGGGGTAAGTCCTCGACCAGGAGGGGTAAGTGCTCGACCAGAAAGGGTAAGTGCTCGACCAGGAGGGTTAAAAAAATGTTAGTTTATCTCAGCTCTTAAGATGTATATCAATTAGCGCTTTGCTTGTGCCTTAAGTAGTAAGTTCAAAGTATCAAAGGCAGCTTACAATAAATATATACAAATTCTCTACAAGCACATCTACGTCCCTGGATTGATGACTGCAGCAGCTTGATATATATGACAATCTACACATTTTGTGTTGTATTCTGTCTGTCAGTGTTCCGTGTGTGCACGTTTTATCGTATCGCCTTGAAAATCACAGTTCAAATTCCTTAGCACTGACGGTATAGGCTTATTGATTTGTCCGGCCTTAAAGATCAAGGAGTCAGCGTAAAAGGTTACCCGACCAGTTGTGATAACTATAAATTCTATCCTGGCCTTTGTTATCTTCTGCTTTGATAACTGATGGGAGACTAATGGAAGGATGAGGACACCTTCTGTGAGGATGAGAATACCGTCTGTAAAAATGAGACCCCCTTCCTCTGAGGATAGATCACCTTCTCTGAGGATGAGATCACCTTCTCTGAGGATGAGATCACCTTCTCTGAGGATGAGTCACCACCTGCAGGACGATTCCTTCGTCCTCTTGACAAAGAAACCACCTGCCGTGGCCTTGACGTGAATAATCTGCGTCTGCACGCCATTACTCTTGCTAGCCTGACCTTGAGTGCCAGCTTGAGTGCGGGTCGTAACCGCTTGTTTCGTGCCCCTGGAGCCGTTAGTGTCACGGGATTAGATCTTGGCTTGACCTGTTTGTTATTATCCACAAGCCTTACGCGCCTGGATTCAGAGTCGTGAGTATTAGGCTTTTAATGGGAAGAAATATTTGAAACATGTCAACAAATATTTGCATGAATTTTATTGTTTGACGATAAATGTTTTAGCATTATTTATCGTTATTTTATCTCTCTGTTTTCGTATTTATTTTGTTCCTCCGTGCCGAAGAGCCCGCTAATGGGGAGAGTCAGTATTTCTACCTGTAATTGTGTGGAGGTAATCTTGGAGATGGACAGTTTCTGTGTCGTCGTAATCCCTGGTATTCTGTCATAAACAGACAGGTGCCTTAATATGTATTTGGACAGTGATGAGAGAAGAACAGACAGAGAAATACACGAAAGGAAAGAAGTCAGGAAGAATAAAAGAGGAATATGAACAAGAACAGAAGAAGCAGCAACAAGAAAGTCTGAAACAAAAGCAAATTAATAGCATCCAGGAGGATAAAGATAGGGAGAGAAACAAGCGGGAGCTGAGATAAAGATTGGAAAACAGAGAAACGAACAGGGCTAAAATAACCATAAGAACAGAAAAACAAACAAGGCAAAGATGAAATGTAGTCACAAAATAAGACCAAATAGGATGAAGACTTCTTGGGTTGTACCTTTCCAATCATATTTCTCACTCAGGTTAGCAATCGATCTGGTAAATATACACATTAAGAAGTATATATTTTAGGCTGTGTCTCATCTTCGACATTTCACTGTAAACTAATAGTCAAGCAACAAATGCAGGGAGACATTTTATTCCTCCTAAAGGTTGATTCGAAGCCAGGAAATATACGAACGGCATCATTACAGAGGTATGTGCATGACAGTAAACAAAAATACTAATGCTACAGTTTTCTGAAATTTTGCATGCACATGTAACTCGGCTAAGACACGAGGCTGAATTCCACAACTTGAGGCTATTACAACGTAAAATAATATAAATAATAATAATAATAAAATATAATATTATTATTATTATATAATATTAATATTTTTACAAAAGTGCAAATATTCTCTATTAATATGTTTTTTATATGCATACAATAATGTTATTTACTGTTGATACTAATTGCTCACTGAAATGACGAAGAAAATGTTGACGTGACTGAGGGTCAAAAAGTTCCACCCCACCACGCCAACTTTCAAAACCCGACTCAACTCACAACTTAAATTAGATATTTTCTTATCATCAATATTTAACGCATATTCGTTATGTATATTTGCTCCGTGTGTTTCATCTATATAATGACCAAGGCCGTTTGTTTAGCCAGTGATCGAGAATAATGATGAAGATAGCTTGTANGGTCCCCTGATCTATCCACCACTGAAGTACACCAGCTAACTTGCACGCAACCTCTAACTCGTTATTCACTCGATACATGTACGTTGCACGCGGTCTCATTCGTTGCAATACCAACGCTCTCTCGTCGCACCCATCTCTCACCGATTGAAAGTAATTTCTCGTTTGTTGCAGGTCTTTTCCCGCTTGTTGTACATCATCTCTAGCTCATTCACGCCATATTTGGCTAGTTTTGAGCGTTCAATCACTCGGTGCACGCAATTTCTCGCTCATTGCACTGCATTTGTCGCTAGTTGCACGCCAGTTGCACCTTGCGTGTGAGTAGTGCGGATCTGAGGTCGAAAGCCAATCAGGTTCACACTGGCCCCAATACCTCACGGTCACACTGAGTATTTTTAAATGGTTTCTGGTTCATACTTGCTAAATTAAATACCCGTACACACGTACAGGCACTCGCACACACGCACGGTGAAGCACGCAATCACACACGCATACATAGGAAACCACACACACACTTACACACAAGCGACAACTCACAACCATTCACCACACACACACACACACACACACACACACACACACACAACACAACACACACCACACACACACACACACACACACACACACAACCTCCAAAATATTGAAAATATTAATATTTGTATTATAAGTAATAATATTAATACTATAATTATGATAGCGTAATAAGAATGGCGATAATAGTAACGACAATTTATTAGTTAAATTATATACGAAATATTGACTATCGCTTTGTCATTATTCTCCCTAGTGTCTTTACTCACCCCTGTGTTTCTATTCTTGCTGTTCTTTATTCATTCTGTGTCATTATTCTTTCCTCTGTATTTATTATCTCGTATGTTCTTTGCTGTTTCTTTACTCTTTCATTTGCCTTTATACTATGTTGGATCTCTGTTCTTGCCTGTCTCTCTATTACTGAGTCTTTATTAGCATGTTTTTTTATTCCCCATTAGCACGTGTTCCTCCACCTGCCCCTGACAGGTGAGGTGAGGGGTGAGGAGGGAGGGAAGGAAATTCTCAGGGGAAAGCGCCAAGCCATCACGACTATATAGCACTTGGAAAGGATCAGGATAAGGATAGGGATGGGACATGGGGAGGGGGGGGGGTAATGGAACGGTGCCCCAATCCACTGGACGGTCGGGGATTGAGCGCCGACCTGCATGAAGTGAGACCGTCTAGCCAAAGTGGTTGGGCACTATTCCTTTTACATTCCGGGGGAGATATGTAGGTGTAGAAATGAGGGAAGAAAAGTGAGGGTAGAGGAGAAAGGGAAGGTTTGCCTCTACAACATCCCTCCCTCAGTGTTTACATCGTCACCTTAGTACCCACACGCACGCTGCCGCACACTTCGTCCCACGCCTCAACAGTACACAACCCTCCACAGTACCCAACACCATCCACAGCTCCATACAAACATCCCGACATCCTCCACAGCACCATATCTAACACTCCGGCACCCTCCACAACACCATACACCGTTGCAGCACTCTCCACAGCAACGTCTATCACTTCAGCACCTTCCGCAACACCATACAACACTCCAACACCCTCCACAGCCCAACATAACCCTCCAACATTCTCCACAGCACTATACAACACTTCTCCACACCTCACAGCACACCGTATGCCTCCAACATTCTTCACAACAGCTCATAACCCTCCAACACTGTCTACTGCATGTTACAACCCTCCACAGTACATTAAGAAACCCCAACACTGCACATCCCACCACAACTCAACACAACCCTCAATAAAATCCCGAGTCAGCGCTTGGGATTCGTAATCCTAGGGACCTGTGATTTATCTCCCCCCGGCGATGGCGGAAACAAATGGGTAGAGTTTCTTTTACCCTGATGAGCCTGTTCACCTAATAGTAAACAGATACCTGTGAGTTAGACAGCTACTATATATACGTGCTGCTTAGTGGGGATGTGTGTGTGTGCGTGTGCAAGAGAGAAATATATGTACCAGAAACAAAGAAAAATATTGGTTTGAAAGGCGGGGTCCAAGAGCTAATCGCTCGATTCGGCAGGCACAAATAGTAAATACTCATATAATTGCTGTATCGCCTATCATGAACACATTTTAATTGGTATAATACAATTACAGGTCACATCAAAGATGAAATACGAGCACTGCAATAAGCTCTGGAATATTTATTGGATTATTTATTCATAGTGTGAAGCAATATTGCAAGTCATTCCCCCCACTGGCCATTCAGCATTGCAAATGCAAGACGCAAGCATTCCTTCACGAATTGTGACGCAACAACTCAACAAAAGTGTAAACTGAATCACCAGAGTACATTTGCTTGAGTCTCTAAGATACTTCTACATGCTTGAGTACAAGAACGACCACTCAGGAGAGTGATGAGTTTAAAACGACTGCAACTTACAAGGATCAATGTCCCCGCGGCCCGATCTCAGGCCCCTTTTGGTTGGTGGTCTTGTTAACCAGGGACCAGATTCACGAAGCAGTTAAGGAAGTACTTACGAACCTGTCCATCTTTTCTCAATCTTTCGCGGCTTTGTTTACAATTAATAAACGGTTAATGAGCTCCAAAGCACCAGGAGGCTGTTTATAACAATAACAACTGTTGAATGGGAAGTTTTCATGCTTGTAAACTGTTTAATAAATGTAACCCAAGCCGTCAAAGATTGAGGAAAGATGTACACGTTCGTAAGTACCTGCGTAACTGCTTCGTGAATCTGGCTTCTAGGCTGTTAGACGCAAATGCTAGTATTCTTTAATGGTGTTTAGCAAGTTCTCTTGTGAACACCGTGAGAGGCCGGATATAGTTACTACCTACCTCTTCTAAGACTACTACAAAGTGTTGATCTCGATGTAGAAAATACCAAGAAGAAAGTTATTAGTAGATAACATTTTGCGTGTACATACACACGATTAAACCAAATTTATCTTAAACGGCACACAAATAACATTATTAATATATATCTTAATATTAATAAACTAACTTAAAAATCTTAAAATCTTACATCTTATCCTAAACAAACTTAAAATCTTAAATCTTATCCTAAACAAACTTAAAATCTTAAATCTTATCTTAAAAAATCTTAAAATCTTAAAAAAATTCTTTAACGGTCAACTAAATATTAATAAGCTAACTTTTTCTTAAAATAAAAACACAACAAATTATATCTATAAAATGCCACTTGATACTAACAAACTTAATCTAAAAAAAGACAAAAATAACATCGTCAACATGTACCCTGAAGATTAATCGAGGACGTTAATTATGCCAATTTCAAACCTCTAGCAGGAAAGTTTATAAACAGCTCGAAAACAAAATCAGTTCACATTAAGTAATAAATTGATTACATGATTGGGTAAGTATACTCCCTTCTTGGACCATATTATGGGATCGACAGCACCCTTAGGTACCACGAACGTGCTTCACGAACGTGCTTCACGAACGTGCTTCACGAACGTGCTTCACGAACGTGCTTCACGAACGTGCTTGACAGGGAACTTCAGCAAGTCGCCAGAACAGAAAGTAAAGCCAAGATTTATTCTTCATTATAATATTACCTTATAAAGAGGAGCGGGGATGATGAGGAACCCACCAAGAGTTAGACTGCTTGACAGTCTCACCAACAGTCTGGTTACTAAGAGACTCGAACCTATTAGCGTTAGATTTCCATGCGAACAAAACATAAACCTTTATATTATCTAATGCTGCAAGTGATGATTCATTTTAATGATGTACACCATTGTTTTCTTTCAGGTTTTGAGCTGGTCGTGTCCTCAAAGTGTCGGGTACGTGCCTCTTTACGGATGGTTGTGAAGAACATTCTTTTTAACTGATAACTTTTTCTCAGACCTTTGAACTCTGAAGATAGATTTTTGGAGAGGGCTCGGAAAGACCTCAGGTCTTTTCCCTCTTCTGATAGAGGATATGTCTCATCTTTATTCTGTATTGCTGTAGGAGGGTTCCCTCGCTTGTCTCTCTCATCTTTCGCTTGTCTCAGACGTCAGGGGGCTTGACGGCTGAGTGGACAGCGCTCGGGATTCGTAGTCCTAAAGTACCGGATTCAATCCCCGGCGGAGGTGGAAATAAATAGGCAGAGTTTCTTTCACTTTAACTCCCAAGTACCTAATTACTACTAGGTAATAAGGGGGCATCAGGATGAAAGAAACTCTGCCCATTGTTTCTCGCCA
>WNGS01005997.1:10550886-10555886 GCA_020271785.1 Procambarus virginalis | reverse complement strand
GTGAACTAATCCGAAGGCAGCGTCGTTTGACGCCTCTAATGTGACGTCAGTACAAGGATCTATACTGATGTTCATGACGCCATAAAATACCACTATGGTCATCAATAGATATAAAACTCCCCAAATAAGGGACCATTTTAAATGACACATCTTCTGGACATGGGCGATAGAGCGCTCTGGAATTCATGGCAAAGATTTAAAACATATTCGTAACACAACCTCATCACAAACCGGAAGCTATATTCGACCTACTGAAGGTTTACCCGAAGAACCCTTCCCTTAGTCGCCCTGAAGGCGTACTTTGTCTGAGATAGTGAACCCATTAATTCCTGCAAATGTGAAACGCAATATCTGCCTCAACTGACAGTTGATGGTAGGACACAACACTATTTTACCGCTCTCGTAGCACGGAATACATCCATTTAACTCGTCGTGTAAAAGGAATATAAAAGCAGCTGTACCTGGGATCATCCTGTACATCTACCATCAACTGTATCAGTAGCTATTTCTGTATCGACAGTGTTACTAGTGAATCAGTTATTGAAAGTGAAACCCAGCCAGTTTTTATGATGGTCGACGCATCCTTCCAAATCCACAATCACCCCCACATCCCACCGACCACAATCATCTAAATGACAGAACAGTGTATTTCCCCGGTTTGACTTACCTTCATCATGGTATGTTCCATGTTAACGCACGGCAGGAAAATGCTTTTGTCCCTTAACCTTGACCAGAGCAAATACCAACTGGTACGTTGGTATGAACTTGCAACACGTAATGTCAATTCAAGCAGAGAGTAATAATTATACTTCCTAGAAACGCTCACTGTTTGGTGTGCTGTCTGAGGGGAGTGTGGTGGAGCCGGGTGGTGGTCCTGTTTACTGTCTGAGGGGAGTGTGGCGGAGCTGTGTGGTGGTCCTGTTTACTGTCTGAGGGGAGTGTGGCGGAGCTGTGTGGTGGTCCTGTTTACTGTTTGAGGGGAGTGTGGTGGAGCTGTGTGGTGGTCCTGTTTACTGTCTGAGGGGAGTGTGGCGGAGCTGTGTGGTGGTCCTGTTTACTGTCTGAGGGGAGTGTGGTGGAGCTAGGCGGTGGTCCTGTTTACTGTCTGAGGGGAGAGTGGCGGAGGCGGGCGGTGGTCCTGTTTACTGTCTGAGGGAAGTGTAGTGGAGCTAGGCGGTGGTCCTGTTTACTGTCTGAGGGAAGTGTGGTGGAGCTGGGCGGTGGTCCTGTTTACTGTCTGAGGGGAGTGTGGTAGAGCCGCGTGGTGGTCCTGTCGAGAGGAGTGTGTGAACTGTGTAAACTTTGGCTGCGCACTGGTCCACAACACTGGACCTGCCTAATGATGACCTTCATCTATTCATTTTCTAATCATGTCTCTTGCTTCTTAAAGTCCGTATCTCCTGCTTCTCTGTTTCTATCCCTCTCTGTCTCTTCTTTACCCTTCTTTTCTTACGCTTCTCTTCATCTAATACTTCGTCTCGCCTGTTCTCCAGCTTATTATTCTCCACCTCCTTTGCAACTCGTGGGAACTATCCTTCTGGCCTACTTAGCTAATGATATGCAAAGGAAGCAACTTGCAAACCCTCATTGTTTACATGCCATCACTGTGCGTCAAAATAATAACATGTTTGTTTACATTCGTTAGGCGCACGTGCGAACAGGCATGTGTACACACGAACCTTAACATGTTGGTGAAAATGTACACACACACACACGCACGCGCGCGTAAACACAACCTGTTATAGGAATACGTACGCTGCACGAACACACATATATATGAAGACTTGTATACAGTGATAATGAAAGATACACTAAAATACGCGTTCATAGCAAGCCCTTGAACTTGGTTCATCACTTGCATCATAGAGGCAGGGAAAGGGCCGCTGGTTAATGTTTGTTCATACTCTCCTGGTGGAACCCCTGACGCAGATCGATACATAACACTGTAGCAAGACCCCTTGAGGTCCTCCCCCCTACTGTTACAGTGCTCACTGTGTCACCGTGCATCGTAGGAGTCAAGGCATGAGACCGACCTATTGCTGCTTATTAGATATTTTATTATTTTAAGCTATAATTATGAGGTAGATTAAGACGATACTTCAGTGGTAGTTTTATACAGGTATTTGAGACTATAAACATCAGAAGGTTTATTAAAGCAATGATACTTGTTTATTGACGATCGAGCAAGTATACTATAGTCCAAAGCACAGTTTACAATTCAAGTAAACTCTCAAGTGTGTATACACCGAAAAGCGGGCTATACCTCTTTTCTCACCTAGTTGTGTTTGCGGGGGTTGAGCTCTGGCTCTTTGGTCCCGCCTCTCAACTGTCTCTGTGTGAATATCCTTACCTGCCAGCCACTGAACACCATTGGTATGCATACGAGGATCGGAATCTGTTTGCCGCAGACACATGAGGTATAAGCGGCTCGGGTAGTTCCAGGACCTCGTTACAGCAGCTGTTCCGAGAACATGTCGACCCAACTTGGGACGAAAGATTCGCATTGGACGGGTAAACGTGTCGTCAGCGACGCCCACAACCGTTCTTTAAGTTCTTGTTGTTAGCGCCTGGTGAATGAGGGGAGTAAGGAAGGGGAGAATAGCTGGGGAGGAAAAGGGAAAGGAAAAGGAAGGGAAGAAAAGATGGGGTGAAGAGGGAGAGGAAAAAGGAAGGCGGGAAAGAGAAAGGAGAAAGAAGAAAGGGAAAGTTGAGAAAGAAGGGGGTAATAAAAGTATCTTAGAAAAGTAAAGAGAGGAAACAAAGGACTTGGGTGGGGTAGAAAGATAAGAGTTTGACTGATCCTTAAATATATAAATTAGAAAGCCTGTCTGACAGTCCGATATGCATTCGAACACCGTCAAAAAGGAATTCAACAATATCTTTGCATGGCTAACCAATTTAACCAGATAACTATATATAGAGAGTTCCAGCTCCTGGGCCCTGCTTTTAATGATTGTTGTGATTCAGTGTCGGTGCTCGAAGCTTTGCTCGATAACTGATAAGGCTCACTAGCTATAATGAAGTGTACTCAAGACGAGGGAGGAGAGAGTGAAACAGTATCTCATTCTATGCCCTAGACATAGAGATACTCAAAACTATAAATATAAACACCTTAGTAATGCATTTTTGTTTAAGCCAAATGATATACCAAATTATATTTATAGGATGTTATAAATCCAGACACTCAATGGATTTATAACATCACCGTGATAAGATTATACAGGCAATATACTCAAAATCTGTGTGTGGGGGGGGGGAGGGGGCTGGCAAGCAGGTGAAGTGTATTGATGATTGAACGCCAGATTAGCTTGCTGGCTAACGGGCAAGTTGGCTGCCTGGCAGGCAGGCTCACTGATTGGCTGGTTGGTTGGTTTCCTGACTGGCAGATTGGTTGACAGACAGGTTGATTGACTGGCAGGCAGGCTTTCTGACTGACAAGCAGGGTGGCTGACTGAGTGACGGCAGGTGGTTTCCTTTCAGTTGCGCATGTATTAGGAAAGCCAACAACAGTCAGAAAAAAATGAGTATTCATATCTTTGGTTTCATACGTGGCGTGTGAAGAAGGCAGCAGAGGCACGTGGGGAAGAAGGGCAGCTGGAAGGCTCTGGTCAGGAAGCACAAAGCTCTGACTGCTTGCATACTGCATGATCTTCATCACATAATCGAACCTCGATCCTTAGGCTGTGGTCTAAGGGTGGTAACCCCCTCTGCGCACGACAGGATTCTTTCCTCTCTTCCTTCTCTCCATCTCTCCCTATCTCCCACCATTTGTCTCTCCCTCTTTCGCTCTTCTCCCTTTCCTCTATCTAGCCTCTCGTGCTAGGAATCATTCTATCACACACGGAGCCAGTTAATATTACTTTAATTACTGCTGTTTCCGACCCATTGCTCTAGGCTAGGGCAATGGGTCGCCCTAGCCCTAGCAGCGCCCTCAATATACCACACACACACACACACACACAAAAACGTGTGTGTGTGTGTGTGTTGTGTGTGTGGTGTGTTGTGTGTGTGTGTGGGTGTGTGTGTGTGTGTGGGTGTGTGTGTGTGTGTGTGTGAATGTGTGTGTTTTATTGATTTAATGCTGCAGTGGCTTGTTGCTATCAATTGCAATAATTGCACTATTTTCACAATTTATGTAATCTACGTTTGTATAAATTATCATCGTAATTAAAAAATATATATATATTTTCACACTCAACTATGAATGCATGGCAAGCAGCAAGAGAGCAGCAACACACAGAGGTGAGCACAGCTGTCCCTTAGAGAACAGCAGCACCACAGAGGTCAACACAGCTGTCGCAATATTATACAACAAGACACATGCTGTCATACATTTGTTGATTGAAAAAAAGGATGGTGGTAATCAGAGTTCAGCTCCAAGCGCACCATTCTCCATGGAAGGCCCTTAAAATGGTACACTGAAAGGTGGAGTTCTCAGTCTCGTCCTCCCAACTTCTGTCTCCAGAGTAGTACAGGCCTCCCACCTTCCGTCTGATGCCTCCAGTGGTATACAGGCCTCCCACCTTCTGTACTGATGCCTCCAGGGTAGTACAGGCCTCCCACCTTCCGTATGATGCCTCCAGGTAGTACAGGCCTCCCACCTTCCGTTCAGATGCCTCCAGTGGTAGTACAGGCCTCCCACCTTCCGTTCTGATGCCTCCAGTGGTAGTACAGGCCTCCCACCTTCCGTTCTGATGTCTCCAGTGGTAGTACAGGCCTCCCACCTTCCGTTCGATGCTCCAGTGGTAGTACAGGCCTCCCACCTTCCGTTCGATGCTCCAGTGGTAGTACAGGCCTCCCACCTTCCGTTCTGATGCTCCAGTGGTAGTACAGGCCTCCCACCTTCCGTTCAGATGCCTCCAGTGGTAATACAGGCCTCCCACCTTCCGTACTGATGCCTCCAGTGGTAGTACAGGCCTCCCACCTTCCGTTCTGATGCCTCCAGGGGGGGGGTTAACACATAACGCGCACATTCGGATTTAGTGCAGGCTTGGGAGATT
>WNGS01005997.1:10545288-10548350 GCA_020271785.1 Procambarus virginalis | reverse complement strand
AGAAGGCAATTGGCAGCTGCAAATTTTAGTTAAAAGATTATTAATTGGTTCATGGCTTTGTTTATGGTGTTTACACTCTGCTTATACAGCCTTGGTGATGACAACTTTATTGTTTCAGGATCATTGCAAGTTTTTTTATTTTGTGTTAGCTATCTATGGCAAGTCATTGGAAATGAGATAGCTACTATTATCTATAACCCTCCCTGGATGGGTATTACTGTATTAAGCCTCCCTGGATGGGTATTACTATATATAAGCCCCCTGGATGGGTATTACTATATAGAACTCTCCCTGGATGGATTTTACTATATATATAACCCTCCCTGGTGGATGTTACTATATATATATATCTCCCTGGATGGATGTTACTATAATAAGCCTCTCTGGATGGATGATACATATTAACCCTCGGTGGATGGGTATTACTATTAGAATCCTCCCTGGATGGATATATAACTCTCCCTTGGAGGACTAACACTTTATTTAGCTGATTTCACCTTAGCATCCTTGGAGGCAGAGAGAGAGAAATACAAAAATTATCCTTGTCCAACTTTTTGATATTACCAATGAGGGAATGGAGGGATGGGGCTGACCAATGTTCTCCAACAGCGGAGGTTTCACCAAGGTTCTCCAACAGGGGAAGGTTCACCAAGGTTCTCCAACAGGGGAGGGTTCACCAAGGTTCTCCAACAGGGGAGGGTTCACCAAGGTTCTCCAACAGGGGGGGTTCACCAAGGTCTCCAACAGGGGAAGGTTCACAAGGTTCTCCAACAGGGGAGGGTTCACCAAGGGTCTCCAACAGGGGAAGGTTCACCAAGGTTCTCCAACAGGGGAAGGTTCACCAATGGTTCTCCAACAGGGAGGGTTCACCAAGGGTCTCCAACAGGGGAAGGTTCACCAAGGTTCTCCAACAGGGGAGGGTTCACCAAGGTTCTCCAACAGGGGAGGGTTCACCAAGGGTCTCCAACAGGGGAAGGTTCACCAAGGTTCTCCAACAGGGGAAGGTTCACTAAGGTTCTTGTTGGGATTATGGGTGAGAGACAGGCGGGCTTACCTAGGTTTTCGACAGGCGTGAAGTCCGCCTCGACTCTCTTGATGAGCTCTGGCGGGGAGTTCTCAGTGATGACGAAGGAGTAGTCGTCATCCAGGTCATAAATACCGGAATCGCTGGAGTCGACACTTCTGGCGGAGGTAGTGGTGACGGAGGTGGGAGGCGCTCCGGGCTGCTTCAACCACGACGCTCTGCCTCTTCTGCAGTCCAGGGACTCCTGTGGATGGGAGAGAATATCTCGCGTTAATTCGACCTGCTGGTGGGAAGGAATTCCTGGACATAATATCTCCTCTGGATATTAAACCTGGATGAATTCGCTATTATTTCATTTGCAGATTGAATTTTTAAGCGTCATTCTTACGCTGGAAGTGGGTGTTGTTTACAGCCAAATCTTCACGTGATAAATTTTGATCATGGGTCAAAACGTCGTAAATGTCGTAGAACCTTTTCCATTCATCCCTACGTAGGTATACATCTCGCAGAACCATCTCTATCCTCAGCTACTTATGGGTAATAATTATGCATGTCAAAGAACCTTTACTATTGTCTACTTAGTGTCGAGTGAAACTGTGTCACCGCCGTCCACACGCTTCTATTTAAAGCCAGGCATCTCCTTCGGGTCTCTCTGATGTGAGTCGCGTCATTGGCTTCAAAGGGTACAGTAACATTTAAGTGTCAAGGCTGTTGCCTAATACACCTCACCTGCTCTGTTCAGAAGGTGGAGCGGGTGTCAGGTATAGTGGCTTACCTTTCCTGGATGTTCACCAGTCGTAGAGTTACACCACACACAGAGTCACTATACTTTATATCCATAAAACTTTGCACTATTTAATTGTAATTCACAACCCTCTTATAACTAACCTCATCACATCCTTACTTGCCTGACCTAACAAAACCTTCACTTGCCTCACCTCACTACACTCCATTTTCATCTTTATAAACACATTTGGTTTGACAAAACCTTTACTGACGAATTCTTATTTGCGTATGAAGTCTACTGTCATCTTGTTTCTATATATATACCGTATATATAAGCTATTTGCATATATTAGAGTCAATAAGTTCAATTTTAGTGAGACTGAACTTCTGTGAGATTCGTTCAATTTTAAGTTCAGCTAATCAGGAGGTTTCAAATTGGAATTATATTTAAAATTTCTAGGAATTCACAGTTGTGAATGGCTTACAATTTTGTCGCTGCGTGTGGAGACCCTCGTAGAACACTCAGAAGATTGTTGCATGGTTGGAGCTCAATTGAGTAAGCTGCTGGTAAGCATAAAGAGTATAGCAGTGCAACAGAACGCTTAGTCCGGCAATATCTTCAACGGGATAGTGATGGGTCTGAGGACACTAAAACTATCCTCCACTAGCATCCAGGAGTGACGCCATGGAATAGCGTCACTAACTGTGATGGTGTCTCTGCCACCATTGTAAACACAATATCTATCAAGAGCTGCCACAACACGCAGCACGCACAACACAACACTGCCACAACACAGAAGGCGACTGAGCGCTAGGCAGTATCTCGTCCAGGTAAAATTACTCCATCATAGATATTCCCAGCAAAGAGCAACGTGCGCAGCCGCTCTGGAAAGGGCACTGGGAGAATATCTCACGTCACTATAGTAGGTAGGTACCATCCTTTTATCTCCTAAGAACAATCTGGCTCGGTAAGTGTGAGTATTAGTAATTATGGTCATCATGGGGGGTGAATGTACCGGAATCAACTGATGTTTGCTGGTCTAACGTGGTGTAAAACATTTTTAAGCGAATGATCATCTCACTCTCATTGTGTTGTGAAGAGGTCAAAACATACAGTGATATTAACACGTGGGTGGTAACTATATTTTTGTGTCTGGTAATATAACGCCACTCACTACAGGAATATATTCACAGTGTTAGTTGGGAGTTGATCATAGTATCGTAACTAATTTATTAAACAGTTAGTAGTACTCATCCTAGCACAAGGAGAATGTTGCATTGTTGAGTGTAAGACAGAATGCGCTTCTAGGTT
>WNGS01005997.1:10527788-10540288 GCA_020271785.1 Procambarus virginalis | reverse complement strand
TTCACCAAGCTGTAAGTTAATTATTCATGTTTCAGAAATTACGACAGAGGCGTGAATATTTTATATATTGAAAGACAAATGTTTCGCTTCACACTTAGGCTCAATCCCCGAGCCCCTTATGTGCCTCTGTTACGCTTTCCACTGCCACCCACGGGATGGGTATGGAGTGCACACTCATTGAACTAAACTGAACACACAGATGTTCAAATCACTTGAAGTTGAATCGTTTTCTTACCATTAAACTAAACGAGGTCAAGCCATGGCCTGATGAACGCGGTCTAGGTGTTTGTTTTCTTGGTCAGGCAGTTCTCATCACTGGATGGGTGACCTCACACAACAGTCCTGTTCATGGTTCGGTGGTCCCAGGCATGCCAAACCAAAACATTCAATTCACATGTAATAAAGTTCCCACCTACCGTCGGTCGGGTGGAGTGTGGTGTTTCGATGATTCCATTTTTAATCGTTTCTCAAATTGTATGTTCTGCACATACTGTCCGGTTGCCGTGAACAGTAATTAAAATCCACTAGGCGTATCGACGACCTCCCCCCCTCCCCCCTTCTTCCTCCTTAGCCAATGACAAGACTCTCCGGACGGTCACCCATTCAGTGTTGGCTTTAACCTGACAAACTAGGTGATTTCTTTCCAGTCGAATCTAATTTTCTAAGGTAGTGGGATCATAATTCATTATTAACTGTTTATTCATTATCCCTTGTGAACAGCCTATCAACAACACCTAAACAAGCAGGTTTAGGTGGTAATGATATTAGTACTAATACGATAAATTTCCTATTGGCTGTGTCACAGACTGGGGGCCAAAAAGCGACATTAACTTGTGGATTATATCCCATGCAAGAACGTCAACAATACCCTGAAACTTGGGAGATAGTCCAGAAAAGGCACAAATTTGTAAATAAGTTGGACTATAGGTATTACGTGGCCTTATATATGTCCAGCGGCCACCTTAGAAGCATACACTCAGCAAGAATACACTTAGCAAAAAACACACTCAGCAAGAATACACTCAGCAAGAATGCACTCAGCAAGAATACACTCAGCAAGAATTCACTCAGCAAGAATACAGTCAGCGAGGATACACTCCCTTCTAAATAACAGACGTCAACATGGTGTCATTTTATTTTTCCCAAAGAGAGATACATTACAGTAGATTATGCACATGTCACTATATGCTCATGTCAAAATATGCAGACGTTGGAATTCTTCTCTAGTAAATACATCGGGTATTATGATACATGAGTAAAGGAATGGTACTCGACATGAACTCATGAGTAGTTAAATGGTACTCAGGCTGGAACACAAATCGTAAAAGTTCTTCAGGCGAAAATAGTCTTCGTCCCTTTTTACAGTTTTTTCTTGTATTTCCCCTCTAAATGAGAAAGTGAAATCGCAGCATCTGGCGTTCACAGCCTGCATTCGTTCACAGCTTGCTGGCGTTCACAGCCTGCTGGCGTTCACAGCTTGCTGGCGCTGACAGACAATCCTTCCCTGTACATGTACAGTCCGACACAAATATGAAAACAAATACAAATAATAATAATTATTATAATAATGATAAAGTATGGAGGCTATACAATGGGATCGATCTCACATTCCTGAACTTCCCACACTCTCTACTGATATCGGAGTGTGAGCGGATACCTGAGTGTGGACTGGTACCGGAATGGGGGGCGGATATCTCGTAGAACTTGGACTGTGGTACTGGACGGTGCTTTCCAAACGCTATTTATGTCTGATAGTACTTCTGGCTGAGATATTTCACCGTGTTTCATCTGCTGTGGCGCAAGTTCGATCCCAGTACATAGCTTCAATATATAATAACAGACACATTACGTTTCCTGCGATTACATTGTGTATAATAATGAAAATATTAATATAAAAAATCGTAATTAATATATAAAATCATAATTAATATATAAAATTATAATTAATATATAAAATCATAATTAATATATAAAATTATGATATGTAAAATCACAATTAATATATACAATCATGTAGAGCTTTCATAATTCCCATTCATAGTACCACAAATATTTCCTTCCAGTAGCAGTTTAGTTTGATTTGCTGGAGGAACAGAGCAGATTTGGGTACGCGACGGCACGGATGGATACCTCCCAGAACAGGTGCATGGGGATAGACAGGTCCACAGGTACACGGAGGCATGAGTACCCTCAGGACAGATTTGTGGGGCCCAGACACGACAGTAAGTACAAGCAGGTGTGTACCACACTGCCTTTAAATTTGCTGTGTCTTCATCCCTGTTTAAGTTGACGCCTTCGACTCCACTAAACAATCCGATGTCAATCAGTAGAAAACAAATAAATTATACATAGAAAAGCAGACCAGTCAAACCATCTCATGAAGGTCAAGAGCCCAAAGTATCATTCAGGCCACCTTCACCAAGGTAGAATCAGTACACCTTGCCATAAAGCACCACAAGGAGTAAGTCAACCTCAGACATGCTGTAACGATTAAACCTGCTTCACCTAGGCACAGACCAAAATAGATTAGTCAGTCCAACTTAATTAGGTAAACTGCACAGAATCCTTCAGATTAATTCACCAAGATACAGCCTGCATTGAAACCACTTCCCAAGTCAGAAAAATGAATAAAGAGACCACCTCGCAAAGACAGATTACAGTGTATTAATCAGATTACCTTATCTAGGTAGTGAACAAGCTCACTTGAACAATGAACAAACTCATAAAGGCAGTAACTACCGTCATTTACACAGAACTGTTCACCAAAACGCAAAATAAAGTAAGTCAAGCAGATGACTCACCAAGACAGATTACAATGCGTAGGCTGATCTTTCACCAAAATACACCGAACAATATCGTGCTAGCAGGCACTTTTTTTTTTTAAGGACAAACCCCATTCAGATGCCTTATATGCTAAGATTTAATGTCAATCCATATTCTTTCTTAATTTACAAATAATAAGGGAAGAAAGTATATGATACAAGGAATACAGAAACTACTATGCAAATTTGTACCATTCACAGCGTATTTTATATATAAATATATATTGTATCTACATATGTGCATCATCAGTCATTAACATCCTGCTACGTTATAAATAGCAGTTTGTATTCTCCTCTGTGTTTGGCTCTCCGTGACACTTTAGGAAACACCTAGTTTGATCAGCACTGTTAGAGCCAGTAAAACAATGTTCCATATATATATATATATATATATATATATATATATATATATATATATATATATATATATATATATATATATATATATATATATATATATATATATATATATATATATATATATATCTATATATATATATATATATATATATATATCCTCTTGTGACATCGGCTCTCAAGGCAGCCATGAAGTATGTTAGCGATGCGGCAAATTTTATATGAATACCATACATGTACGTTGCTTAAAGTATAAGTTGAGTACTTACAGTAGAGATCTCCATTAGTTTGTTTAGAAGTACTAAAAAGGTGAGGGATGTTTACCAAGTAGTCATCACAGTGTTTAAGGTACAGCCACGTATTTTAAAGCTTCATCTGATATGCTTTGGCTTTGCGCTATGCTTTATGGCCCTGTTATACGCTTTGTTAATCCTTTTTCTATCTCCTCTAACCAGTTTATTCTATTTGCTCGTCGCTCTTACTCTGAGAATCGTTAACTGGTATCCTACTAATTACTTTCCCGTTGGACGTGTTCATCAAGTCCTCTTCTCTATATACATGAATAAAGACACTTAGAATACTGATTGCAACAGGAGATAAGTACAATTTTAACATAAATTCCCTTATAGATAATAATTAACTAATATATGAATGAACGGAGGATGATACATTTATCGTAGCTGGGACAAGACGGAGGATACGGATACAGGGAAACACACATATTACAGTGTTCCTGCTGCTGAGCAATGCCTTGATCAACACAATTATCACAACATTTCACCTAACAGATTACTGTAAATAACTTTAATCCATATTCAAATCACGGTAATTATATCCGATCTTGCAGCAGTCAGCAGGTCTAGTTGATCGACCTTGTTAACTGACCATATAGTAGTAGGTTGAACCAGTTAGCTGACTATATAGTAATGAGTTGGACCAGTTAACTGACCTTATAGTAGTTGGTTGGGCCATTTAACTGACCTTGTAGCTATAGATAGACCCAGTTTATTTTTTTATTACTCAGGTAAGTGTATGGAAAAATTATTACAAATTGTGTAGTTCATGTTGTCAGTAGAACGGATATGAATATTAATTGTCTTAATGTTCTACCCATAAAAATATATTGGTTCTGTATCGTTTTTACTTGAAACATGTGAAGACGTCCACACTATTCTTATAAGTATCAGATTTTCTTGTTTAAATTTCATAAATCACACTTGTCAGTCTATTTATTCTCTGTGGATGCAAAATTGCTTCTAAGTGCACAAATAGTGTTAATATGTATATTTTCCTCACAATGTCAACCCATTTGTGTGGAATTGTATTATATTAACAGGATCCGTGCAACCATGATATTGTTATACAACCTTGATGTTGTTATTCAACCTTGATGTTGTTATTCAACCTTGATGTTGTTATTCAACCTTGAAATTATTACACAACCTTGATATTGTTATACAATTATAATGTCGGTTTATAGTTTTGTCATATTCTAAACTCCCACATTCCTATACAATACAGTAGCATATAATACGGTAATGTATAAAATATTTTAACATAAGGACACATCGGTTTTAAGTGAATGTATGCAGTATTCATTGGGGGAAGGGAGTTATTTGTTCATTGCCCGAATATTTGCTGTGACACCTCAGTTGTGTGGTATGGAACCAAAGGAGAGATATTCTATGCCTTAATACAACATCAGCCATTAATGCCTTCTTTGTCATAGAATGACGGCAGCTCTCTTGAGATTACCACCTTGAAGGGTTTTCAAGTAAGGATCCATGGAGTAGCGGCCAACCCTTCAACGCGAAGGCAACACCCCTTTTTTCAGATAGTTTGTGAGAAACCTGTCTCCTTCTGGTGCAGACATTAACTGATCTGCACACAGTTTTCCTGTTCTGTAGATTCGCGTGAACACATCATCTGACGCGTCTAACGCTATCAAGGCTTATTTGAGACAAAATGGGCTTCAGTGTTCAATTCAACTGAATCTCTGGTAAAACAGCAACCACAAAAATATTTGTGTTGCGATCACTAGTCAAAGAAATTATCACTTTGGTTTTTGCCATTAAAGGCTCGAGAGGTGGGTCCGAGAGGGACCGGAACCGGAGGACCATTGATAAGTTTCTTCAGCTTCACGTGCTGGGCCCTCTTGTTCTTGGCCTGAAGCTTGTCTCGCAGCTCCCTCAAGTGCGCCTCCCTGCAACAAACAAGCCAAGTTAATAGAGCAAAACAGATGGATTTCTTCTTGTTTAACATTTTTGTGTGCAAAATTCTTATTTAACAATTTAAATCAACGAAGGGACACGGCAAACAAATAATCATTCTTACACTGGAAAATGCCAGGGCATCTGTGTTATGAGGATCCAGACAACCCTTTCTAGCTAAATATGCAATTATCTTTCACTAAACCTGCTTAAAATTAGAGAATACTATCCCAATACACACACATTCGCACACGATCAGGGATCGTATTGACGTAACTGATTTATTTGTAGGGATTTGTTGAGGAGGGGATGCTCCCATCCCTCCCAGATCCCCCAAGGTCATGAGACCCTACCTAACTAGATCCAACCCAATTCCGGATTCAGTTAGGTCACATCAACGACTTCTATACAGTTGGGAGACAGGGAGGTAGGCAGCGTTAAGGTCAAGAGCAGAATTGGATTGATTCAAAATACGTCCATTCAATTCTAAAACAATTTTGAATGTATATTGTAGTCTGGATTAGCAGGTAAACATAGACAGACTTGTCACAAAATCACGTTTGGCAGTTGTAAACAATTTCCAATGTTTACCTGAATGTAATGATTAAGGAAGTATTAATTTGACACAGCTATACGTCTTGGAGATCATAACGTTTAAAAAATCTAAATTAAATTACGCTTACAAAACAACACAAATATGACGTAAAAGTACGATGTAATTTTCGCTACTAAATATGATTTAAAATATTTCACGCGTGATTTCTGACCTTTTCTCGAGCGCCGAATCGTTCTGTTTGGTCATCTTCTGTTCGAGTTCAAGGCGCCGCTTGTCCTCCAAGTCCTCCTTCTTGTAGAGGGACGCCATCCGCTCCTTCACCGACTCCAGCTCCGCCTGCAGGTGTGACACATGGGCTGAGCATTCTCTCTCACGGGTGTCGTTGTTGTTGATGAAGATTAAGCCACCACAAAAGATGGCACGGGCATGAATAGCCCGTAGGCGGTAGATGTTTGGGGTAAATGTGATCTTTGGTCGTGTAACATCTTGCTCACGGGTGTGGTTGCGGGCGTTTAAAAGTGTGGTGAGCGAGGTTGTGTTTGTGTGGGTTGTGATGTGCTGTGAGGGCTGATGTGTGGAGAGGTTGGTGGTGTGTGGTGAGGGCTGTAAAGTGTGATAAAGGTTATACAAAAACACAATATACAAGTGCATCTTCTACCATTAATGTCACACTTTCACTGTCATTCTTATCTTCTTGGTGTGTTGCGAAATAAAGAACAAGCCATAAGAGAGAGAGGAATGACACAGGTAAGATAGCCAAGCATAATGAACAACAGAGGCATCAATAGGTGCATCAATTAATAAAGTGGCAACTCTCTTTGTACGCTCTGACGTCGTATGTCAACACGTAGCCGAATGCCTGTGATCAATGACTTTCATTATTTTCAAATAAAATCGACTTTTTTATGTATTTATTTTAAGACTGTACTAATGGTATTGTGATAAAATACCAGAATAATTCACATACCATATTTGTCTTATGTGTTAATCTCTTATCACTATCAAATCGGGCTATCTATTGATTAGTAAATATATCTGCGAATCAAGATCATTGTTGATCATTCAATGATGATATTTTATCTATTGTTCCACCGTACTTCATTTGATAAATAATCCTAATAGAATTATGTGCATATTTCATATTATTTATTCAACTGTTCGGTCAATTTACCCCTTTGCTTGTTGCCTGTCACTTTGTATCTATCTATATGTTATGTATCTTAAGACGTCTGCCTGTCTGTCTCTCTGTTTACCTGACTGTATAATGGTCAAATATTGAAAGCGAGTGTAGTCTACACAAGGTCAAAACATGTTAAATTTTTACAGATGTTACCTGCTTTCTAACTCCAAACGACAGCATGAGAGATCAAAATAGAATACTGAACACTCTTTACAAACCTACCACAGCCTCCCCCCTCCCCCACCACCGGGATACACTATTGATAACATCAATGCGTGACATTATACCACATTGCATTGACAAATGACTAATGTGAGGATGCATTTACCAGCGCTACAACTGTTGTTGCTAGTTGTTGTGGGTAGTTACTGCAGTGTGTTGTAGGTGGCAGCACTATCTATGGTCTCTAGTTTCCTGTCATGAACTACTTACTAACCCTCTTTGAACAACCGCATCCGCAACTGGACAGTGCTTGAAAGAAGCAAGAAAAGGAAGAGTATCGTGTCTTCTAGTATAGGTTGACCACTGCAAAAGCAAAGTAATTTTCTTGATGTGCCATCTAAGTGTCTCAACTTATTCATAAAAATAATAATAACTATTATAAATGTTGTTCTTGAATAAGAATAAGAATAATAATAATACTAATAATAATGATAATAATAATAATAATAATAATAATAATAATAATAATAATAATAATAATAATAATAATAATGATTATTATTATTATTATTAGGCAGCAGATAACGGGTAACTAGAGGCCAAGGCAAATAACTTGAAGCAGAGGATAAGGAGACAGACAATATGGTAAGAAACCCTTAGCAAAGAAGGTAGAAGGAAGGAAGGTAAAGAATAGGTGACGGAGAGTACGGTAGAGAACGGAAGCCTGAGAGAGCAAGACAGAAGTGACTGGTGTTGACGTACCTGTCTCCTCTCATTAGCCAGGTGCATCTTCATGGAGACGTCGGCGTGGGTGAGGTCCCGGAGGCTGTGTTTGTTTCTCTGGGACTCCAGATGCTGCTTCGTCTCCTGCGGCAGGAAGTCCTGAAGGAGGAAAGGTACGGCGGGTCAGTCGTCAGGCGCTGAGTGCTCAGCTCAATGCAAGTCAGATCAGGATGAGCCAACTAGCGATCATATTTGGTCATTAAAAGGTGAACCCCGGGGCGGTGAGAGGTCCTTTGGGTATAAGGAAAAGCCATTTGTTTTGTTTGGACGTAGGGCCAGGAGCACTTGACTTGTGACTCCTGTTAGCAGACCAAGAGCTTTCTATTTCAACTGGTCTTCTTAAGGCTTCCATTACTAGTTTTCCCGATATACCTGGCTGTAACCCGATTGAGGAGTGGCAAATTGGTTATCAACCAGGTCCATTACTACGGCTGAGTGAATACGGGGTGAACAGGTGTCCCTGCTCAGAACTCAAACCCAGACGAAATTGCTTTCCAGGCTCTCTTCCTCTCTCTCTCTCTCTCTCTCTTTCTCTCCTCTCTCTCTCTCTCTCTCCTCTCTCTCTCTCTCTCTCCTCTCTCTCTCTCTCTCTCTCTCCCTCTCCCTCCTCCCTCACCTTAGGCTTGAACTTGCCGCTGCCGGCAGACTCCGTCGTGGGGTAGCCTCGATGATCTCGTAGGCGACGCCCCTGCCAGCCTTCTGTCTGGAAGTGGTGATGAAGCCCTCCTCCCGCAGGGACTCCAGGATGGACTGTTCCTCCTGCCGCGCCTTCTGGTACCCGCTCAGGAGCCGAGGGCACTGCTTGCCTGTCACCGTCAGGTCTACCAGCGGTGACGACGGAGGTAGTAATGAAGATCATAAAAAGAGAGAGATGATAATAATTATAGCAAAAGAAAATAATATCAATAATGA
Source organism: Procambarus virginalis (assembly GCA_020271785.1). Classification (NCBI taxonomy): domain Eukaryota; kingdom Metazoa; phylum Arthropoda; class Malacostraca; order Decapoda; family Cambaridae; genus Procambarus; species Procambarus virginalis. Next base: position 10,531,306 of record WNGS01005997.1, on the reverse strand, counting down.
TGAGAAAATCCGTTGGAGCTGTGATGAGGGTTCGAACCCATGCAAGGGGTGTTCCCAGGCACACAGTTTGGACAACTAGACCAGGATATGTGTAAGGTTCCGCCAAGGTTCGAAACCCCCTTTACACAGCTCCTACGGATTTTCCTCAATGATACAGTCACGTTAGTGTGCTTACTCTCTGTGTATCAGTAATAATAATAATATTGATAGTGATAATAATTATACCAATACACAATACCTTATACAAACAAAAAATAATTAGTTTTCAAGTATACACGTAATACATTAAATTACGTTAATAATTATAAGCTAAGCAATTATGATAATAAATTATATAATTTAAATAATTATATAATTAGTCAAATAATCATTATAATGTGTAGCACAAAGAAGGCCAAGTGGCAGCTGCAAATTATGGTTAAAGATTATTTAATTGGTTCATGGCTTTGTTTATGATGTTGCACTCTGCTTATACAGCCTTGGTGATGACAACTTTATTGTTTCAGGATCATTTGCAAGTTTTTTTATTTTGTGTTAGCTATCTATGGCAAGTCATTGAAAATGAAGATAGCTACAATTATATATAACCCTCCCTGGATGGGTATTACTGTATATAAGCCTCCCTGGATGGGTATTACTATATATAAGCCTCCCTGGATGGGTATTACTATATAGAACTCTCCCTGGATGGATTTTACTATATATATAACCCTCCCTGGATGGATGTTACTATATATATATATCTCTCCTGGATGGATGTTACTATATATAAGCCTCTCTGGATGGATGATACTATATATAACCCTCGGTGGATGGGTATTACTATATAGAATCCTCCCTGGATGGATATATAACTCTCCCTTGGAGGACTACACTTTATTTAACCCCTTATTATAACCTTATCATTCGTATTATTACTATTAAGCGGCAGAAAATACGAAAAGGAACAGGTAATGAAAAGACCTGACTACTATAAAGAAAGAAATAATTTTCCAACAATTAACTCGCCAATGTTAATTTCATATTTAGAAGAGAGCAAATTAGCTGATTTTCACCTTAGCATCCTTGGAGGCAGAGAGAGAGAACTACCAAAAATTTATCCTTGTCCAACTTTTTGATATTACCAATGAGGAATGGAGGATGGGCTGACCAATGTTCTCCAACAGGGGAAGGTTCACCAAGGTTCTCCAACAGGGGAAGGTTCACCAAGGTTCTCTCCCACAGGGGAGGGTTCACCAAGGTTCTCCAACAGGGGAGGGTTCACCAAGGGTCTCCAACAGGGGAAGGTTCACCAAGGTTCTCCAACAGGGGAAGGTTCACCAAGGTTCTTGTTGGGATTATGGGTGAGAGACAGGCGGGCTTACCTAGGTTTTCGACAGGCGTGAAGTCCGCCTCGACTCTCTTGATGAGCTCTGGCGGGGAGTTCTCAGTGATGACGAAGGAGTAGTCGTCATCCAGGTCATAAATACCGGAATCGCTGGAGTCGACTTCTGGCGGAGGTGGTGGTGACGGAGGTGGGAGGCGCTCCGGGCTGCTTCAACCACGACGCTCTGCCTCTTCTGCAGTCCAGGGACTCCTGTGGATGGGAGAGAATATATCGCGTTAATTCGACCTGCTGGTGGGAAGGAATTCCTGGACATAATATCTCCTCTGGATACTAAACCTGGATGAATTCGCTATTATTTCATTTGCAGATTGAATTTTTAGCGTCATTCTTACGCTGGAAGTGGGTGTTGTTTACAGCCAAATCTTCACGTGATAAATTTTGATCATGGGTCAAAACGTCGTAAATGTCGTAGAACCTTTTCCATTCATCCCTACGTAGGTATACATCTCGCAGAACCATCTCTATCCTCAGCTACTTATGGGTAATAATTATGCATGTCAAAGAACCTTTACTATTGTCTACTTAGTGTCGAGTGAAACTGTGTCACCGCCGTCCACACGCTTCTATTTAAAGCCAGGCATCTCCTTCGGGTCTCTCTGATGTGAGTCGCGTCATTGGCTTCAAAGGGTACAGTAACATTTAAGTGTCAAGGCTGTTGCCTAATACACCTCACCTGCTCTGTTCAGAAGGTGGAGCGGGTGTCAGGTATAGTGGCTTACCTTTCCTGGATGTTCACCAGTCGTAGAGTTACACCACACACAGAGTCACTATACTTTATATCCATAAAACTTTGCACTATTTAATTGTAATTCATAACCCTCTTAAAACTAACCTCATCACATCCTTACTTGCCTGACCTAACAAAACCTTCACTTGCCTCACCTCACTACACTCCATTTTCATCTTTATAAACACATTTGGTTTGACAAAACCTTTACTGACGAATTCTTATTTGCGTATGAAGTCTACTGTCATCTTGTTTCTATATATATTACCGTATATATAAACTATTTACATATATTAGAGTCAATAAGTTCAATTTTAGTGAGACTGAACTTCTGTGAGATTCGTTCAATTTTAAGTTCAGCTAATCAGGAGGTTTCAATTTGGAATTATATTTAAAATTTCTAGGAATTCACAGTTGTGAATGGCTTACAATTTTGTCGCTGCGTGTGGAGACCCTCGTAGAACACTCAGAAGATTGTTGCATGGTTGGAGCTAAATTGAGTAAGCTGCTGGTAAGCATGAAGAGTATAGCAGTGCAACAGAACGCTTAGTCCGGCAATATCTTCAACGGGATAGTGATGGGTCTGAGGACACTAAAACTATCCTCCACTAGCATCCAGGAGTGACGCCATGGAATAGCGTCACTAACTGTGATGGTGTCTCTGCCACCATTGTAAACACAATATCTATCAAGAGCTGCCACAACACAGCACCGAAGCGACTGACAGAAGGCGAGAGCGCTAGGCAGTCTAGTCCAGTTAAAATTACTCCATCATAGATATTCCCAGCAAAGAGCAACGTGCGCAGCCGCTCTGGAAAGGGCACTGGGAGAATATCTCACGTCACTATAGTAGGTAGGTACCATCCTTTTATCTCCTAAGAACAATCTGGCTCGGTAAGTGTGAGTATTAGTAATTATGGTCATCATGGGGGTGAATGTACCGGAATCAACTGATGTTTGCTGGTCTAACGTGTGAAAACATTTTTAGCGAATGATCATCTCACTCTCATTGTGTTGTGAAGAGGTCAAAACATACAGTGATATTAACACGTGGGTGGTAACTATTTTTTGTGTCTGGTAATATAACGCCACTCACTACAGGAATATATTCACAGTGTTAGTTGGGAGTTGATCATAGTATCGTAACTAATTTATTAAACAGTTAGTAGTACTCATCCTAGCACAAGGAGAATGTTGCATTGTTGAGTGTAAGACAGAATGCGCTTCTAGGTCCCATTAGGGATTCATTGAGGGTAGATCAATAGATCTACTCAGTAGCTCAGTAGATCTACTAACGAATGGTAGAACAGCCAGCTGTGCGTCTAGGCCCAGAAGGGTTCCAGGAGCATGCATCCAGACGCTCAAGGAACAGATGCTGACGATACTGATACCACGGCAAGGAAT
>WNGS01005997.1:10467366-10489960 GCA_020271785.1 Procambarus virginalis | reverse complement strand
GATTAAAGTTATTTACAGTAATCTGTTAGTGAAATGTTGTGATAATTGTGTTGATCAGGCATTGCTCAGCAGCAGGAACACTGTAATATGTGTGTTTCCCTGTATCCGTATCCTCCGTCTTGTCCCAGCTACGATAAATGTATCATCCTCCGTTCATTCATATATTAGTTAATTATTATCTATAAGGGAATTTATGTTAAAATTGTACTTATCTCCTGTTGCAATCAGTATTCTAAGTGTCTTTATTCATGTATATAGAGAAGAGGACTTGATGAACACGTCCAACGGGAAAGTAATTAGTAAGGATACCAGTTAACGATTCTTCAGAGTAAGAGCGACGAGCAAATAGAATAAACTGGTTAGAGGAGATAGAAAAAGGATTAACAAAGCGTATAACAGGGCCATAAAGCATAGCGCAAAGCCAAAGCATATCAGATGAAGCTTTAAAATACGTGGCTGTACCTTAACACTGTGATGACTACTTGGTAAACCTCCCTCACCTTTTTAGTACTTCTAAACAAACTAATGGAGATCTCTACTGTAAGTACTCAACACTTTACTTTAAGCAACGTACATGTATGGTATTCATATAAAATTGCCGCATCGCTAACATACTTCATGGCTGCCTTGAGAGCCGATGTCACAAGAGAATAGATATATATATATATATATATATATATATATATATATATATTATATTATTATATATATATATATATATATCCTCTGTGCATCGCTCTCAGGCGCATAGTATGTTAGCGATGCGGCAAATTTATATATATATATATATATATATATATATATATCATAATATATATATATATATATATATATATATATATATATATATATCTATATATATATATATATATATATATAATATATTAATGGAAACATTTTTACTGGCTCTAACAGTGCTGATCAAACTAGGTGTTTCCTAAAGTGTCACGGAGAGCCAAACACGAGGAGAATACAAACTGCTATTTATAACGTAGCAGGATGTTAATGACTGATGATGCACATATGTAGATACAATATATATTTATATAAAAATACGCTGTGAATGGTACAAATTTGCATAGTAGTTTCTGTATTCCTTGTATCATATACTTTCTTCCCTTATTATTTGTAAATTAAGAAAGAATATGGATTGACATTAAAATCTTAGCATATAAGGCATCTGAATGGGGTTTGTCCTTAAAAAAAAAAAGTGCCTGCTAGCACGATATTTTCGGTGTATTTTGGTGAAAGATCAGCCTACGCATTGTAATCTGTCTTGGTGAGTCATCTGCTTGACTTACTTTATTTTGCGTTTTGGTGAATGTTCTGTGTAAATGACGGTAGTTACTGCCTTTATGAGTTTGTTCATTGTTCAAGTGAGCTTGTTCACTACCTAGATAAGGTAATCTGATTATACACTGTAATCTGTCTTTGCGAGGTGGCCTCTTAATTCATTTTTCTGACTTGGGAAAGTGGTTTCAATGCAGGCTGTATCTTGGTGAATTAATCTGAAGGATTCTGTGCAGTTTACCTAATTAAGTTGGACTGACTATCTATTTTGGTCTGTGCCTAGGTGAAGAGGTTTAATCGTTACAGCATGTCTGAGGTTGACTTACTCCTTGTGGTGCTTTATGGCAAGGTGTACTGATTCTACCTTGGTGAAGGTGGCCTGAATGATACTTTGGGCTCTTGACCTTCATGAGATGGTTTGACTGGTCTGCTTTTCTATGTATAATTTATTTGTTTTCTACTGATTGACATCGGATTGTTTAGTGGAGTCGAAGGCGTCAACTTAAACAGGGATGAAGACACAGCAAATTTAAAGGCAGTGTGGTACACACCTGCTTGTACTTACTGTCGTGTCTGGGCCCCACAAATCTGTCCTGAGGGTACTCATGCCTCCGTGTACCTGTGGACCTGTCTATCCCCATGCACCTGTTCTGGGAGGTATCCATCCGTGCCGTCGCGTACCCAAATCTGCTCTGTTCCTCCAGCAAATCAAACTAAACTGCTACTGGAAGGAAATATTTGTGGTACTATGAATGGGAATTATGAAAGCTCTACATGATTGTATATATTAATTGTGATTTTACATATCATAATTTTATATATTAATTATGATTTTATATATTAATTATAATTTTATATATTAATTATGATTTTATATATTAATTACGATTTATATATTAAATTTTCATTATTATACACAATGTAATCGCAGGAACGTAATGTGTCTATTATTATATATTGAAGCTATGTACTGGGATCGGACTTGCGCCACAGCAGATGAAACACGATGAAATATCTCAGCCAGAAGTACTATCAGACATAAATAGCATTTGGAAAGCACCGTCCAGTACCACAGTCCAAGTTCTACGAGATATCCGCCCCACGTTCGGGTACCAGTCCACACTCAGGTCCGCTCACACTCCGATATCAGTAGAGAGTGTGGGAAGTTCAGGAATGTGAGATCGATCCCATTGTATAGCCTCCATACTTTATCATTATTATAATAATTATTATTATTTGTATTTGTTTTCATATTTGTGTCGGACTGTACATGTACAGGGAAGGATTGTCTGTGAACGCCAGCAAGCTGTGAACGCCAGCAGGCTGTGAACGCCAGCAAGCTGTGAACGCCTGCAGGCTGTGAACGCCAGATGCTGCGATTTCACTTTCTTATTTAGGGGGGAAATACAAGAAAAAAATGTAAAAAGGGACGAAGACTATTTTCGCCTGAAGAACTTTTACGTTTTGTGTTCCAGCCTGAGTACCATTTAACTACTCATGAGTTCATGTCGAGTACCATTCCTTTACTCATGTATCATAATACCCGATGTATTTACTAGAGAAGAATTCCAACGTCTGCATATTTTGACATGAGCATATAGTGACATGTGCATAATCTACTGTAATGTATCTCTCTTTGGGAAAAATAAAATGACACCATGTTGACGTCTGTTATTTAGAAGGGAGTGTATCCTCGCTGACTGTATCCTCGCTGACTGTATTCTTGCTGAGTGAATTCTTGCTGAGTGTATTCTTGCTGAGTGCATTCTTGCTGAGTGTATTCTTGCTGAGTGTGTTTTTTGCTAAGTGTATTCTTGCTGAGTGTATGCTTCTAAGGTGACCGCTGGACATATATAAGGCCACGTAATACCTATAGTCCAACTTATTTACAAATTTGTGCCTTTTCTGGACTATCTCCCAAGTTTCAGGGTATTGTTGACGTTCTTGCATGGGATATAATCCACAAGTTAATGTCGCTTTTTGGTCCCCAGTCTGTGACACAGCCAATAGGAAATTTATCGTATTAGTACTAATATCATTACCACCTAAACCTGCTTGTTTAGGTGTTGTTGATAGGCTGTTCACAGGGATAATGAATAAATAGTTAATAATGAATTGTGATCCCACTACCTTAGAAAATTAGATTCGACTGAAAAGAAATCACCTAGTTTGTCAGGTTAAAGTCAACACTGAATGGGTGACCGTCCGGAGAGTCTTGTCATTGGCTAAGGAGGAAGAAGGAAAGGGAGGGTGGGAGGTCGTCGATACGCCTAGTGGATTTTAATTACTGTTCACGGCAACCGGACAGTATGTACAGAACATACAATTTGAGAAACGATTAAAAATGGAATCATCGAAACACCACACTCCACCCGACCGACGGTAGGTGGGAACTTTATTACATGTGAATTGAATGTTTTGGTTTGGCATGCCTGGGACCACCGAACCATGAACAGGACTGTTGTGCGAGCTCACCCATCCAGTGATGAGAACACCTGGTCAAGAAAACAAACACCTAGACCGCGTTCATCAGGCCATGGCTTGACCTCGTTTAGTTTAATGGTAAGAAAATTATTCAACTTCAAGTGATTTGAACATCTGTGTGTTCAGTTTAGTTCAATGAGTGTGTGCACTCCATACCCATCCCGTGGGTGGCAGTGGAAAGCGTAACAGAGGCACATAAGGGGCTCGGGGATTGAACCCAAGTGTGAAGCGAAACATTTGTCTTTCAATATATAAATATATTCACGCCTCTGTCGTAATTTCTGAAACATGAATAATTAACTTACAGCGTGGTGAAAAATATTATTTGTTACTTGTGAAGATATTATAGTTATTCTCTACAAAGTTTCCATTTTCTGCATTTGAATTTAATTTCAATTTTCTTTAAATGTTAATGCGTAACTAATGTATTGAGAGTAAATTTGGGTCTTTACGTTAGTAATGTAAATTATAATTACTTTTGTCGAAGACAGGAAGCCTGTGTATATATTTATGTATATTTTAGACTTGTATTAAGGTCCTTCCAAATGTCGAAAAATTGACCTTCCCCAGAACACAACCTCACAACAGTTGTCTAACTCCTGGATACCTATTTACTGCTTGATGAACTGGGGCATGAGGTGATAGGAAACGTGCCAAATATTTCTGTCTCACCAGGGAATCTAACCCGGGATAAATCCATGATTGCTAACAATTCGTAAAAAAAATTAATCGATTAACAAAAATCATGAGTTGTCAATGAGAAGACCAACAGAAGTTATTTCCAAACAATTAAAAGGTACTCCGCCATTAACCAGTAAAACAAAAAGACCTAACAAAATACCATAAAAATATTTAACAACTAAAGGGAATCATTTAAAAAACAAATGAACACTTTCTTCACACCAATAGGATCAAATTTCTCAAATATCAATTATTATGAATTACATGATCTGGTAAAAGCTATTCTTCGAGTAACTATACAGATTATCTATATCTATCCTCAACTACTTCCCCGGATGTTATCGCTATGATCCGGGCACTTAAATGAACTCTAATAACTTATTTAAGATGACGTGCCGCGTATACCCCTTAACTACATCTCCAAGGGTGTGGCAGGAAGATTAGAGGACCTTTATATATATATATATATATATATATATATATATATATATATATATATATATATATATATATATATGTGTGTATATATATATATATATATATATATATATATATATATATATATATATATATATATATATATATATATTGTCGATGTAAATAATGAAGGAATCACGGACCAATAATAATTACTAGAACAAACAAGAAAATGAGAGCTCGCCAAACATCCTATTGTCTACATAGATTGCAACCGTAAACACACATACTGTAAACACACAATAGTTGGCGTGACTATTAAGACGTATCTCCCTCTTGCTGTGAGATATCGAATTTCTTTTCCTGTGAATCTCAGTAGAGCTTGAGCACCATATATATATATATATATATATATATATATATATATATATATATATATATATATATATATATATATATATATATATACAGGGCGAGCGATGCGTAACAATTTATGTTGGTCTTCAGTCTTCAGCATTCTGCACACGCGCGCAGCGACGTCCTTCAGAGCCTAGCAGCACTGCAGGCACTAAGAGCAAAAGTAAATTGCTCGCTACATCCTGAAGGGAACGGAACCTCTGTCAGGGAAGACCCGCATCATGCAGCCCACCTTCACTACCCGGCTGGGCTACCATGGACCAGTCTGCCGTACGTGATGTGATCCTCGTAAGTTCTTTCTTTATACGGAATCAGCTGACGCAAAGCCCTCTTTATTACGGGAAGATCTGACTTCCGTTGGCAGGCTTATGGAGCTGTCCTGTAGCTCACCTTAAACCTTACGCTAATAGTTTTCACTGGAGCACGATCCGCAATTCGATTTAGAACCAAGTCACCAATCACTACTTGGTGAACAGGAGCGTCGACACCGATTAAATATATTTGTCCACGCGTCACCCTGCCCACCAGTAGCCGTACATGAAGGACTAAGCCACACACAACACTGAGAACAGTTCACAGACAAATCACAATAACGTGATATAACATTGAACAAATTCACAATGTACCGTATCATGGTTCAGTTGATTATAGAGCGTGTCAGGGAACACTCATTGCATAGGTTCGAATTCTCATCAAGGTCCTTGTGAATTTGTTCACTGAGAACAGTAGTAACTTCACTGAGAACAGGTGTAACCTGTTACTGTCCACTAGTATCGTCGACACTGATACCCAATGATGGCAGAGTCAGCATTTTGTTTGGTGTTGTACTTGGTTCCTTCTTTTCTTGATGAGAGGGGGAGAGGGGAGAACAGGTAAGCAAGGGTGATGGCGAGGCGGTAAGATGATGAGAGGACTGAAGAAAAGTCCTTCACTGTCCTTTATCTTATAAAACGTGCGCACATATCCCTCATCGCGCTGAAAGATACAGAGTATTACAGAGTATACTTTAAAATATAAAATAAATTCTCTGTTCTCAACTAAATAAATAAATAAATGCATTTTCACGTTATTCATCTCTTGTTATATAATATATATATATATATATATATATATATATATATATATATATATATATATATATAATATATATATATATATATATATATATATATAGACGTAGAGATTTAATAGCGTACGGGGAAGGATATTCAGCAGTCGATGTTTTACGTACGGGTTTTCCAGGGTGTCCGGACATCGTTCCCCGCTGTACGAACGTCATAAAAAGAGACGGTTAAGGTAGACGGGCATGGAAGAGGGGACTTCCCGACGGAGGGACGGCTCCTGAAAAAGGTATCTGGGAGAGACTATATGTATAGTTTTTTTAGTAAAGGAGGAAGAGGAACGGATGGCGTGAGTGTTGAGGAAAGGTGTTGATATGGGACATATAAAATGAGTTAGGGTAAGCTGGTGGTTTACGGGCTCACCATAGCCCGTGCTACATGGACACTTCATTCTGAGTAGCTAAATCTAAAACAACAACAACAGCTGGTGGCTTACTCGTGCTTACCTATCTTCCTAGATAAAAGAAACTGTCCATTTGTGTCTGTCTCGTCCGAAAATCGAACCCGGGTCCATGGACTCCCGAACAGTGTGTGTTTGTATGGGAGGGAGTTGGGTGGAAGGGAGGGTGGCGAATAACAGTATTCAGTTATCTTTCAATTCAGTTTTAATTTGATTTAGTTTCTCTCAGGTCTTTTCTTCTCCGTTGAGTCATTCTCTGTCATTTATTTTAAACCTTCTTCTCTCTCTCTCTCTCTCTCTCTCTCTCTCTCTCTCTCTCTCTCTCTCTCTCTCTCTCTCTCTCTCTCTCTCTCTCTCTCTCTCTCTCTCTTTCTTATTTACTGTCGAATAACTGCTCTTCCGTTCTCCTGCATATTCCATTGCTTCCTTTGCCCCAATATTGATGGAGAATGTTGCAAATAATAAAATGTAATTCCAAACGACAGAAGTCACGAGGTACATGGCGAGATTTTCAGACTGTGGGGTCGAGAACATATTGCTTCCTCATATTAATAAATAGTTGGGCTATGTATACACCGTGATCCATCAGGCTCTGCAGGCCAGCCAGTGACATTAAATTATGAAGAATGTGAAGGACTGACGTAAACATTTATTAAGATAAAGCCGCAACAACGCAAAACAAATCTGGGTGATTTGATCAAATACAAGCCACCGGGATAAATAAATATACAATAAATTCAAATAAGACCTTTTAAAAGCCCATCAGTCACATCAACAATGGGTCGATCTCGAACCCATTGTTGATGTGACGACTTATATTGAATTTTGTAACTAGCTCATCAAGATTGTAACTTGCTTAGCTAAATGAATTGTGGGGTTCAGTCCCTGAGCCCATTATGTGCCTCTGTAACCCTTTCCACTACCGCCCACAAGATGGGTATGGGGTGCATAATAAATGAACTAAACTAAAAAAAAAGCCCATCGTATTTCACAATGTTTGAGCCATACTGGCGGCTCTTCCATCCCTAGCCTCGTCCAAGCCTACAGAGGAGGCCACCCGGGTCCGAAATTTCGTCAAATAGAACCATTCAGTAAGATATCAAACAAATACCAAAATAATGTTTCATTATTGCACAAAATTATGTTACAACTTGCCGTATAAGATGAACCAAATTTCCAAGAATACTTGTTGATTTTTTTTAGTATATTCTATCATATATTTATTGAAAGTGATATTTAAAGTTATTTTTGTAGGGACCACAACTGACTGTTAAAACAATTGGAAGTTTGTTAGACTTTTAACCCAATTGGCAACTGCCCACGGTGGCCAACGGGCACAGATATTTTCATCAACTCAATTCACTATGTGAGGAAAATACTCATATTCACTGCCTCAGAAGACAATGAGGATGCTGCTCATATTCACTGCCACACAAGACAGTGAGGATGCTGCTCATATTCACTGCACACAGGACAGTGAGGATGCTGCTCATATTCACTGCCACACAAGACAGTGAAAATGTTGATCATATTCCATACCACACAAGACAGTGAGGATGCTGCTCATATTCACTACCACACAAGACAGTGAAAATGTTGATCATATTCCATGCCACACAAGACAGTGAGGATGCTGCTCATATTCACTACCACACAAGACAGTGAGAATGTTGATCATATTCACTGCCACACAAGACAGTGAGGATGCTGCTCATATTCACTGCCACACAAGACAGTGAGAATGTTGATCATATTCACTGCCACACAAGACAGTGAGGATGCTGCTCATATTCACTGCCACACAAGACAGTGAGAATGTTGATCATATTCACTGCCACACAAGACAGTGAGGATGCTGCTCATATTCACTGCCACACAAGACAGTGAGAATGTTGATCATATTCACTGCCACACAAGACAGTGAGGATGCTGCTCATATTCACTGCCACACAAGACAGTGAGGATGCTGCTCATATTCACTGCCACACAGGACAGTGAGGATGCTGCTCATATTCACTACCACACAAGACAGTGAGGATGCTGCTCATATTCACGGCCACACAGGACAGTGAGGATGCTGCTTATATTCACTGCCACACAAGACAGTGAGGGTGCTGCTCATATTCACTGCCACACAAGACAGTGAGGATGCTGCTCATATTCACTGCCACACAGGACAGTGAGAATGCTGCTCATTTTCACTGCCACACAGGACAGCGAGGATGCTGCTCATATTCACTGCCACACAGGACAGTGAGAATGCTGCTCATATTCATGGCCACACAGGACAGTGAGGATGCTGCTCATATTCACTGCCACACAGGACAGTGAGAATGCTGCTCATATTCACTGCCACACAGGACAGTGAGGATGCTGCTCATATTCACTGCCACACAAGACAGTGAGGATGCTGCTCATCTTCACTGCCACACAAGACAGTGAGGATGCTCCTCATATTCACTGCCACACAAGACAGTGAGGATGCTGCTCATATTCACTGCCACACAAGGCAGTGAGGATGCTGCTCATATTCACTGCCACACAGGACAGTGAGGATGCTGCTCATATTCACTGCCACACAAGACAGTGAGGATGCTGCTCATATTCACGGCCACACAGGACAGGGAGGATGTTGCTCATATTCACTGCAACTCTTGGTCGAGGCTCTAGATAAGTGTTACTAAGAGAAACGCCAACCGTCCTGGGAGGCCGATAGAATAGACCTCCATTAGATATGGGAAGGAACTTATCTGATATCCGAAGGCGCGGCCCAAATAATAGCCCCAGCCGGATATAATAGTGCTTTATATTGACGTGGCTATCACTCTTTCATGCTATTGGTAACGAGGCTATTGCAATTGCAATTCTTAACATTACTATTACCTGGTTGATACTGGTTGATGGGGTTCTGGGAGTTCTTCTACTCCCCAAGCCCGGCCCGAGGCCAGGCTTGACTTGTGAGAGTTTGGTCCACTAGGCTGTTGCTTGGAGCGGCCCGCAGGCCCACATACCCACCACAGCCCGGCTGGTCCGGAACTCCTTGGAGGAATAAATCTAGTTTCCTCTTGAAGATGTCCACGGTTGTTCCGGCAATATTTCTTATGCTTGCTGGGAGGACGTTGAACATTCCATCGTGTAGGATTTGGCGAATTGTTTATTATTAATTATTACTAGAAGGTCATCACATTAAGTGTCTGGCTGACATGTCTCCACGTCAAGTATCTCCTCTGCAGTATATGTCCCCACGTCAAGTATCTCCTCTGCAGTATATGTCCCCACGTCAAGTATCTCCTCTGCAGTATATGTCCCCACGTCAAGTATCTCCTCTGCAGTATATGTCTCCATGTCAAGTATCTCCTCTGCACTATATGTCTCCACGTCAAGTATCTCCTCTGCAGTATATGTCTCCACGTCAAGTATCTCCTCTGCAGTATATGTCTCCACGTCAAGTAACTCCTCTGCAGTATATGTCCCTACGTCAAGTATCTCCTCTGCATTATACGTCCCCACGTCAAGTATCTCCTCTGCATTATACGTCCCCACGTCAAGTATCTCCTCTGCATTATACGTCCACACGTCAAGTATCTCCTCTGCAGTATTCGTCCGCAAGTCAAGAGTCTCCTTTGCTCTACACATCTCCAAATCAAGGCTCTTCTCTCCTCCACCTTCCCTAACCCCGCCCCCATCCCTTCCTCCGCCCCCCCCCACCTTGCCCACACCCACCAAACAGGTTCAGGTTACCTTAGGTCAACAGCATACTGAAGACATTTTCTCCCGCTGGCAGAGAAAACAGGTGAATGACCTGACAAAGGGATTTTTTTTTTAATTTTGCTAACTGCGTGGTAAAAGTTATGGACAATGTTGCTCACGTCATGCGCGGGCCTCGTCAGAGCGGCGTTGACAGTCATGCAAGACACTGTCCACGTGAACTCTGGATGGCATGATGATGGAACAAAATATCCTTGAACAAGACTATCCACCTATGAAGGAAAGCGTGGACGTGAACACCCATCTCTGTATTCCGGATAATAATAAAAAAATTTGCCATACAAGTGAGTGAGAGAGAGAAAGGGCCTGCAAACATACATATTACGGTGTAATTATGCGGTATGTATATATATATATATATATATATATATATATATATATATATATATATATATATATATATATATAATTAGTCATTATTTGAAAATTCTGAGTTAGACATCTGTATGCACCATAATTTCGTCTTGTGTATTGACTATCGTGTCAATTTTTACCTACCCTTCCTTTACTACCTGCACTTCTCCTCGTATGCAGACGAGGAGTCACAATAACCTGGCTGAAATATGTTAACCAGACCACACACTAGAAAGTGAAGGGACGACGACGTTTCGATTCGTCCTGGACCATTCTCAAGTCGATTCTCAATTGACTTGAGAATGGTCCAGAACGGACTAAAACGTCGTTTCTCCTCGTAACTACCTGCACTCCCCTCTCTTAACTACCTACTACCACACCTGCCATCACATTTGTTGTCCAGAAAACGTAAACGATAATATTTTGTATTTACAATGCTTAAATTTTAATTTTCATCCGTGTTTTCCTTTCTTATACATATATGACTGAAATATGAAATAATGGTTGAAATAAAAATACTTTTGTTCCCAATTTAATAACTTCGGGAGCCAGGCCAAATGAATTGAATATAAAAATGTGACAATATAAATTTGCACTTCTTTATACAATAGACTTTTGTTTGCTTACCTTATTCTGATATTTCACTACATCCTTTGCTTCAATTATTGAATAGGCAGGAGATGTAAAGCCTAATGCCGTAAACAGGTTGAGTGTGTAGTGTGGAGGTAATGCAAGAAGGCTAGTCTGTTCATTTTCATTGAACAATGGGGTAAAACAGATAACGTTGAGTTGATGCTTATCCAAGTGACTGAGGTTAACAATATGCTGGTTGTCAGGTTGAAGAAGCTCACACACAGCCGTACATTTAGTATAGTGTAAGATACTATATACCAAATGTCGATTCATAATATCCATATTATTCAGTGTATCCCACAGTGATCTGGCCACAACCTTAGCAAAACATAACGTTCTCCATCATACCGTTCAATGTCTTCCCTTTCTCCAATTATCATATGAACACTTTTACTCCAGTAATTAAAAAAAATTTACCATTAATGTATCTGCCACTGAAATGAGCTGATCACCATTCACTTTAGTCATACAAACTACTTTAGAAGTAGTAGTACTGGGATCTTCTAAGCAATATTGTTTCCACAGGTCATTTGTTTCCGGTTGTTTATCGTCCTCATCACCAATACCACCAGTAAATTTTTTATTGGCAAAGATCACTAAATCAAACTGTCCCTTAAACTCCAAGAGTGTTACACCACGAGGAACATTTTTGCGAACTTCCAGATCATTGTTATATATTGTGTCATCAGGGCCATAGTAGTTGACCTTTACGTCATGAAGAATAGCAGGGTCGTCTTCAGGGGGTAGGATTCCATGTGGGACAATTGCACTATTCTTTTTATCTTCTTTTTTCTTTCAATATTTTTAAAAGATTTTCATACCTACAAAACCAAAAAATGAGTAAATGAAAAGTAATATTTGTTGGGATATGGATATTATAAAAATATATACATCATATATATTATTAACATAATAATGATACTTACAATTCCGAGACTTCAAANTTACCTTATTTGATATTTCACTACATCCTTTGCTTCAATTATTGAATAGGCAGGAGATGTAAAGCCTAATGCCGTAAACAGGTTGAGTGTGTAGTGTGGAGGTAATGCAAGAGGTAGTCTGTTCATTTTCATGAACAATGGGGAAAACAGATAACGTTGAGTTGATGCTTATCCAAGTGACTGAGGTTAACAATATGCTGGTTGTCAGGTTGAAGAAGCTCACACACAGCCGTACATTTAGTATAGTGTAAGATACTATATACCAAATGTCGATTCATAATATCCATATATTCAGTGTATCCCACAGTGATCTGGCCACAACCTTAGCAAAAACATAACGTTCTCCATCATACGTTCAATGTCTTCCCTTTCTCAATTATTTATGAACACTTTTACTCCCAGTAATTAAAAAAAATACCATTAATGTATCTGCCACTGAAATGAGCTGATTCACCATTCACTTTAGTCATACAAACTACTTTAGAAGTAGTAGTACTGGGATCTTCTAAGCAATATTGTTTCCACAGGTCATTTGTTTCCGGTTGTTTATCGTCCTCATCACCAATACCACCAGTAATTTTTTATTGGCAAAGATCACTAAATCAAACTGTCCCTTAAACTCCAAGAGTGTTACACCACGAGGAACATTTTTGCGAACTTCCGGATCATTGTTGTTATTGTGTCATCAGGGCCATAGTAGTTGACCTTTACGTCATGAAGAATAGCAGGGTCGTCTTCAGGGGGTAGGATTCCATGTGGGACATTTGCACTTATTCTTTTTATCTTCTTTTTTTTCTTTCAATTTTTAAAAGATTTTCATACTAACAAAACAAAAAAAATGAGTAAATGAAAAGTAATAATTTGTTGGGGTATGGATATTATAAAAATATTACATCATATATATTATTAACATATAATAATGATACTTACAATCCGAAGACTTCAAACTGTTTTCAGCATAACAAATCATCTTTTGAAATGATGCTCCAAATGTATCTGGAAGTTTTTCTTTCATCTTTTTTGGTATATGTTATCAAGGGTCATCATTAACATATTTATAGAAAGTGGCGAATCCATAGTTGTTGTATATGTCAAAAATTAAATAATATTAAATAGTTATCACTATTTACAAAGAAACTGTAGACATATGCTACATCGGACCACTAAACACTGAGGTAATAATACTGGGCATAACGCTTTTATATACTTGAAGGCGATTTAACTATGCTTTATGGGAAGACGCATTCGGGCCTGTGCACCCCCTGCAAGCAAGCTCTTTTTTATTTGACACCATCAATATATACCCCCCCCCTCCTCCTCCCTCCTCCTCCTCCTCCTCCTACTCCTACTCCTACTCCTCATCACGCTTTATCTAAGTCACTTATGCTTGCACAGGTTAAGCTTATGGGTCATATGTCTACACTTACAGGCGTTTGTATAATAAGTATTTTGGGTTACTGGGAACAACTTTAAGGTTAAACCCATGACTCTTGTAGAACAATAGTATAATTAAATATATCTATATCAAATGCCTTAAATATTTGTGGTGAAAAAAAAATTTGGTTCCTTCTTTTGTAACTGATGTGATAAATCTTATCATTATCCCATTCTATTACAATATGTGGAATTTGATAAATGAGTTTAATAAAAGATGACATCAAGAATGGTAGTGAATACCCCAAACAGAAGTTAACATGGATGATATACATGTTTCTAAGGATGGGAGTTTTCCTTTTCCTTTTACTGTATTAATTCTGAATAATAAAGTAGAAGCTACACTCACTAATTGTTGAAATTTTACCTGGTCAATAGGAACATAAGATTCGTTAAGTACCAAATTATAATATATGTAAATGAGGCAGCATAATTATACTGTTGTTGTTGTTTTTGTTGTTGGTGTTGTTGTTTGTGTTTATGGGCATTATTAAAATTTACAGTTTCACAATCTATATTAAATGAATTTATTGGAATGACATAGGCTATAGTTTTATATTTCTTTTTATTTTGTGTTATATACAAGTTAGTAGATGAGTTTAAGAGTTATTGGAATAAACATAATTCGTCATTTAATACAGTCATCACAAAAGTGATGAGATTCGATGACTCATCTGCAAGTCTTCGTAATGTTGGTATTGGAGGAGGTGTAGTGGTTTATTTGACTGGTGACATTTGTAGCAACATGCTACATACTACTTTTTTCCAGTTGACCATTTTTCAACTCTTTGGTATATCGATAAATTCGGATGGACTGTGTTTAAAAGGTGTTCTGGAGAAATGTACTTTAAGAGAGGTTCCATCAAAGTATCAAGATTATCTAATTCCATATCATCGAAATCAAAATTGGCATTCATTTTTTCTCTAAAGGGTTAGGTTTTCAACGATGTTTGATGTTTTAAGCAATTCTATTATATTTTTTGTATCTCTTGACTTTTATAGACATCATTCAAAAATAATGTTGGATTATATGACTGAATAATTTTTCTTAAAATGTGGCGTACTTTATCTCGTCTTTCACAACCCCACATTAACATCACACACATTGTCACAGCTACAATGATACCATACATAGTAGGAATGACGCTGTATTTATCTCTTTTGGACAAACGTGTAAAATATCGGTTAGAAAGATATTGAACATATCTTTTATAATTGAGTTTTGATTTAGATATTTTTTTAGAAAAGACATCGCAGATATTTCAGAATGAAATACCGGCATCGGTTCTGTGATTATAGAATATATATTAAAGAAGGAAGAAAAAGGCCTCCATAATCAATTAATTTAATTCGATGAATATTATCATTGGATACAAATACATTTTGAGGATTAATATCGTAGTAAGTACCTGATATATATTTGTCAGTAGTATTATATAAGACTAATTGAACATCAATAAGCTGTCTTAGAACTGTAGTAAGCAATTGTCGACGAGAATACTGATCATTTTTCAATAACTCGACTTTTTCCCTTAGTAGGATCCAATCTCGTGGGTTTAAGTATCCATTTCGATAAAGTAGCCTATAGATTTCGATTTGAAAGGACATTTATACTCAATATTATACAAAGAATGAGGAACTTTAGTACGTTGTGATGACTCTAGACATTTACCTTGTGGACAGTGTATTACATTATAGGTAGTTTCGACCATAAACGCACGATACACTTGAACAAAGAATGCCTTCGGATATTATCATCAAGACGTGCAATGTTTTCAATCTCCATTAAAAAATCTTTTCCGGCGAAAACTCTTTCGAGCCACAAATGTTGTAGATTCTTTAAACCCCCTCGTTTCTGTTTCTTCTTAGAAGATTTAAAAAGTTTGGAAGCCGTGTGTGGGTAAATATTTTGAAACACATGTATTTGACCCGGTAATCTAGGATCAAGAAGTTCAATAGTAGGTACTTGAACAAGATCAAACTTACCATAGGCACCTTTCCCTAAATAACGTTTGTGGGTATTAAATGTAAAACGATTATGATTAGATATTCTATTACTTAGTGTTTCACATTCATCAGGATTAGTAAATTTCATTCCCCCTTAATGACTTCCATTTTTAAATATTTATGATATAATCCCACTTGAAAACGGATACCACCAACAAGAAAGAAACCAGAAAAAAAAGAAAACATTTATATATATTAAATATATCATAATTATATATTTTACAACAGTTTTGTTTTCATATATTACAATCCAAACACGGGTCATGACAAATACAACTGAAAATATTTGGAGTAATTCACAAACTAGTGGACTGAAATGGAGGAATTAAACAAGAAAGGAACTAAAACATCAACATTTAACTATTGAAAGAAAAACGGTAATGGATTTAGTGAATTATGGTGAAGACACTAATATTTAGTTTTAACTTTTGATCCCCATATATGTCTTTTAAATATGGAATAAAATGATTTTTGTAGTATGGTTAATTGTCTTTTATGACTAAGACAGGACAGGACAACTAATATTTAATACATTATTATATAAAAGATCATTATGGACGTAATGTATACCAAGTTCTTTCTGCTTTCATCCTGGAAACATTCTTGTATCAACATGTTTAACACTTTCGCGCGCCCACCCCGTACATATACGACGGCTATATTTCTATCGGTTGTGCGGTCGCGTCGTACATTTACGGTCCGTATTAAAATAATTGTAAAAAATCCAGCTTAAATCCGATTTACTTGGGGTTTGTTTCAAACTGTGCGCCATGAAATTCCCGTTCTTTCGGGTAGGCCGAATGTCACGTCGGCCTACTGGGTCACGTGACAGGCCCATTTTGTTGTCACGTGGAGCGATCGCATCTCTCTCCCTCCCCCTGCGCGCCAAACTCGCATGGTTTCAAGGATTTTTACCCGTTTCTGTGTGTTTGTAACCAACTACATTCATCAATAATGGATCCAGCACCAGGCCCAAGTGGTGTTTCGGCTACAGGAGCCTCTGATTCATCTGGAAAAGACAAGATTACCGACATCTATAGGAGGTTCTCTGGATTGAGGCTCACTCCCACCAAGATTCCCAATCTCTTGGATGCCTTTGATCAAGTGGATTTGGATGGAAGTGAGGCAGAAGGTGAGGATTTAGAAGAAGAATGTGAATTTGGGGGGCC
The DNA here is from genome assembly GCA_020271785.1 of Procambarus virginalis. Taxonomy (NCBI): domain Eukaryota; kingdom Metazoa; phylum Arthropoda; class Malacostraca; order Decapoda; family Cambaridae; genus Procambarus; species Procambarus virginalis. Next base: position 10,472,841 of record WNGS01005997.1, on the reverse strand, counting down.
TGGAGCCCATGGGGCTGAATCGACGGAGGAGGACTCTGAAGGCCTAACAGAGGAGGAGGAGGAGGAGGGGGCACCAGCACTGCCGCCTCTCACCACAAGGCGCACACGTGGTGCGTGCATGCCTAAAATCCAGCTAAGGAAACGACCTCCTACTCGTGGTTTGAAAATAACCCCATTTGTTGATAGTGGGAGTGATTCAAGCTATGAATTATCAGGTGAGGATGAACCGAGTGAGGTAGATGAGGCACCCCAGCCTCCTCGCAAGCGTACACGTCCAGTACGTACTCGCCAGCCTGGGGCCAGTGTTGTGTGGCTTGAGGACAATATTCCACCATTGTTCGATGATCGATGATATGTGGCGCCCCAAAAGACCTGCAACATATAGCGAAGACTAAGATTGATGTGGATACCACAGTCTACCGCCGCAAGGACAACACCTTCATTCTGCTGTGGAAAGACAAGCGAGTTGTCTCTATGATTACCAACCTCCACAATGCAGACACAAATAGAGTTCAAAACGCAAACGAGTTCGTAGGCCAGATGGAACAACAGGACTACAGCAGGTTGTGGTGAACAAACCAAAGGCAATTATTGACTACAATAAGTTCATGAAGGGTGTTGACCACTTTGATCAATGGTAAAGTATTACCATTTCGCCAGGAAATGTCACAAGTGGACAAAGAAAATAACCTTTTATTTCCTGCAAATGGCTTTGCAAAACGCTTATGCATTGTACAAGGCCAACACAGATGACCGAAAGAAACTAACTCTGCTCCAGTTTCATGAGGTTGCTATTTGGGCTTTATTGAAATTTGACAAGGAAGAGTGGCCTGCAACAACAACACCATCTCCTCATTTAGTTCATGCTCCAGACATAAATGATGACACTGGTCCTGTGTATCCTGCTGCTAACCCGTCAACACCTGGCCCGTCGGGTGTGAGGCGCCCTCTCTTCACGTCTACACCTCGTGCTGAAGCCAACCATGAATCTGATGAAGATATTTCATCTGCTACACTGTTGTTTGAAGACAATGGTGAGAGCGACGATTCAGACTGTAGTGTACAACCAACACAGAGACAACAGGGACGTGTTGTTTTATCAGAGACTCGCCTGAACTACAAATTGAAGCATGAACTTGTAAAACTCCCGAACGTCGCAGGTGTCAAGTGTGTTCAAAGTCGGGTATTAGGAAGGAAACTGGTATAGCATGCAAGACATGCGATGTTCCACTTTGTGTCATACCGTGTTACACCAGTTATCACAAGAAAAGGTGTATTATGTGGACAAGAAGTAACCACCCGCACCAGCTTCACTCCACCTACGAACATCTGTTGAGCAACTTCAGGAATTGGTACCTGAAGGAGGTGGAGTGGAGAGAAAATGCTCAACTTATTTTTCTACAATCGTCTTTCCTTTGGTAAGTACACATAATTGTCCTAGGTTGTTGTAGTATTGTAGTCGATTTTCTTAGGAATATTTTGATACCTAAATGACAACTGTAGCACGAAAACTAAAGTATACACGAAACACCAGAAACTTTTTTTGTGGGTGTTGCGGGTGTGAGTTGGAGTATCCAGAGCGGGTTCCGGTTGTGTGTGTTTGGCCGTCTCTACAGCTGTGAATTCCCAAGAATTGTACTTGATAGGCATATGTCTGTGTAGGGAATTTTATTCCGAACACTATACAAAAAAAAAAACGGTGTGAAACGAGTATAAACTTGAAAAACATGAACAAAGTAAAAACTTTTTACGTTCACGGGTACAAACACGCGTAAGATTTTATTTGCCGCAAATTTATTTGACGCTCTGTTGACCAATTCTACCCATGTTCTTATAGAACTTTCTATTGCGAACACATTGCTATAAAAATGAAATACGTAGCTCCAGAAATAATGTCAGGACAGTGAAATAAGTATAAACTTTCAAAGCGCTGCATCACAACAGTGTCATCGCTGCTGAAATCACGGCTAACGCTTCGGCCACTTCCCACACTCGTGCGGGTCACCCCGTATCATAATTATACATTGATAGGCATATGTCTGGGTGGGGAATTTTATTGCGAGTTCAGTGATATCAAAATCAATGCTGTAGGATCACTGTGGAGCTGGCAACAAACGAAAGAGTATGAACATTTACTGCCTGCTTGGGTGTCACGGCGAGTCATCTTCGTGTTTATTTATTTCGTGGTGGGATAGCAAATGCTTTGGTGACATTTTATGCATATGATCTTGTAGAGAATTTTATTGCCAACACATTGATACCAAAATGAAATACGTAGCTTGAGAATTGATGTTAGGAGCGTGAAAAGTTTATACACTTTTTTGTCTTTACACTTGAGCGCCCAGAACGCCGCGCGCACAATCGTTTTTTTTTTTCCCTGAGTGCCGCGCGCGCGAAAGTGTTAAACAAGCTACGAGGATGAGGGAAGGTGACGTTCCCTCCATGCTAGATTTGATATTTACCAGGAAGGAGGAAGAAATATTTGACATTCAGTACCTTCCTCCCTTGGGTAAAAGTGACCATGTCTTTTTGGGATAAAGTATGCAATGCGTTATAATCTGGAAGAAAATATGATGGTCGATGCAATTGAAAAACCTGACTTTAGGAGAGGACATTATGGCAACCTTAGAAAATTTTTTAGGGAGTATAATTGGACAGACTTGTTGCTAGGCAAGGAAGTGAATGAGATGTATGTCAAGTTTTGTGAAATATATGATAAAGGCACAAAAAAATTTATACCAAAACAGAGAAGCAGAACTAGGAAACAGGATTGGTTCGACAGAAAGTGCGAGAGGGCCAGAGACCAAAAGACACAAAAATGGAATCAATACAGGAAGAGGCCAAACCCCCAATCATACCAGCGATACAAAGATGCGAGAAACAACTACACGGCAGTGAGGAGAGAGGCAGAAAGAAATTTTGAAAAAGGGATTGCAGACAAATGTAAAACAGAACCAGGTCTATTCTATAAATTCATAAACAACAAATTGCAGGTAAAGGATAATATTCAGAGGTTGAAAATGGGAAATAGATTCACGGAAAATGAAAAGGAAATGTGTGAAACATTAAACGAAAAGTTCCAAAGTGTGTTTGTACAAAATGAAATCTTCAGGGAACCAGATACAATAAGAATTCCAGAGAACAACATAGAGCACATAGAGGTGTCTAGAGACGAAGTGGAAAAAATGCTCAAAGAGCTAAATAAGAACAAAGCAGTTGGTCCAGATGGAGTTTCACCATGGGTTCTGAGAGAATGTGCACCTGAGCTCAGCATCCCTCTTCAACTGATCTTTCAGGCATCCCTGTTTACAGGAGTTGTAGCTGATGTGTGGAAAAAGGCTAACATAGTTCCAATTTACAAGAGTGGAAGCAGGGAAGACCCCCTTAATTATAGACCGGTATCATTGACAAGTGTAATAGTCAAAATATTGGAAAAAATAATTAAAACTAAATGGGTAGCACACCTGGAGAGAAATGATATAATATCAGACAGACAGTATGGTTTTCGATCTGGTAGATCCTGTGTATCGAATTTACTCAGTTTTTATGATCGAGCAACAGAGATATTACAGGAAAGAGATGGTTGGGCTGACTGCATCTATCTGGACCTAAAAAAGGCTTTCGACAGAGTTCCACATAAGAGGTTGTTCTGGAAACTGGAAAATATTGGAGGAGTGACAGGTACGCTTCTAACATGGATGAAAAACTTTCTGACTGATAGAAAAATGAGGGCTGTGATCAGAGGCAATGTATCGGACTGGAGAAATGTCACAAGTGGAGTACCACAGGGTTCAGTTCTTGCACCAGTGATGTTTATTGTCTACATAAATGATCTACCAGTTGGTATACAGAATTATATGAACATGTTTGCTGATGATGCTAAGATAATAGGAAGGATAAGAAATTTAGATGATTGTCATGCCCTTCAAGAAGACCTGGATAAAATAAGTATATGGAGCACCACTTGGCAAATGGAATTTAATGTTAATAAATGTCATGTTATGGAATGTGGAATAGGAGAACATAGACCCCACACAACCTATATATTATGTGAGAAATCTTTAAAGAACTCTGATAAAGAAAGAGATCTAGGGGTGGTTCTAGATAGAAAACTATCACCTGAAGACCACATAAAGAATATTGTGCAAGGAGCCTATGCTATGCTTTCTAACTTCAGAATTGCTTTTAAATACATGGATGGGGATATACTAAAGAAATTGTTCATGACTTTTGTTAGGCCAAAGCTAGAATATGCAGCTGTTGTTTGGTGCCCATATCTTAAGAAGCACATCAACAAACTGGAAAAGGTGCAAAGACATGCTACTAAGTGGCTCCCAGAACTGAAGGGTAAGAGCTACGAGGAAAGGTTAGAAGCATTAAATATGCCAAAACTAGAAGACAGAAGAAAAAGAGGTGATATGATCACTACATACAAAATAGTAACAGGAATTGATAAAATCGACAGGAAAGATTTCCTGAGACCTGGAACTTCAAGAACAAGAGGTCATAGATATAAACTGGCTAAACACAGATGCCGAAGAAATATAAGAAAATTCACTTTCGCAAACAGAGTGGTAGACGGTTGGAACAAGTTGGGGGAGAAGGTGGTGGAGGCCAAGACCGTCAGTAGTTTCAAAGCGTTATATGACAGAGTGCTGGGAAGACGGGACACCACGAGCGTAGCTCTCATCCTGTAACTACACTTAGGTAATTACACTTAGGTAATTACGCACACACACACACACACACACACTTAAGAACAAGAGGTCATAGATATAAACTAGCTAAACACAGATGCCGAAGAAATATAAGAAAATTCACTTTCGCAAACAGAGTGGTAGATGGTTTGAACAAGTTAGGGGAGAAGGTGGTGGAGGCCAAGACCGTCAGTAGTTTCAAAGCGTTATATGACAAAGAGTGCTGGGAAGACGGGACACCACGAGCGTAGCTCTCATCCTGTAACTACACTTAGGTAATTACACTTAGGTAATTACACACACACACGACAAATAATCATTTTATATATATAAAACAACGTTATACGACAAAGAGGAAGACGGGTCACTACGAGCGTAACTCATCTTGGGTAATTACAAACAGACCGCAACATATGGTACTTTGAACAAATTTGCTTATTCAAAATCAGATGTATAACAGCTACTTGTAGACCTGGATAAAATCAAAGCTGTGGCACTAGCAAGACCTTGGATATGAAGGTAAAGTGTAGCTAATCTCAGGTTCCCACTGGGCTATACAGTATTTCAATTATTACTCAATACAGAGAATCTGGCAGTTCAATGGAAAAATTTCCAATGTATTTTATTCATATATAAAAAAAAGTGATTACAAATTTTTGATCCAGAGGCTAGTATTCCTGACCAGTGTGGTAACAAAGGCCTTAGTAAAGTCGATCACTCTTGCATGGATAAACCATGTGAGAAGTATTAACAAGCAAAAACATTAAACTTGTTTGAT
>WNGS01005997.1:10425794-10453294 GCA_020271785.1 Procambarus virginalis | reverse complement strand
TCAGAGTTTGCCACTTCTTGCAAGTTTACATAAATTGGAACACTTAACTTAATAACAAATGTTTAAACCCGATGTAGCTCCATACATGCATCCATATATACAACACCACTTGGGCTGGACGGTATAGCGACGGTCTCGCTTCATTCAGGTCGGCGTTCAATTCCCGATCATCCAAGTGGTTGGGCACCATTCCCTTCCCCCCTTATAACTCCCTCCCTCCATATATGCAAAGTTTCAACAATAGGCTGTGACGTTAGGGGTTAACATTATGTTAACATGACAGTCAACTGTTAAACTTTGATATACATACTTTGGCAGTGCAATGAAGGACAATTATATGTACAGTGCCTTGTTTATAAAGAGCAAAAACTATGCTGAGCTTCGATGCACCAGGAATGACATAGCAAAGCATTCAATGCACCAGTAATGACATAGCATAACATTCAATGCACCATGAGTGACATAGATGGCATACGATGGGTAGAATGTGAGGGTCTGTTGTACGCGTCGGAACACAGATGAAAGGGGGGTACAAAAAGAACATAATAAGCACTGTAAGTACAGAAACATTAACGCACATCGTAACCCAGACTAGAACTCGCAAAGCGCTTCAGTGTCCTCTTACGAAAGCAGGAGTGTGGTTTGTCACCAAGAGGATGACAGTGCATACCTGGATGATTATTTTCAATTTTCAAGGTTATGAGATGATTGTTCATTATCACGAATATTGAGAGAAATGTCTTATGTACAAGTTGACAAAGGGTGATTTTTTAACCAAATTTAAATGACTAAGGAAACAAGACCAGATTGACAGAGAACCTTTCTGAGGGGCGTCCCCTCGGCTCCTCGGAGCTGTCCAAGCTGGTGTGTGCTGGTTGGCCGATACATCGCGGCGTGCTCCGGCTCTTATATATTATATAGTGTACGAGCTTCAAAACCCGTGGCGCTTCGGAACTCATAAATTGTTACATAAATGAAAGCTTAGTCGCCTTGACTGAGGGAAGATGCACAGGTTACTTAAGTGGACACGTCAATGTTTAACGAATCCTAGTCCAAATTACTACACATGTCCTGCCGAGTGTCTCGGTGGGTACCTGGCCGGTAATTTTAACGTCGTGCATGTTAATTTGGCCACTGGTGGCCGGAGAGCACGTTCTGGCCGGCCCTTCCATTCATGCATGATATTGCTGATAGGGACATTGTGTTCTGTGATGGTATCTGACTTAACATCTTTTGTGGTGTGGTACCTGGTATTAATATTACCTTTATTGCCTGCTAATGGGTAGCAATGGCAAGTGTGGGCCTGGAGGCCGTCGCCTGCCACCATAGACTTTAATGTATATGTTTTATGATGAAACTATGACTAAGAGTATCTAAGCGACCCCTGAACTTGAAAATACAGATCCTAAGATTGATACCAGGCTGTGATTCATACGTCAAGCTGCTAGTAGCCGAGTCCAACAGCCTAGTTGACCAGACCATCAACCAGGAGGTCTGGTCAGAGACCGGGCCGCGGTGACCTTGACCCCCGGAATCACCGCAAGGTAAGAGTATCTATGAAAATCGAAGTTACCTTTGTTCATCTTCTAAGTTTATTTTCTTCTCTTTTTCCATCTCTTTCCCTGTATCACTCTCATTTCTCCCGTCTCTCACCCTCCATCCTCCTTACATCTTACACCATCCTCCATCCCATCCTTGCCCTTTTTTAATTTGTCCCCATCATCCTTTCTCACCCCCTCACTTTTCCTTTCACCTTCCGCCCTTCTCCTTCTTCTCTTTCCTCCTCAATTACCTCATCTCTCTCCCCCCTTCACTCTCCCCTCCTCTTTCCTCAGTAATTACCAGCTTGGTGTTTGAGTGACTGTGGGAGGTATGTAGGTCGCGAGGGGGGGGGGAGGATGGGTAGGAGGGGCAGCATTAAGCGGCTGAACTCAGGTCGCACGAGGTCACAGGTTGGACTTAGCTGTTACCAGCGGTCCCTAGTGTATATATATATATATATATATATATATATATATATATATATATATATATATATATATATATATATATATATATATATATATAATATATATATATATATATATATATATATATATATATATATATATATATATATATATATATATATATAACAACCTGTATATGCAGAGATCGAGCTCCAGCTCTTGGGGTTGTGTTGTCCATTTCAGTCCATATATGGAGTCCACTGTCACTATATCTCGTTCCTCTTCTTTGACTCAATTACACCATATTTGGTCTGTGCCTCGCTGACCCGCCTGGGTAGAGTAGTCTGTCCTCGTTTATTCATGACAGGCCGTTCTCTCTATTTTCCACTCCGTAAAAAACTCACCTGGTTTGCCTAACCAGAAACGTACGAACCCAAGCAACCCACCTAACCTATCGAGGCCAAATTATATATAAAACGTCAATCTTACCTGGCATTCAAGTAATTCATTCCCGGCTCCTGTGCCAGGTAAGTCCCCTTCGGGCTCACCAAGTAGTTCCAGTAGCCCGTGCTACTTGGAACTTTTTGTTCCAAGTAGCGTATCTTAAACATCAACAACAACTTGGCATTTTTACGGGCTATTCACGCCCGTGCCACTTCTTGGGTGGCTTAATCTTCATCAGTCAATCAATCTTGGCTTCTGTTAATACATCGTATTTTTACGATTTGGATGTTTTCGTGAAATATGCGAGGTATTAGGCGAGAGGACGAGTTGGGCTGACTTCTTAGCTCTTATCCCTCATCTCCAGGTGCAGTCCGGTGGCAAAAATCCCAACAATAATGTGATCTATCTATCTCGCAGTCCTGCTACAAAGGTTTTCTAATCTCACATCTTGTTTGTGTGTGTCTAGTTAAGCGAGGACCCATGACCATTGTGTACTGGTAGTTGATTGGTCTTATATTCCCAATATATAGCGTTTTGAATGACTCATTATTCACGTTCCTGATGACAATCTTTATGCTTTGGCAGCCTTGCATATGCAGCTGATGTTATCCATATCCAGCTGATGTTATCCATATGTTATCCATATGCAAACTTATGTTATCCATTTATGAGTGCTCTGAGGTTCGGTGTGATCCCAAATTCAGGCTAATTCTTTCATGTAATTTACTGACATATTTCTTCATTTGCATAATATCAACATTAAGCCATCAACAATATCGACATGTAGTGCATTTCCATGTATCAACAATCTACTTCGGCTGGTCGGCGCAGCAATGGCTTTGCTTCCTGCAAGTCGGTGTTCGATTCCCACTGGTCCAAGTGGTTGAGCTCCATTTCTTCCCCTGTCCTATCAGAACATTGTCATACTGGCCATATAGTCTACTGGCTTATCACTTTTTCCTCATAACTGCCTTACCTTAAATGTATCCGGGACAGTGTGGGTAGTGATTGTGTGCATCACTCACCTAATTGTACTCCCCTGTTTGTGCCTGTAGGACCGAGCTTCAGAGTCTTGACTATGGGTTTCCAGTTACTGTAGTCTAATGCAAAGTCTCCTGACCTGCATGTTTTTAACTATCTTTAAATCTGTGAATATGGAGCTGATTTCTACTTCCTCCTCATCTAGCTCTTTCTGTTTTCCTACTGTCCTCCCGGTACTTTTGTATTTTCTCCTGTCTCTTTCACTCATCTGAATGTCAGGAAATCAGACTTTTCTCGTTGTATTGATAAACATGATAAATATTTCCTCCTTTTTCCTGCTACTATTTCACCTAAGTCATTTCTGCCTCTAACAAATCTCCTTTCTGTCTTTTTTGAAGCGTCATTAGGTCATGTTCTGATGGTCTAATAACGCTAAGGACCATTCCTCGCTCAGTGTTTGGTCCTACAGCATTGTCTAGTGCCTCTGTTTATGTCCCAACCTCTTCTGTTAACTCTGTATTTGTTAGTCTTTCATCAGAGGTTACCTTCGCTCTCTCTCTCTCTCTCTCTCTCTCTCTCTCTCTCTCTCTCTCTCTCTCTCTCTCTCTCTCTCTCTCTCTCTCTATTTCTCTTACCCCTGCACTAAACCCATCAATTCTACCGCATGAAATAACATAGAAAAACGTCGGTGAGAATAAAGATACCATCAGGTGATCTCTTACTGGAAGCGGAGGAGGACGTAGTGGGCCATGAGATATGTACAGCCCCGCTGGCCAGCCATAATTACGCGCCCTTGATTGCTGGTAATAATAATGATAATCAAGACTCTAGGTGATTTGCTGAGCCTTCCGCCGAGTTGAGGTCTGCCCCTGAACTTTGATTAGAGATTGTGTAAGCGATTTGCATATCAGCGGTGAAGTCTCACAGCGCGAGTTTGTGATGGAGGCCTTCGGGGAAGCACTGCTTTAAACCCCTCGTTAAGAAACTGGGCGAAAATGGTTTGAAAAAGGAGAAAAATACAGGTTTCGTTTCCACGAAAAATCAGTTTGTGTTGGGTTGCTCCCGAGGTCAGCCTGGCGTATACTCATCAGGAATTATAATGTAGCACGTTAAAGAGAAAATCAAAAGGCTTAGACCAGTTTCAATAAGGTTGAACTCAAGGGACGGTTGTGCAACACAAGCACAACTAGCTGTCTTGAGCTTGGGTCACCATGTGGCTGAAGGAACCTCACCACACAAGTCCTAGAAACAGAAAACCAAGGAATGTATATACACTGAGAAGTATATATGTTACTTCGTGGTGTATGCACTGAGATTTGATGTTCAGGTCAAATGTATTTGTGGTGATTTGTCACTTTGGAATATCATAATAATTATCATATTTCAATACACCTCAGGAACAGTGCTGTATATATTTAAGTATACTGGACGAAGTACAGTCTGCTTAACTTTAGTGTATTAGTACACAAAGTGGAGTTTCTAAAACAAAAATACAATAGCAGATGCCATATGTTTCCTACAATAATGTATAGATATGCAAAGTCCGCGAGGTATATTATACTACCTATAGATATTTAGTTAGCAGCTAAAGCAAATAAAGAATTTTCTATAATGATGCAATATTGGTTTAAAACATATGATAAGGATTATCTTCATGCCTTCGACTAATAAAATATTGATTTTATGGTTTATGAAAAACATGGCCAGGACACTATTGAGGTCCTATGACAACATGGCCAGGACACCACTAATGTCCTATGACAACATGGCCAGGACACTATTGAGGTCCTATGACAACATGGCCAGGACACCACTAATGTCCTATGACAACATGGCCAGGACACTATTGAGGTCCTATGACAACATGGCCAGGACACCACTAATGTCCTATGACAACATGGCCATGACACTATTGAGGTCCTATGACAACATGGCCAGGACACCACTAATGTCCTATGACAACATGGCCAGGACACAACTAAGGTCCTGTGACAACATGGCCAGGACACCAATGATATCCTGCCACTATAACCTGCTGTCTCAAATCTGGTTATAGGTTCTTCCAACATCATTCAGCTCTGTCTCTAGTTCCATTTCGCTGTATTTCGTCTTCATATTATTTAACTTGGTGCCTCTTTTGATCTTTTTCCTTCTCCTCCTCTCCTCATCCTCCTCATCTTCCTCCTCTTCTTTTTCAGTTTTAATCGGCTTGAAGGATAACAAATTTTCTTCCCACTAATAGACGGAAGTGCCATAAATTAGGGTGTAGACACACGAGCAAAGGAAGATGTAACCCAAAGGTGTGTCGTGTAGTTTTGTTATTGTGAGAGAAAAACATTATTGTGAGCTGACTTGCATTGCTGTGAACTAAATTGTATATTGTGAACTGGCCAGTTTAGAGTACCATAGACAGTCATGACGGTTGATTTTATCGAAAACTGGAGGAGCCTGATTGCCTATGTTCACTCAACCCGGAGGAAGGCCTATAGGTAGTGAGGGCTAACCTGACTGTTTCTAAGTTAGTTACATTTCAATCTTACAGTTTCTAAGTTACATACTGGAGAAAGACCTACAGATGATAATGATCCGGTCGCGCTCTCGCTTCATAAACAAACCAGGAATGCGAAATGAACTTGCACAGTCCCCCTAGGTCAACCGGAAAAGGCTACCTGCCGTGACCAGCTGGTCGACCTCTCATGTAACGATAGCTGTACAGCTCCCGCGAAGGATAAACCTGTGACGAAGAAATGAGGTTATCTCAAGAAGTCTTGAGAGCCCACCTNCCTCAATGTTGTTGTTGTTAAAGATTCGCTACTTGGAACAAGAAGTTCCAAGTAGCACGGGCTATGGTGAGCCCGTAGTGGATGTTAAAAAAGGACTCAAGAGGTTTATATTATGAAGCGTGAATCAGAAGCCAATAGAGTCTCAAGGTTGGCCAAGCGATACCCGGGTGGATATAATAAATATCTAAGGCTTCTAAGTCCTTTCCAAGAAGGATCTGGTGACTCTCCCCAGGATACAACCCCACAACATTTGCCTAACTTCCTGGTACCTATTTACTACAGTGTGAACAGGAACATGAGGTGAAAGGAAACGTGCCCAGCAATTTTGTGTGTGTCTAGTGAAGATATTTTAGAAGGACTGTATACAGAGTCTGGAGATTGACTGGCGGAAATAGTAGCTGCCACCCACTGACCTTAGTCGAGGGATTAAAAACAATTAACAGAAACAAAAGTGCTAAGGGATGAGGGGGGCGTGGAACTGGGGAGTGGGGATGGATGGACGGCTTGGTTCCCATCCATTTGTACCATGAGGGGGGGGGGCGGGGAATCGATCGCCGACCTTGTAATCCACCAGGTCGTCCAAGTGGAAGGATGACGTAATAGGTTAGTAACTCTGTTTAATCATCCACTACACATATGGTTCATCAGGTTATCCTGCGCCTTTTGGGACACGTGTTCACTCTACAGGGACAGAACAGGCATTACCTTTCAGCACGATCATCCTCGTAACTAATTATTTTGTTCAAATAATAACATATGAGAGTCCTCGTTAGTCACTTTGTATACCAAAGTAAAGCTGACCATGTTTGTAGACTGAGAAAAATGTCGTTTGTTATTACACCACCTGAAGGCTCTGTTATGCCAGCCGGGTGTCAGGTGTATAAGTCAGATATTGATTTAATAAACGGAGACGAGTCTACTTAGTGGTGGAAGCATTGATCTTGGAGGAACGCTGTTTCCACAGGCTGGAGATATATATCATTCAAAATCAACCGAGGAAGATGTGTACTCCAACTGGGACTGGTATTTATCCCAGCTGGGACTGGAGTCCATCCCAGCGGGACTGGAGTCCATCCCAGCCGGGACTGGAGTCCATCCCAGCCGGGACTGGAGTCCAACCTGAAGGGGTGGCTGCCATTTGCACGGTCACCCACGCGTTAAATCGCCTCCCACGAGCCGGTTTAGATGGTATGCAAGAGCAGTCAGTGCTGACTGGTCTCGACCCAAATTGTTGTGAGGCAAGTTATCAGTCTCACATAATGACAACTCCAGTTGTCTCTCATAATGCTCACGACGACGATTCACAAATTTTAAATGTATAATAACCTGCAAAGGTGCGTTTTTTATCATTTATATACTTTTATTTGTGTTTTTATTAATATTGTTTATTATTTATTATGTTTATCCTTCATGTAGATGTTAATGTACTAGTTTTGCTTTTACGATTTATTAATTATTAATAAATTGACTGAAAATTTGAATTTTCAGTGTTTTTATTATCGTTACGCTCAGAATTGTGAGGTCAGGTCACTTAAGGTCACCACACACACGCTCACGTCACACAAGGTCACATATAATGTCACGTAACACAATGTCACGTTACATACAGACCGAGAAGACTTGTAACGAAGCACGAACTCTGAATCTGGAAATGGGGATTCTGGTATATATTAAAAATATGTAACAGATGACCTAAATCACATAGAAAAGGAAATCATGTAGATTCAACAGTTCTAAGACAACCCTCCACACGATTCCACACAAGAGACTGTTGATCCTTCGACACGAAGAGTATGATACTGTGTGAGGGAGTACCAAACCGACAGAAGATCGAGATACAGGTGCCTCACAAACTCTAGATATACGTTAAACTTATAGCCGAGGAATTAGATTCTCTTTATATCAATGTTAGTGAGAAGATATTGAGGAAGGTTTGGATTGGGGATGACTGCATAGTTTTCAACAAGGATCTGGCTGAAGAACTGTCCCATATGTGGTTACAAGATTTCAAGCCTAGCAAATGCGAAGTAACGGAAACTGAAGGTAGAAGGAGACGAGAAAAATTGTACACTGAACAATAGGCATCTTCTAACTTCAGTGAAGAAAACCAATTCTAATGCCTAGTAAAGGCCAAAAAACATTATGCCAACCAATTACTGAAAGCTCTCAAAAACAGAAAAACATTTGCAACTTATACATAGCTGAGAATGTTTTTAAAAGCCTTCAGGAACCTGGTCAATGATTTTTTTTTTACCACAATGAATACTTTCTACATGAGACTAGAGAATGAATATGTATCACCAGCATGGAATCCTCATCTAATAATTTACAAAAAATCTGTAATAGTCATGAGGCTGATCGATAATTAAAAACAAACTTTCCACTTTGAAAAACGATCGAGGGAAATGATCCACTCATCGCTTGAAAGAAGAGAGCCAGAGGAGACATGATTGATACCTAAAAGATACTTAGGGTCAAAGTCTAAATAGATTAAGACAAATTGATATGTATTAATAAGAATAATAGAACAAATGCACAAGGAATTAAATCAGATATTAATAAGAGCAGTACTGACATAACCAAAACAAACTCAAGAATTAAAGCAGTGAGCAAGAGAAGCAAGTGTGAAGAGGAGACAGTTGAGGCTAACGCCATTGCTGGCATTAGAGATGAATATTATAAAACCACTAAAGCAGACCGCCTCAACATCAGATGCCCGACATCAAACAAAGGCAGAGCCCAGGAGAGGCAGCTTGACCCTTGCCGGCACAGTTAGGAAACCACATATACACATTATCCCACATTACCCAGCTGTAAATTAACCTGTACACATAGGCACTATATCATCCCACAACGCCCAGTTACCTTGTAGGTCGCGGGTCAAGAGATATATAATCGGGTGTGAAGGCTTTGAATATATCAAAGTGAATTAACTTTGGTTACCCGCATCCCCCGCAGAGCCCCGCCTGAGCAACATACATGGCGACCTGGAAAGTCGACGATGGTTCACCCGGGTAAAACGTCCACTAAACCTGGTAGAAGACAAACGAGGGGAACTTGAAGAGAAGGATTAAAATCTTGGGTTATTTTTACGGGATTTTTATTTTTATTCCTCGCGGTTTAACTTACGGGAAATACAGATTTGGGGCATCTCATTAAAATAGCGAATTTCAAGCCCAGAACTATGCTTTTCCTTCTTGGAGGCCAAGCTGAGCCTTTGGAGAGTCAGTAAATAAACTGTTGTGTACTACAAACACACACACACAGTTTCCATGTAGTGTTCACAACCGGCCCTGAGCAGCTCCCATTATTAGAAAAAGAGATGACCCAAGACGAGAGACTAACGGATATAGAAGTGACAGCAGAGGGGGTAATGAAACAGCTGACAACACTGGATGAAACCAGAGCAGTTGGAGCAGACAATGTATCATCGCGGATACTAAAGGAAGCAGCGCAGGCCCTCAGCGTGCCTCTGGCAAGGATCTATTAAGTCACTTGCGAAGGGAGAGTTGCCCAGTTGCTGGAAGAAGATAAATGTGGTACCAATTTAAAAAAAAAAGTGATAGGAAAGAGACCCTTAACTACAAATCGGTATCACTGACGAGCATCTCCTGTAAGGTACTTGAAAGAATAAACAGGTTAAGACTGGTTATACACCTATCTTGACATTATATGTGAATATTATACAACCAATAATATTGAGATGATTTCGGGGCTTTTTAGTGTCCCCGCGGCCCGGTCCTCGACCAGGCCTCCACCCCTAGGATGCAGCCCGTGTCAGCTGACTAACACCTAGGTACCTATTTTACTGCTAGGTAACAGGGGCATAGGGTGAAAGAAACTCTGCCCATTGTTTCTCGCGGCGCCTGGGATCGAACCCAGGACCACAGGATCACAATTCCAGCATGCTGTCCACTCGGCCGACCGGCTCCCCCTGTTCACCTAGAGAACATTAGGTATGAACACCAACATGGGTTCAAAGAAGGGAAATCATGTCTAGCAAACCTTCTGGAATTCTATGATAAAACAACAAGAATAAGGCAGGACAGAGAAGCATGGGCAGACCGCATATTTCTAGATTGCCAGAAAACCTTAGACACAGTACCGCACAGGAGACTGCTATTCAAACTTGAGAGGCAGGTGGGAGAACGGGAAAAAGCCCTAGCTTGGGTAAAGAATTACTTGACAGGAGCCATAGAGTAACAGTCTGGGGCGAGAAGTCAGATTGGCGAACTGTAACGAGTGGAGTACCTCAAGGATCAGTGCTGGGACCAGTTCAATTTCTAATATACGTGAACGGCATGTTTACAGGAGTCGAGTCCTATATGTCGATGTTCGCGGATGACGCGAAATTAATGAGACGAGTTGTGACAGATGATGATTGTAGGATATATTTAAGAGCACTTGAACAAGCTGCAGAGATGGTCAGAGAAATGGCTACTGGAGTTCAACACGAGCAAGAGTAAAATTATGGAAATGGGACTAAGCGACAGAAGACCAAAAGGTTAGTACACAATGAATGGAAACTACCTTCCTGTGACGATTCGAGAAAGGGACCTGGGAGTGGACGTAACACCAAATCTAATTCCAGAGGCACATATAAATCGGATAATGACAACAGCGTACTCTACGCTAGCAATAGTTAGAACGTCATTCAGAAACGTCATTCATATATATATATATATATATATATATATATATATATATATATATATATATATATATATATATATATATATATATATTATTTATGTAATAAATTCATACCTGTCATCGCAAGTAATCATGTTGAGGAAGGCAGGTGATTTATTGCTTGGGTGTAACGAGACCATGAGTGTGTGTGTCAGTCAGTCAGCACACAGCTCCCACCGTTTTCACACCTCCACCTCACGCTGACCGGTTGATCCATTAAAAGCTTATTTGGGGCCCCTAACGAGTTAATTGGTGCCGAATAAACAGTGTTGTTCTAACCTTTCGCTAAGGTACACAATCTTGGCTCAACTCCCTAAAAGGAAGAGCGAAATTCGGAGTGGGAGGGCTCGTTAATCCCACCAGGACCTCAGATGGAGCACCGGATAGAACACTCTTAGTCTATCTTCTATCCTTTGCCTGAAGAGTGAATTCAGAAACCTTATTAAACTGCTCTCCTTTTCGTTAAAAGGAGGGGGTGGGGGGGGGGTGAGGGGCGGGCATTTAGGGGGTGTGGGGCGGGCATTTAGGGGGTGTGGGGCGGGCATTTAGGGGTGTTGGGACGGATTGAAGGGCTTTATTATATTTCATTAATTATTCTTTTGTTAGTANGTTTCTTCAGAAGTAATGTGAGTGGTTTTTGTTTCTATCGGGTCGCCATTCACACTGACAATCACTTTATCTTTCTCCTTGACTGGGTTTGACCTCATGAAAATTGTATATATGATGGAATCAACACATGTGCCTGCCTTCAGAGCGCTCGCAGGTGTATGAGTATGTGTGTGAACTCGCCTACATATGCCTTTAACAATGTATATTATATATATATATATATATATATATATATATATATATATATATATATATATATATATATATATATATATATATACATTTATTTCGAGTGTCTTTAAGTGACGTATTCGACCCAGACGCGGCATTATAATGAGAGGAAGACTGCCATCTACCGGGCTCCCCATACAATAGCCTGGGCCTTGATCGACCCAACAAAAACTCATCGCTTTGATCATCTGTGGGCCGCATGACTCAAGTTGCCATTGTATCGAGACAAGTAAGTGTGCCGCAACTAGGTGACGGTGGTGACTGCCTCTGGCAACACAACTACGTCTATATACGACTGGTTTATTACGAATTTTTATATATAAAAATTTCCTCTGTATTATGTGAATTATTTGTGGATTTCTTTGTGATTTTTTTTTTGTAATATATGAATAAGTTGCTATGAACTGAGTGAGGATAACTTGAGCTACCTCATTCCTTGAAGGTATATGAATATCTCATCATATTTTAATATTAATTTCCTCCGATTTTTTTTTTTTTTTTTTTGGTCCGTAAATTCTCTCGATGACTTTCCCAGATAGCGTTAGTTAATTAGCCAGCTGGCCTCTAGGACTAGCCTTCCCAGGCAGCTGCCTTGAGTGCAAAATCTATACTAAGACAATAATGAAGACTATGTGGGCAGGTAACTACAAAAAAAACACATTAATTTTAAATTTTCTTTAGAGTTAAAATGCAATATATAAACCCGCATTGATAGTCAAAAATGTATATTTAAAGAGAGTTTTCGTGGCATCTCAATGGAAACACAAATAGAAACTGTCTCTATTTTCCTCTTGTTATAACATGTAATAAAGTTGTGACATCTTGGCTTAACGTGTTTATGACGTATTAGAACGTTGTTACAACTTGCTATATCGGTTATTATAACTGGTTACGAGGTGTTAAAACTTGTTCGAACGTTGTACCAACGTCGTAATTTCGGTGTGTGTTTGGCGGGCTAAGAGTTGTTCACATATATCTCGTCCAGTGATCTGGGTTGTTATTATCCAACAATCTCCACGGTGGTGGAGTGCAGCCAATACTCTCACGCTGCTACACACAACTATTGAATGATAATTGCACGTTGGCTCTCATTAGGATGATTGTTTACATCAATCAAGTCATCATTTTTAAAATGAATGTGTATTTAGTGCCTCGTACGTTAGACGAGAGATCTAGCTTATGGAAAAATGGGATCACACTCATTGGCGAACTCTACAATATTTACCCTACATCCGTTTTTCATAAATTCTATGTTTATACGCTTTTCTGTCAATTAAAAGGACGATTTTCGGATTCATTTCTTCTGAAATGTTTCTTTCTGTTCTAACGAAAGAATGAAGGTCTGCCTCCTTGTGTGTTCACTAGGTCTGTCAAGTGCACACACAAGTAAATACATGCACAGGTACACATAAACAATGCTACATGTAAACACATGTACACATAAACTTTACTACATGTAAACACAGGTACACATAATGCGATTAAAGCAGCGTCTGGGATGCTCTCGGACGCTGGTTCGAATCCTTGTCACGGCCCTTGTGGATTTGTTCAATGAAAATTACATTGATGGATCAGCTTGTAGGTCCAAAGGTCCCGGCCGTCTTAGGCTCCTTTAGTTAACACTGGCATCACATCACAGTATGTCTGAGAGCCACCATGACCTTCTCTACACCTCGGGGAAACATTAATAATGTAGCCCCCTGGCATCTTACACCATACTTGAACCCAAACTTCAGCGCCCCCACCTGCGGCGTGACACCATGGTTGGCAGACAGGTGACATCCCCGATTGTGAGTTGAGAACGAAGCCAACTGTACTACGAATGATGTTCATAGTGAAAACTAGCGAAATGAAGAGAGGACAAATGGAAGCTCGAGACGCATATTAATCACAGAGATGTTAGAATGAAGTTACTCTACGTAAAAGATGGAACACAGTGGATTAAGCTGAAGCAAGTGGTTTACACTGAAGCCTGCAAGCGCATCAGGATAAGTACATATGAGTACAGTAAGAAGAGTACACAAGAATACCACAATAAATATATACAGGTGATCAGGTACAAACGCATGTGAAACTTGACAGCTTTGTGAACATAGTGCACACACAAGTAAATACATGCACAGGGAAACATAAACAATGCTACATGTAAACACAGGTACACATAAACTTAGCTACACACAAACGCAGGAAAAAATATGAGGATACTACAAACAATCACAGATACACATAAACACAGATGCACACAAAAATACACAGTGTACACACAAACACAAGTACACCCTCCCCTCCCCTCCCCCTAAAAAAAAATTGGCACACGCAAGCAGAGATAAACAGAACCACAAGGTAGAAACAGGTAAACAGGGGGGGCCGAAGCACCTAGTTGGAATCAACCCTTGTGTTTCTTCCTCATAGTTTTGCAAGAATGACTTAATGCAAATTGCCTGTCAGTTCTTCCAGTTAAGTCTGCAATGTTGCACGCGAGATGCGAGTGGTAATATACAGGCTAGATATGATGGTAAATGACTCCCTTTGATCCTCAAGACACAATGAAGTCACGAGAACGTGATATATATATACGAGAAAGTATTTTAGGCTATTTCACGACCAATCAACACCTGGCGACACTCGTGGCGCGTACTGGGTCAAGTTATTTCATCAAATCTCTGAACATGCTAAGATGGCACCGAGTGCATGTGTGAGCAAGGCTTAAGTGGTGGCCAAGCACAGATATTACAATGTCTCCCGCTGCCTCAGTCTCATCCTCTATGGTAACCTTCCTTATCTCCCGTTCCGGTGCATTAGACTCGCTTCGGGGACTTGAGAGGGCTCTCAGGGCCCCCGAAGCTGTGATTGCTGGGAGGGTGAGGCGACAGTGTGGGAGAAGGGCTTCTGGGAAGGGGTGGAAACAACAGTTTGGGTTAATTTAGGTAAGAGCTGTGTTAATGTGAGGTGTATACATACCTACTGCTCAATTTGTGTTAAACAGCGTGAAAGACCGTTTCTTTTTGTTGATGTGACGACTTATACTGTATTTTGTAACTAGCTCATCAAGATTGTAACTTGCTTAGCTAAATGAATTGTGGGGTTCAGTCCCTGAGGCCATTATGTGCCTCTGTAACCCTTTCCACTACCGCCCACAAGATGGGTATGAGGTGCATAATAAATGAACTAAGCTAACTTTTTCGTACTTTTCACATCTTTCTTCTCTTCCCCTACACATCCTTCCTTCCCCTTCCCTTATTAGGTTGGAGGAGGCAGACCTTCGTGGCACTACAGGGAATCTAGCTTCAGATTCAGCTACTGGGAACAAATGGTTCCAAGTAGCTCAGTCTATGGTGAGCTCGTAGTGGACTTACCTGAAACAGCAGCGGGGCTGTAATTCTGGGGACATCGCCTCATCATTTGATTACTTTCACGGTTATGTTTAACATCTTATTCCTCCGACTCCCAACACCTGTGTGAAGACTGATGGTGTCAAGATAACGCTCTACTGTCATCGTTTCCTCCCCCCCCCCTGGCCCCTGACACACCTCCCCCACCCTCCATCTCACATCCCTTCCCCCTTCACCTACCCCCCCCCCACACACACACACACTCTCGATCCCTACCTTGACTGCAATGAGAGTCACTTTCCATAGGGCCCGACCTGAAGAGATTCTTTCTCCATCCCAGAGAGCGACAATAACAATAATAGAAATAACACCTTGTAATATAGGGAACCCTGCACAATGATGCTGACCATCGCACCTCATCATCAGCCCGACATACCATTGATTACTACGCGTTGTGGCAAGTCCCCGAAATCGACGAGTGATCTGTGTTTTTGCCTCTTTTTTCGCACTGTAATCAAATGGCGGCGGAGCTCGTATACACCCTTCACATGCACCGATGACTCTGATGTGACACGACCAGGAGTGTCACCAGCAAACTTGGTTATTTCAAGTTACTAAGTTAACCTGCATCCTCCAGTGCTCAAGACATGTGAAGTTGCTCCCAAATTTGGGGGTATCGACGAAGTTTCATATCGTACAGCATACGTCATTATCGATTTGTATGTAAATCATCTCCGCGTCACAATTACGTGTAAATAGAGTCTGTAACTGTTCTTGCACATGCAAGAAAAGCTAAACCATTTCCACCTGAGCTGTCTGCGGAAGCTGCCGAGGGTGAGATGGCGGGACAAAGTGCCAAATACAGACTTTCTTGCACAGACTGGTTGGGCCAGCATCCACACCTTGCTTTGCAAGACACAGCTCACACGGAGCTGGCCATGTTGGGCACATACCCGATCTCAAGAACTATGAAAAGCTGGGAGTGCATCGCGGAGGATCGCTCTGCCTGACGCAGACGAGTCGAACAAAACACCAGAATGATGCTGTGGTTAAACGGTCGCTTAGCCAGTACAGAGCTAGTGGTTCCCCGCGTTGGGAGGCCACACATTCGTAGCCCCACTGGAACCGGAAATTCCGAACTCTGATCGGCAAAATCAGTCATCTCCGAACCCATTCTCGGGGAAAATGATGGCATCGAGTGGTCTTCATCTACTCTGATGGGCGAACATCATTAGTCTAATTTACTTATAATCTTAAATCGAGAATAGAACCGGATTTTAATGGCGCTGGTTCTAATAGTAAAACCTGTAGCTTAACTCTTTCGTGATTTTGTTTTGTAATTATGTTAGGTTTTATTAAATACTTTACTACATATATGGGATGGGATGCCATTTTATGAAGCACAAGAAATGAAGTTATACGTTGAAAGACAACGTCCGAGAGGATCCCAGATCCTCTCAGACTGCATATATCTGGATTTGTTCGCATGACGATAACTTCAACAGGTGTATGACGATAACTTCAACAGGTTCATGACGATAGCTTCAACAGGTGTTTGAGACAACTGTCGTGGAGAGAGTGAGAGGAAGAGTGGAGAGGAAGAGTGGAGTATTTAGAGGTATGGTAATAGGCGAATTACTCTAAAAACACATTTTACTGCCCGAGACCATTGGAACATGTCTCTAGCACGACGGAAACGCCTCCAGAACGCTAACAGTGCATCTTAAATAATAGCATATCAGAAATATTTTAGATTTCTTGAGCATTAACGTCCTTTGTAATTAACAAGTCGAATAATTCTGAGACGTAATTATCAAACCTATTATCATGCATGTGTTGTAATTCACCTGAACTATAATCGTATACATGTTGTAATTAACCAACCGTATATAACAATAAACCTGCCCTATAATCCTAGCTGTAGTGTAATCAACCAGTTCTATAACCCTCATTCTACTTGGCAAAGATCACAGCACATTTTATCTTAACGAAGAAGACAGAAAGATCCTGCTAAAAAAGGTCAAACCCGCTGCTGATTAGCGTGGCATCAAAGGTTCTGTATTCAGGGGGGAATGACTTCTAATTAATAAAATATTTTCCGAAATAAACTAATTTACGAGTACCCGACTCGATCCCGCCCACTTGCCACACCGTCTGGCTTAGGGTCAGGGCGCGTCCAGGGCTCCCGAAGTGAATTAGCATATTCTAGGAACCAGACTGCATGTACATGGCCTCTGGGAAAGGGTGTGTATGTAACCCCAGACGCGCATTGGTGACATCAGTTGAAATTGAAATTGGTGACATCAGTTACCAAGTAATTGTGTATATCGTCTTAAAAAAATCTCGGTACGTCACCGAAGAGACGAGAAAGATATTTACTGAGGGCTGTGAGGGTGTGAGCCCGGCACTCCTAGTATATATGGGTGATATGTTATGGATATTACATATTTGGATATGATATGGGTCGGAAGGGCCGAAAGGAAAATTCATATACTAAGACAACGCGAATATTTACGCATAACCCAATAGCAAATGATCTCGAAATATTGTAATATTAATGTTAAACGTTGTTTCAAGCAGTTTTATCAAAGACTGTTCATAATTTATGCTCTGAAAATGGCATGAGATATATAGATTGAGATGTCAATTTATGTCATATATATAATGTGCTCAGACCATCCGGACATGCACGGGAGACATCTCCCGTCACGCAGGGTGCAATCGCACCTCCACAGATCTTCAGTATCATCTATTGATACTGGTAATGGCTCAAAAGGGCCACCACTTACGGGCTATTCATGCCCGTGCTCCCTTTTAGGTGGCTTAATGTTCATCAATCATCAATCAAATCCGGGCATGGCACCACTAGACGGACGCCACGTAAGGCGTGCCAACTATCCGGCCATGGCACTACTCTAAGCATACCATTATACGCACCCAGATGTCGAGCGTCGGTTAGCTCAATGCGACGATTTTTCCCTCGTTTTTCTTACTATATTTACTCAAAACTTTGTGTATCGAGGAACTTACATTGAGTCATGAGTACTTTTTATGTTCCCTGAGTTGCTGTGTGATCAGTGTGAGTCGCTGTGAGGTCAGCGTGAGTCGCTGTGTGGTCAGTGTGAGTCGCTGTGTGGTCAGTGTGAGTCGCTGTGTGGTCAGTGTGAGTTGTTGTGATCAGTGTGAGCTGCTGTTGTCAGTGTGAGCTGCTGGGGTCAGTGTGAGCGGCTGGGGTCAGCGTGCGCAGTTGTGGGGTCACTGTTAGGGAATATCAGTCCTAAATATAATGACTGATGCTTCAGGGCAACGGTTACCTCTGAAGGGTAAGGGCGGAGGTGGGAAGTGAAGGAGGAGAATGGGGGGAGAAGAGGATTGATTGGCGTGCTAGTATAGTGGGAAGGGCTGGGAATCCAGGTGTTTGGGTAAGGTAAGTGGTTCAGATATGTTTAGAGGAAAAGGAGAGGTTCCAGGTACTGTGGGTCCGAGTATTGGGAACAGGATATCCAGGTAGGTGAGGTAGGTGAGATCCAGGTATTGATGGGAGAAGGAGAGGAGAGGAAGGCGTATAAGGGGAAAGTGAAAGGGCTTCCAAGTATGAGCAGTAAGGAATGTTGATACTAGCGCTATATGGTCGTAGGTTCTTAGGGGGTTTTCTCCTGATAATTACCTTACCATGTTTAAGGGGGGGGTGAATGAGGGTTAGGAGGACAACATATGATGGACAGGAACAACCACATATGATGGACAGGTACAACCACATATGATGGACAGGTACAACCACATATGATGGACAGGTACAACCACATATGATGGACAGGTACAACCACATATGATGGACAGGTACAACCACATATGATGAACAGGTACAAACCACATATGATGGACAGAACAACCACATATGATGGACAGGAACAACCACATATGATGGACAGGTACAACCACATATGATGAACAGGTACAACCACATTTGATGAACAGGTACAACCACATATGATGAACAGGTACAACCACATATGATGGACAGGTACAACCACATATGATGGACAGGACCAACCACATATGCGGCAAAATCCTCCGCCTGATCAATTTCTGAAATCATCACAGTTTCTGAGTTATGTGAAAGAGTGAATATGCAAGAACACCTCCAAAGAATACCTGATCAACCGAGCTGTGATGAATACTTCAGGCTGCGAGAAGCGGCATCTAACAGGCAGGTTGACCAGACCGCCAACAAGGAGGCAGGGACACCGATTCCCGTAACCACCAACACGCAGACTGGAGGTAGAGAACGCCGTTGTCAAGGGTATATAGAGACCACTGGGAGGGAGTAGAGACCACTGGGAAGGAGTAGAGACCACTGAGAGGGAGTAGAAACCACTGGGAAGGAGTAGAGACCACTGGGAGGGAGTAGAGACCACTGGGAAGGAGTAGAGACCACTGGGAAGGAGTAGAGACCACTGGGAAGGAATAGAGACCACTGGGAAGGAGTAGAGACCACTGGGAAGGAGTAGAGACCACTGGGAGGGAGTAGAGACCATGTCAGGAAGAAGATGACGGCAGATGAGTGTGGGAAGAGCGAATGATGTCATCTACGCATGTTTGGTAACACTGGCGTTATATCATCTACCAAGAGGGCTCTTGACTCGCCTTAATACTAACATTATCTGCTGGCTTCAACAATTTCCGGATGAGAGACCCATCTTGCGCGCCGCATCCCTATTAGCGAGAGCCGAGGAATATCCATGACCGAGAACTACAGCCCTCGAGTTATATGTTTTCGTTAATAGGTAATACTATTGTGTTACCGAATTGCTATTACCTAATAACTAATAGGTAATAGAGGTCACGTATTTCTGTGCACTCATCCGTCAACAGGAAGGAATAAAGGCGATTTTACCAACCCAGCCCGACATCTTTATTTGCCACAACGTACAATATAAGGGGTGGTACTAAACTGCTTGAACCTAAGCCACTAACCTAACCTAACCTAACCTAACCTAACCTAACCTAACCTGATCTGACCTAACCTAACCTGACCTAACCTAACCTGACTTAACCTAACCTAACCTAACCTAACAAATCTGGGTGTAGAAAAGTGGATATGTGTAAGATATTACTTTTCACATGACCCCCTCATTTTGTACGTTGTGGACCATAGCGTGCAAAATGAAGCGAATTAGTTTAGAGGACAGTACTGGAGTATACTGTACGTTGAGGTACAACGTACAGTATACGTACGTTGGGATGAGTATACCATCCCAGGTATGGTATACCCCAGGTATGGTATACCCCAGGTATACTCCCCGGCATCTTGGCATCCTTTGTAACATTTAAAGGGTTGAGTGTTTTATTATCTGTTAAGAGCATGGAACTACTTGTTCTGTCGACGCGAATTAGTGTTCACTAGATAGTGTAAAACATTAAAGGCTAGAATTAAGCTAGAATGTCATCCGTGATAGGCAACAGGCCAACAAATCTTAAACAACACCTAGACTAACTTATTTTAAACCAAGCTATACATAAAATGCTACCATAAAATAATTATTATACGAGTAAATAGCATGATTTAATTACGCAGCACGAAACAAATTACGAATTTGCCATACGGACGGTCCAACCTTAATGAGCATAGCTGAGGATGAGTTAAATCTAACAAACACTAGCCCTTAACTGTACTTAAGACAGTAATATATAATAATATTAGTTTACACGTGATTAATACAGTTTAGGTTTACACAGCATGAAAACTGTTTATGAATGTCCACTTTCGGGGACAACAGCAGCCTGGACAAAGCATCAGCAGCAGCAGCAGCAGCAGCAGCAGCAGCAGCAGCAGCAGCAGCAGCGTGTGTAAGTTAAATACTGTACTTTAATATTAGCTTTGGGAAATGTTGTATTGTATACCCTTGTTGTAGGCATGAGTACGTAGGACAGATTGCCGCTGTCATCGACCTTCCAATGACCATACTCCGCTGTTCAAGAATCCTTCCACTCGAGCTGAGCTCCAAATGATAGAAGTGACATATTAAAACCTCGCTTGTTTGGAGAGCAACAGCAAGCTGTGGAATACTTTTACAGATTACGGAGTTTCTGCTCCATTAATGTTCATCCATCAGCGGTAAATTTGTTCGGTATATAGCTGTTTTCTGCCATTTTCTTCGGTGCTTTGTGATTTGCATATGAATGTTACCTCAGAACTGGTGTTTTCGCGCAGTGAACGTTAGCATTGTTGAGAAATATTGCGAAGCGAATGAATAATATGGTTTGAATGTGACTATCATCTTCTCAATATATGCACTGTCAGCTGTGAAGACATATATATATTTTTTAAGAATATTCTCTGTTTACAGAGCTTTATTTATTGATTTATGGATATATTATGTGCTTTTTGGTCCTAATCAATAATATATTTACATTTGCCTGGAGTTAGATGCAGCCTCTTATACAAGTTATTTTTTAAATGTTTTGTTCTGGATATAATCAGTATATCCTATTTTCTCTCTCCATCTTATCCTCTCATCGTCATATTTTCTTGGAGTTTGGGAGAGGTCTTCAGTTCTGAGAATTCTTGGAGCTGGTGCTTGGTATTATCTCAACCCGTCCTCAGGCTATGGTCGTCCAAGCTGTGGTCCTCCCCACCAGCTCATGCTGAGGCCATGTTTGTCCAAGCTATAGCTAACTCTACAAGCGTGTTCATAAATGTGAACATTCTGAGTAGACAAAAAACGGTGTTTTCTCAAACATTTGCTAATAATAAATGTTAGATTTATGTGGAATAATTAGATGTAAGGTAGGTTAGACTAGGTGCTCTAATATGCAGCAAATACAGAATAAAATTACGAAGGATATTATTTGTATTTGCTCTACGTGAGTGAAGCATTTAGATTGGTGATCGTCGGACATGGAAAGTGAGCTGGGCAGTGTTTGGGAAAAGTGCGATCCTGAATGAGTGCGAACAGGAAAAGTGACTTACGAGTCGGCCCGTCTTCATAAACTCTGGACAAATATTCGGTAATTCAGCTGCCACTTCTCTGTTTATAGTATATATATATATATATATATATATATATATATATATATATATATATATATATATATATATATATGGGGGTACCACCTCTGGTGCAATTATAGGGACCCACAGCCTCAGAGAAGGGAACACAGAGCATTCAGGGAAAAACTTGTCATTTAACTCTGAATACATGAGGGTGTTCGCTTCTCCTACCACCCCCCTTTTTTATGGTGTACACTTTATTAAGCATGGTTATACAGTTACATATCTGATTGTATACAAAAAATGAACATTAAGAGGACACAAAAATAGTTCGCTTCCTAGAGGCTGTAGATTTGAAACTGAACAATATTTCGCAATTTCAATGAAGTGTTGAGAACAATTCTACAAAGTCAGTCTGGGAGGGAACTGAACAAACTCCCGACTTCAATAAACAACAGATAAAAGCAACCAAACCTTCACAAGTTTCTCTAGAAACTGAACAAAACAAACTGCATCAATTTAAATATTTACCACAGGAGTAATTTATTTAAGAGTTTGACCTCTTCTTCACCATAAATTATTTTTAACTTAAAAAACTTGATAAATTTCCTCGGGTAAGGACCTGAAGAGGTTTATATTATGAAGCGTGAGTTCAGAAGCCAATAGTTAGAGTCTCAAGGTTGGCCAAGCGATACCCGGCTGGATATAATAAATATCTAAGGCATCTAAGTCCTTTCCAAGAAGGAACTGCTGACTCTCCCCAGGATGCAACCCCCACAACATTTGCCTAACTCCCTGGTACCTATTTACTACAGTGTGAACAGGTACATGAGGTGAAAGGAAACGTGTCCAGCAATTTTTGTGTGTCTAGTGAAGATATTTTAGAAGGACTGTATACAGAGTCTGGAGATTGACTGGCGGAAATAGTAGCTGCCACCCACTGACCTTAGTCGAGGGATTAAAAACAATTAACAGAAACAAAAGTGCTAAGGGATGAGGGGGGCATGGAACTGGGTAGTGGGGATGGATGGACGGCTTGGTTCCCATCCATTTGAACCATGAGGGGGGGGGGCGGGGAATCGATCGCCGACCTTGTAATCCACCAGGTCGTCCAAGTGGATGGATGACGTAATAGGTTAGTAACTCTATTTAATCATCCACTACACATATTGTTCATCACGTTATCCTGCGTCTTTTGGGACACGTGTTCACTCTACAGGGACAGAACAGGCATTACCTTTCAACACGATCATCCTCGTAACTAATTATTTTGTTCAAATACTAACATATGAGAGTCCTCGTTAGTCACTTTGTATGCCAAAGTAAAGCTGACCATGTTTGTAGACTGAGAAAAATGCCGTTTGTTATTACACCACCTGAAGGCTCTGTTATGCCAGCCGGGTGTCAGGTGTATAAGTCAGATATTGATTTAATAAACGGAGACGAGTCTACTTAGTGGAGGAAGCATTGATCTTAGAGCAACGCTGTTTCCACAGGCTGGAGATACATATCGTTCAAAATCAACCGAGGAAGATGTGTACTCCAACTGGGACTGGCGTATATCCCAGCTGGGATTGGAGTCTATCCCAGCCGGGACTGGAGTCCATCCCAGCCGGGACTGGAGTCCATCCCAGCAGGGACTGGAGTTCAAGTTCAAGTATGTTTATGGAGATAAGCAAGAAATACATCTCAAAGGGATAGAGTAGCTTAGGCTATTTCTACCCCCTTCTGGAGTCCATCTGGAGTCCATCCCAGCCGGGACTGGAGTCCATCCCAGCCGGGACTGGAGTCCATACCAGCCGGGACTGGAGTCCATCCAAGCCGGGACTGGAGTCCTACCTGAAGGGGTGGTTGCCATTTGCACGGTCACCCACGCGTTAAATCGCCTCCCAGGAGCCGGTTTGGAGGGTATGCAAGAGCAGTCAGTGCTGACTAGTCTCGACCCAAATTGTTGTGAGGCAAGTTATCAGTCTCACATAATGACAACTCCAGTTGTCTCTCATAATGCTCACGACGACGATTCACAAATTTTAAATGTATAATAACCTGCAAAGGTGCGTTTTTTATCATTTATATACTTTTATTTGTGTTTTTATTAATATTGTTTATTATTTATTATGTTTATCCTTCATGTAGATGATAATGTACTAGTTTTGTTTTTACGATTTATTAATTATTAATAAATTGACTGAAAATTTGAATTTTCAGTGTTTTTATTATCGTTACGCTCAGAATTGTGAGGTCAGGTCACTTAAGGTCACCACACACACGCTCACGTCACACAAGGTCACATATAATGTCACGTAACTCTATGTCACGTCACATACAGACCGAGAAGACTTGTAACGAAGCACGAACTCTGAATCTGGAAATGGGGATTCTGGTATATATTAAAAATATGTAACAGATGACCTAAATCACATAGAAAAGGAAATCATGTAGATTCAACAGTTCTAAGACAACCCTCCACACGATTCCACACAAGAGACTGTTGATCCTTCGACACGAAGAGTGCTAAACTGTGTGAGGGAGTACCAAACCGACAGAAGATCGAGATACAGGTGCCTCACAAACTCTAGATATACGTTGAACTTATAGCCGAGGAATTAGATTCTCTTTATATCAATGTTAGTGAGAAGATATTGAGGAAGGTTTGGATTGGTGATGACTGCATAGTTTTCAACAAGGATTTGGCTGAAGAACTGTCCCATATGTGGTTACAAGATTTCAAGCCTAGCAAATGCGAAGTAACGGAAACTGAAGGTACAAGGAGACGAGAAAAATTGTACACTGAACAATAGGCATCTTCTAACTTCAGTGAAGAAAACCAATTCTAATGCCTAGTAAAGGCCAAAAAAACATTATGCCAACCAATTACTGAAAGCTCTCAAAAACAGAAAAACATTTGCAACTTATACATAGCTGAGAATGTTTTTAAAAGCCTTCAGAACCTGGTCAATGATTTTTTTTACCACAATGAATACTTTCTACATGAGACTAGAGTATGAATATGTATCACCAGCATGGAATCCTCATCTAATAATTTACAAAAAATCTGTAATAGTCATGAGGCTGATCGATAATTAAAAACAAACTTTCCACTTTGAAAAACGATCGAGGGAAATGATCCACTCATCGCTTGAAAGAAGAGAGCCAGAGGAGACATGATTGATACCTAAAAGATACTTAGGGTCAAAGTCTAAATAGATTAAGACTAATTGATATGTATTAATAAGAATAATAGAACAAATGCACAAGGAATTAAATCAGATATTAATAAGAGCAGTACTGACATAAACAAAACAAACCCAAGAATTAAAGCAGTGAACAAGAGAAGCAAGTGTGAAGAGGAGACAGTTGAGGCTAACGCCATTGCTGGCATTAGAGATGAATATTATAAAACCACTAAAGCAGACCACCTCAACATCAGATGCCCGACATCTAACAAAGGCAGAGCCCAGGAGAGGCAGCTTGACCCTTGCCGGCACAGTTAGGAAACCACATATACACATTATCCCACATTACCCAGCTGTAAATTAACCTGTACACATAGGCACTATATCATCCCACAACGCCCAGTTACCTTGTAGGTCGCGGGTCAAGAGATATATAATCGGGTGTGAAGGCTTTGAATATATCAAAGTGAATTAACTTTGGTTACCCGCATCCCCCGCAGAGCCCCGCCTGAGCAACATACATGGCGACCTGGAAAGTCGACGATGGTTCACCCGGGTAAAACGTCCACTAAACCTGGTAGAAGACAAACGAGGGGAACTTGAAGAGAAGGATTAAAATCTTGGGTTATTTTTACGGGATTTTTATTTTTATTCCTCGCGGTTTAACTTACGGGAAATACAGATTTGGGGCATCTCATTAAAATAGCGAATTTCAAGCCCAGAACTATGCTTTTCCTTCTTGGAGGCCAAGCTGAGCCTTTGGAGAGTCAGTAAATAAACTGTTGTGTACTACAAACACACACACACAGTTTCCATGTAGTGTTCACAACCGGCCCTGAGCAGCTCCCATTATTAGAAAAAGAGATGACCCAAGACGAGAGACTAACGGATATAGAAGTGACAGCAGAGGGGGTAATGAAACAGCTGACAACACTGGATGAAACCAGAGCAGTTGGAGCAGACAATGTATCATCGCGGATACTAAAGGAAGCAGCGCAGGCCCTCAGCGTGCCTCTGGCAAGGATCTATTAAGTCACTTGCGAAGGGAGAGTTGCCCAGTTGCTGGAAGAAGATAAATGTGGTACCAATTTAAAAAAAAAAAGTGATAGGAAAGAGACCCTTAACTACAATCGGTATCACTGACGAGCATCTCCTGTAAGGTACTTGAAAGAATAAACAGGTTAAGACTGGTTATACACCTATCTTGACATTATATGTGAATATTATACAACCAATAATATTGAGATGATTTCGGGGCTTTTTAGTGTCCCCGCGGCCCGGTCCTCGACCAGGCCTCCACCCCAGGATGCAGCCCGTGTCAGCTGACTAACACCTAGGTACCTATTTTACTGCTAGCTAACAGGGGCATAGGGTGAAAGAAACTCTGCCCATTGTTTCTCGCGGCGCCTGGGATCGAACCCAGGACCACAGGATCACAATTCCAGCATGCTGTCCACTCGGCCGACCGGCTCCCCCTGTTCACCTAGAGAACATTAGGTATGAACACCAACATGGGTTCAAAGAAGGGAAATCATGTCTAGCAACCTTCTGGAATTCTATGATAAAGCAACAAGAATAAGGCAGGACAGAGAAGCATGGGCAGACCGCATATTTCTAGATTGCCAGAAAACCTTAGACACAGTACCGCACAGGAGACTGCTATTCAAACTTGAGAGGCAGGTGGGAGAACGGGAAAAAGCCCTAGCTTGGGTAAAGAATTACTTGACAGGAGCCATAGAGTAACAGTCTGGGGCGAGAAGTCAGATTGGCGAACTGTAACGAGTGGAGTACCTCAAGGATCAGTGCTGGGACCAGTTCAATTTCTAATATACGTGAACGGCATGTTTACAGGAGTCGAGTCCTATATGTCGATGTTCGCGGATGACGCGAAATTAATGAGACGAGTTGTGACAGATGATGATTGTAGGATATATTTAAGAGCACTTGAACAAGCTGCAGAGATGGTCAGAGAAATGGCTACTGGAGTTCAACACGAGCAAGAGTAAAATTATGGAAATGGGACTAAGCGACAGAAGACCAAAAGGTTAGTACACAATGAATGGAAACTACCTTCCTGTGACGATTCGAGAAAGGGACCTGGGAGTGGACGTAACACAAATCTAATTCCAGAGGCACATATAAATCGGATATGACAACAGCGTACTCTACGCTAGCAATACATCGTGTTAATACATACATAGACACACATCACAAGCAATAAACATATTACCAAACATTCTTAGAGATAAACATATACATTTCTTCCTTCACAAGTAGTATGTATCAGACTACACACACAATACTTTTGT
>WNGS01005997.1:10371696-10423748 GCA_020271785.1 Procambarus virginalis | reverse complement strand
GGTAGTAGTGGTACTGGCGGGAGTCGGGAGAGGTATAGTGTGTACTGGAAGGACCTGAACCAGATACTTAATTTATCCGAGCCATGCTTTTTTTCTCTACTAGAATACGATCCGACAATCGTTTTATATTCAGTACCGTAATCAACTTTACCTCTCGAATAAGACATCGTATTTGACGTATAAATCCAGAAGTCCAAATATGATGCCTTCCAAATCATAACGGCTCACTGAATTGACGGGCGGTTACGTTTTCTAACCGTGGGTCCTCGGATAGGTTAGGTTAGGGTAATTGTATACATCGTTTCAGTGACGTTTTGACAACTCGAGAAGACGGGCTGTCCTAATTATTATCCAAGACTCGAACCTAGGTCCTAGTGTACTGAACACTACACCACAATACAACGAAGACGTTCTATCTTACAGCGTATATAGGCGTTGGGTCTCCGTTAGTCCACGAGGATAGACACCAATGAACAAATCCACAAGGGCCGTGAAGAGGGTTCGAACCTACGTCCGAGAGGATCCCAGACGCTGCCTTAATCGACTGTGCTATGACATGGAAAAGAATTGAATTCGTCACGTCCCTTGTGGATCTGTTCATTTGATGCATCATACTATTGGGATTTCTGTGTGTAATGGACACCATTACTTCCCCTCAGTCTTGTCTCAGCTCCTGGTCCTCATATCCCTTCCAAGTGCTATTTAGCCACATTGGTTAACCGGTTCCTCGCGATAACTACCTTGCCGTACCATATGATTGTATGTGATAGCGAGGACACTGTAGGAAGGGGCATTTGGTACCAGCTCAATTTCCGACGGCAATTTTCAGATAACAGGAATTCACTACAGTGTCCACGACCAGGGTTCTGGAGTCTCCCCACACCGCAAGAACTGGTTCTATTATACAGTCTTAAGTTATCGCTTATCCGTTGGAAATAGATTATCATATATTATTCGTTTATAGGTCGATTG
Source organism: Procambarus virginalis (assembly GCA_020271785.1). Lineage (NCBI taxonomy): Eukaryota > Metazoa > Arthropoda > Malacostraca > Decapoda > Cambaridae > Procambarus > Procambarus virginalis. The sequence goes on along the minus strand of WNGS01005997.1, from coordinate 10,422,776 downwards.
GTACGGAGGTTGGGTAGATAGATGGATGCCTCGCATTTAGCTCTAAGCTGGGAGAGAGATCGCGGTCTCCCACCAAGCTGGTGGAAGCTTGGCTCACTGCCTCAGGCAAACCTTCAAGCTGACAGATGGACCGATGCATCTACCAAGCTTCAAGGTGATGGAGAACTGATGGAAAATTCTGTAATTAAATTTGATATCCTGATTTTGCAGGCTGGTTCGTTTGTACTTTGTTTTGTACCTGATTCGATTGTTGATGTAGACATGATAACAAGTTATCTGTATACTTTGCTTCTTCCCCCCCCCCCATCTCTCTTTCTCCTCTCTTTCTCCCCCACCTCCGTCTCTCTCTCTCTCTCTCTCTCTCTCTCTCTCTCTCTCTCTCTCTCTCTCTCTCTCTCAAATATAAAATTAAGTAGATTACGAGAATTTCTTTAAAAACAATGTCATAAATAAGAGAGCTTTATCATAGAAACCAAGAGAACGAACCTAAGAACTCTCGAGAAGTGAAAACATGATCGCAACATACAAGGTACTGAGGGACATGGAGAATATCAGCATGTATAGCCTGTTAAATATGCAAGGAAATGGTCCGAGAAGGCATAAATGGAAACTAAAGATAAATGAGTCACAAAAAAAAAACAGAAACAGAATTTTGGATTTCTAGATAGAGCTAGTACATACTATGGCTAAAGCCTCACGTTCAGCCTAAAATGCTGTACGTAAAGTAAATACGTACAGCATTTCAGGCAAGTGCTCAGTAAACTACGGCAGGAAAGAGTAGAGGCAAGCTACAAGCATAAATTCAGGGAATAGTGTTCCTATCCACATTTTCTATTACAACTTTCCTTCAATTTTCAACTACTCTTTCCTAGAGAAAAGAGTAGTGGAGCCAGTTTAAGTACAGCTATAAGGCGTGGCCCAAGGCATACAAATCCCTCCTGGAGTGGTGGGCCTTAGGAGCTAACACTCGACTTTACAAGCACATCTAGAGACGTACCAGTGGAGATAGGCGAGTGTGTGGTCCCGCTAGTATAGTGCCACTACGTGGGCCGTCCCTTCAGCTTCCCGCTTCTGCCTCCCTGTTATATTCAGTGTACGTGTTCACTACATACCATCTCCCTCATTATATAACATCCTGACTACTATGGCAGATCCACTCGGGTATCTAACAGGTCACAGCGGTACCTACAACTCCTTTTTTTTACCCAGAGCCAAACAGTTGTAGGTTATGACCAACCTTCCAACTCCCCTCACAAGAAGCCCCTGAGGGCTTCCCAGAACCTGGTGTATGTTTTCTGTATATCTGTTTTCTATTATTTAATCAGAATGTAATCGTGTCTTGGCAAAAAACTGTTGCAAAAGTATCAAATGCTGTGAACCGAAAATGAAAGAAACATCACCACAGGTGACAAGACCTTGGAGCTTTACCTCCATATTGTACACAACCTTTCGTCAGGTTAAACGAGGAAAGGAGGTCAAGTTTGACTGAATTTTGTTCAACAGTGATCCGGTGTATAAACACAGAATTATTATTATTATTATTATTATTATTATACAATGTACTGCTATCAGCATGAAGGACAACTTACCCTGAAGGATGCATCTCAGCTTGGCTCTTGTCTCAGAGCCAAGGATGATTATATCAATTTATTACACAGGTAATATGCTGGGGTACAGTTAGTCAACTAGAATAGCTCTTGCCTTAGGCGCGATCTGTTCTCGAAGGGAAAACTAGTTTTAACAGTTTTCCACATCACAATAACGCGTCGGGAAGAGGTCGGCAGTGTTCTTGGAAGGATCCACACCAGTGAACACACACACACACACCCTAACTCGCAGTTTTTACCTCTCTTAGATATGAGACCACCTGGCCGACCCTCCCCCTCGCTCACCCCGCATCTCCTACCACCCTACACACACACACACACACACACACACACACACACACACACACACACACACACACACACACACACACACACACACACAAGAAAAAATCAACACGAACATCGTGACGACTGATTGGGTTACTCTGCGGTATTACCGGTCAGCACCGCGATAAAGGAGCCAGCATTATTCTCACATATTTACTAATGGTTATGGAAGACCTTGTGTGAGGGAGAGCCTTAGCCAACACCACCGTCTGCCTAGTCACCGCCCGCAACGGGATACAATACTCAAGTACTGGAAAACCTTTCTTATGAGAGGTGTTATATTTCTTCGGCAATTATGAGCAACCAATAGCCGCCTGACAGCTGAGTGGACAGCGCTTCGGATTCATAGTCCTGAGGTTTCGGGTTCGATCCCCGATGGAGGCGGAGACAAATGGGCAAAATGTTTCTTTCACCCCTGATGCCCCTGTTACCTATCAGTAAATAGGTACCTGGGAGTTAGACAGCTGCTACGGGCTGCTTCCTGGGGGATGTGTAACAAAAAGGAGGCTTGGTCGAGGACCGGGCCACGGGGATGCTAAGCCCCGAAATCATCTCAAGATAACCTCAAGATAATCATTACTTGTAGCAAGGACAGACAGGCACACCGAGATAATAATGGGTACAAATAAATAGGTTTTTATGTTATTTGGCAAACTAATATACAGTAGGCATTGGGCCCTCCAAAATGAGAACGCCTTATTCGCTCTAGAGGCAGTGGTAAATGGTCTAGAGGCCGTGATAAACGCTCTAGAGATACAGTTGACAATGTGATGAGCTAAAGCAAAGGTCCCCTAGAGCGTTAGCATGGGGCAAGGTGACAGCACCCGGCAATCGCCGAGTTAAAGTGACAGCACTAGGGACATTTGCATAAGCTCAGATGACAGCTCAAAAGCTAAGATGACAGCTCCACAGACAGTGGGATGAGCCAAGGTGACAGCCCTATAGGATTGTGGTACCGGCTACAGTGGGCTATGAGGTGACATTCACGCAGCGGCGGCGTGTCGGCTAAGGTGACAACTCCAAGGATGTAATGCATCCATGGGAGTTGTTGTTGTTTCAGATTTAGCTACTCAGGACGAAGTGTCCACGAAGCACGGGCTACGTGAGCCTGTAAATCCATGGGAGGGTTGGTCTTTATTAAACTGACATGGCCAGGGGGGGGGTCGACACCTCACCCCCACCCCCACCATCCTACCGGAAACAGAGGTCTCAGCTCAATGACAACGCCTGGAACAAGGGTGACAGAGTGGCCTAGAAAAAGGGTGACAAAGTGATCGAAGAGCCAACACTTGGCCACCCCTCCTACAGCCCGTTCTCTTGATTTGCCGCTCCGTACAAAATCCAACCTTGTAACCTAACCAGAAACGTGCATATCCATACAACTCATCTAACCTGTCGAGTACGATGCAATTGAGATATTGGCGATCCGTTACTTTGCATAGTAGGTTGCATTTATGACGTGTTGGTTACCATAACGGGACAAATTTGACCTATTAGTTGAGAGGACAAGTTGCGATACACACCTAGGCGTGGTGACACGGAAGATGCCACCACTTCAGATATACCAGCAGAGAGGAGATCTAGGGGATGATCATGGGCAGGCCCAAGGACTGGTTTCCGAGATTGATGGTCGGGAACTTGTCCGAGGAGGGGTTCGATACCATTTACACTCAAAGCTACATCAGCTGCGAGGTGACGACGGATCTCCCATCAAGGTGGCCCTGCGGGGGTTGAGATTCCGATGCTTCGCTTACTAATGTATTACCGAGGTTCAAGTGTATTGAGCACTTCTCACTTGGACCCCTTGATGCTAGACCGTCCGTTCTTATAAACATTGGTCAAATGCTCGCTAATCTAACTGCCAGACCAATCTGTTTATGAGTGAAAAGCTGTTTACTAACTACTCACAACTGATGACGTTCGAACACTTCTCGAACAGTGCTTCACTGACGACCATTGTCGAATTGCAACTCTGTAAAGTCTTTACCCACTTGCTTCAAATACAAATTATCGCCAATAGAACCTAAACATCTAACCTATGCCTAACTACAATAGAAATATATCATAATATTAATGTATATACATGAAAAAAACTGTTTAATATATAATAGGTTAAAATTGTTGAATGCCTCTTCATTGGGACGATGGCCGCCGCATTAGCAAGCCTAAACTGAGGACGGGTTATAAAACCCAACCCGTCCTCAGGCTATGTTCTTTCATCCAGTGGCTGACCCCAAAGCAGCCCGTCCTGTAAACAAAGACCCAAAAGTTATTCCATCCACCCGCCAAACCCCCTGTTTATGAATGAAAAACGGTTTACACACGACTCACAACTGATGACGTTCGAACACTTCCGGAACAAGTGCTTCACTGACGAATTTTGCTCGAACCACAACGCTATAAATGCTTCACCCATGTAAACGTACTTTTGAAAATTATTTGTATTTGTTGTACTTGGGATTTACAGAAGCATTTACCGAGTTGCAATTCGAACAGAGGTCGTCAGCGAATCATTGTTTGAGATATGATCGAACGTCATCAGTTTTGAGCCGTGTGTAAAGGGCTTTTCACTCATAAACAGGGGGTTTGGCGGCTGTATGGAATGAACTTTGGCCTTTGTTGATGAGAATAGCCTGGAAAAAACTACACGTCAGTATCTTTTTTATGCTTCGAAAACTAGTAAGTGAACTATGACTCGAAACGAGCTTCCTTCACTTTCAGACTATATTGTAAGCACTCCTTAATTTAATTAAAAGCAACCAATACTTCTTAACTTCAATTAGACCTCGTGTGCATAAACCCACAATGTATTATAATATTAATGGAAATTTGAAGAAAAAAGTGTGTTATTATTGTGTCTGGATCATTCATCCTATTTGCATGATTCAAATGATGACTTATTAAACCCTATGTTAGTGAAAGGAAGGGAAGGGAACTATCAGGATAGCATGTCTGACTTTAAGCTTGGGACCTAGGTCATAAAAATATTTGTGTGTACGTCTGATACCATACTACTTGTGAAGGAGGAAATGTATATGTTATCTCTCAGAATGTTTGGTAATATGATTATGGTTTGTGATGTGTGTATATGTACTGAACGGGGTGAGAATAGCTTGAGCTACCTCATCCCTTTGTGTGTATTTTACATCAATAAACTTATTTCAATTTCAATTAATCTTGGCTACAGAATGGGCTGCTCTAAATGGTCTGTTCTAAATGATTCACTCATGTACTGCAAATTCAAATAATTGCCAAAAGGACCAAAAACACCTAACCTAACCTAGGCCCAACTAGAGACAAAATTATGATATACATTAACATATCTTTCGGGGGTTACAAAGTACTTTCAAACTGCCGAATGAGTCTCTGAGATGTCCTGAGGACTGGTGGCGTAATTGTCACCTATAGAGAATGGATTAGATAACTGGGAGTTCAATAATTTCCTTGAAGGGAAATCATGAAGAAAACTAAACGCTGGTTGACGCCAATGATTGCAGGTGCAGCTGCGTCGTTCATAGTGGCACCTAATCCAACTACAGAAGACAAAAATAGCATTTTAGATAAGTCCATCGCGAATGATCCCCCCCCCCACCAAAAAAAGCAGTAACAGGCTCAAATACCCAACGACCTTGGCAGAAGTACTCCAAGAATCTGATGCCCTGGTCAAGTTTTTCCTGGACGCCAGCCACTTCTTGTGCAGTGTTTATAAAGACGGATTTTGCCCATGGTGTACCGGATAGCGCAAGCGTGTGGACACGCTTAATTGGAACTGCGGAGATAATTGTCTAGAATAGCGCCAAATCGAATGAGCGTGCGGCAGTACCCAACTGGAATTGAAAGTATATTACTAGAGAAAAAAAGTGGTGATACCTGGGGTGGAGTTTGAATCTTTTAGCCTATATATTTAGGATAGTTTATTGTTTATAACGTTTAAAAGTAGCAGTAGTACTATCACAACAATAGTACAGTATTCACAATTAATAAAGCAAAACCCCTTATACGTTGTTCTACAAGTACCTAATGTTTCAGGATGTTGCTCGCGAGGATGTTGCTCGCGTTCTAGTACCCTTGTTTTCGTGGGCGGTATCTCTACCGTTTTTGTGGGTGTTGCTCCTCAAGGCCGCTGTGTACGGTGGAGCTCAGACAACGCTTGCACTCTCCAAGGTCAGCCTTACACATGCGCCAGCAGGCAGGTTGGCGTATGAACCGCCAGGAGTTAGTTAGGTCATATTATGCACCCCATACCCATCCTATGGCAGGTACTGGATAGGGTTACAGAGACACATAATGGGTTCAGTAACTGAACTCCTCAGTTCATTTAGCTAAGCAAGTAGCAATCTTGTGAAGCTAGTTACATAATTTTTAATACATACATTCATTCATACATTCATTCATACATACATATTTATACGCATGCATATGTCGATTATTTTTTCTATCACAGTGGTTCAAGAAGCGACCCACAACAGTCTCCATACAAGGCAATTTACATCTGCGGTTATATTACAAACATGCTGAGTGCACCAGTAATCAATATATGAAATGCATTTCAAAATGAAGCGTTGGGAAGCCTTACACGGTTTAAATTGTAGTTATGATAGACAGTCTTAAGAGCTCGCGAATCTGTTTACAAGTCTACTGAAGGCCAAGAAGTGGGACCCAAGAACTAGTACCCATCCCCAGCATGCGAAATTTGTCTAATACATAACCAACATGTTTTTCGCAATGCTACCCAATAGACTAATAAGAAGATCTCAAAGAACGAAAGGTTGTATTGAGAAACGTTTCATTAGATAAGTTTCTGTTATGGTATTTCTGTCAAGGTATTTCTGTCAAGGTATTTGACAATGACGAGCGTCAAGGTGAGGTAGTAGATGGAGATAGCAGGCTGAGTACCCCTCCATTTATTAAAGGATTAATGAAAGCAGCAAAGAAGACCTTTAAATAAGTTAATTAAAGACTCTTAATGAACCTCCATTTTATTAAAAAGTTATTTAGAGTGAGCCTACCCACGGATTTATTAAAGGTTTCCTATAGTCTGTATAGTCACAATAGCATCTTAATTTAATATTTGTCATCATACAGAGCAAAAATTTCCTTCATTTTAAAATTGTTGACACGAAAATGCATAAAGTAGAAAGAAAGATATATGTATATGTTCAACAGAATGCAGGATCGATGATTATATGCATATATACAGGGGAGACCTTAGTAAGCTTGATATCATTCGAAAGACAGAAACATATGTGATAATATATATATATATGTCATTAAAGCATATGTTGGGGAATCTGAAGCGAATATAAAATTACTCCAAACGTGCACGAATATCCCAGCAGAAAGGCGACAGAAAAAAAACATTCAGTTAAAACGTATGTGACGTATTTTGGTTTCCCCATTGTCGGAAAGAGGAAAATCCATCATGCTTCTCGAAGTTCGCCTAGGGCATGGGTGGCTGACCTAAAGCACGCGTGCCCAGAGGGTCACAAGACCCTTTATAGTCTCGTGACCCCAAATATTAAACCCAAATTACCCCTAACCCCAAAGTGGAGAAATAGCCGACAGACCACTGGAACATTATTTAACATGTGCAGAGTTACGAACCAAATGATTTCAACTGAGATTTAGCAGCGCAGAACGTTCAGAAAACAGTTTCCGTGATAACTAATGGTGATCCCTGCATGACTGGTAAAGAAGAGGGTTTGTAAATGTATTTGCAATATATGTTGGACATTCACTGGAGCATGAGAAGGCTTTGTGTTCTAAAGATGGATTCAAGTTACTTCAAGTAATGAAAATTGTAACCAAGATAATTATTTTCAGTTCTGTTCATGTTTTGAAATAAAAGACAATTTCAGAAGCTGAGCGAGGTGTTCGGTGTACACCAGCTTCTTATGCACATAAGAGTTCGTTGTCTGTTTGGTTCAGAGTAGAGAGTCTGTTTTTTTAACGAATTGTTGGGTGATTGCGTAAAATTCTTTTTTTTTTTTGACAAATTCAAATATTTCTGGTAGAATTATCTTAGTACGAGTTTGTAAATGGGTGCTTTTACTAATGTCTTCTCACATTTAAATGAGAGTTAGTTCTCTAAATTTCAAGGCCCGGGCAAAAGAGATATTTAGAGCATTTAATGCAAATCTCGACCATTATTGATTGGTTTTTATTTGAATAACATTGGGATGAACTATATCAAGTAAATTAAACTATAGAACTCCAGAGGAACTACCAACCACTTGGGCTGGACGGTAGAGCAACGGTCATGCGTCATGCAGGTCGGCGTTCAATCCCCGACCGTCCAAGTGGTTGAACACCATTCGTTTCCCCCCGTCTCATCACAAATCCTTATTCTGACCCTTTCCCAGTGCTATATAGTCGTAATGCCTTGGCGCTTTTCCGTGATAATTCCCCTCCCCTCCTTCCAGAGAAACTCTATAGTGTAATAGATCACGCACCCAGCATGAACTCTATCATGCCGGATGCGTCCAACTTGTTGTTCACACAGTTTTCATAGTAAATCAATTGTACGTCCAAAAATAATGAACACCTCTCACATCCTGGCCTTCCTACATCTCTGAATTATAGCTACGGAAACAGATAGAAACTGGGAGACTTCAGTCCCTCGATATCTTACCTATAAGGATTCGAAAGGCAATTAACATTATTGTTTACACTTAAATCCCAGCACAACACAAATATAAAAATATCCCGACATAACCGAACGCATTTTAATCCATATATATATGTAAGTAGTTCGGATGAAGGCAACAATTGAAGATCAAGAATGGATTTACCTTGTCTTATTGACGCAGATATTGGAGTACCTCGTCTGGTGTGGTCAGTCTGGGGAATAAGTGGCTGGCAAAACACTGTCTACGATTTTGGCTGTTGGTTAATGTTTCCCATTCGGTTCTTATAATTCACTGTTACTGAACACACTTGCTCCTCTTATCCGGAAGTTGTGTTAAGATTATTTATTTACACAAGATATTTCCGTTAAACTCATCACAGAACAATCATCAATACTCTAAGGTAACGCCTAAATGATTCGACCAGCAGGCTCGTCAATACTGCGGCCGTTTCTAGAGTGGCATTCCTAAATTTGATCATATAAAAAAGAGGTTTGTTCTCATATATAAATTAATATTATTATATATTAAAGTTTAATGTATAGTAAGGCATAGGCTACGTTAGTTTGAGTGCTTAGGTTCTGTTGGCGATATTTGAGTGCGAAGTACGTATTTGAGGCATTTGCACAACCCGTCCTCGACTCAAGTCCATTACATCCACAGCCCGTCCTCCAAACAAAGATCCAAAAGTGATTCCATGCACCCGCCAAACCCCCTGTTTATGAATGAAAAGCGGTTTACACACGACTCACAACTGCTGACGTTCGAACATATCCGGAACAAGTGCTTCACTGACGAATTTTGTTCGAATCACAACGCTATAAATGCTTCACCCACGTACTACAAATACAAATAATCGTCAACAGAACCTAAACACCTGACCTAACCTATCCTATGCCTATATATACACAATATGCCAATATATTATAATATTTATTTATACTTGAGAAAATTCCCGTTTTGAATGAACAGCATGTTAAAATTTATGAATGCGTCTGTGGGGTCGACCGCTGAATGTAATGGACTTGAGGACGGGTTGACATCCAGCAGTCGACCCCACAGACGCATTCATAAATTTTAACATGCCGTTCATTCAAAACGGGAATTTTCTCAAATATAAATTAATATTATAATATATTAGCATATTGTGTATATATAGGCATAGGATAGGTTAGGTTAGGTGTTTAGGTTCTGTTGGCGATTATTTGTATTTATAGTACGTGGGTGAAGCATTTATAGCGTTGTGATTCGAACAAAATTCGTCAGTGAAGCACTTGTTCCGGATATGTTCGAATGTCAGCAGTTGTGAGTCGTGTGTAAACCGCTTTTCATTCATAAACAGGGGGTTTGGCGGATGCATGGAATCACTTTTGGATCTTTGTTTGGAGGACGGGCTGCATTTGCAGCAACCTCTCCTCAGGCCAAGTCCATTCCATCCAACGGTCGACCCCAGAGACGCATTCATAAATTTTAACATGCTGTTCATTCAAAACAGTAATTTTCTGAAATATAAATTAATATTGTTATATATAAACTTACTGTGCATGTTTAGGCATTGGTTAAGTTTGGTGTTTACGTTATGTTGGCGACTATGTTTATTTGTAGTACTTAGGTGAATCATTTACCGGGTTTGGGTTCAAACAAAAGTCGTCAGCGAAGCACTTGTTCCGGAACTGTTCGAACTTCATCAGTTGTGAGTCGTATGTAAACAGTTTTTCATTCAAAAAACAGTGGGTTTGGCAGGAGCATGGAATGGACTTTGGTCTTTGTTTATGATGACAGACTGAAGTAAACATAACTGTCATCAGAACTGACAGTATACGTCTGGCTTAATCAACGTCTAACTTTGCACAAATTCTAATATATAATAATATTAAATACATTTAAGAAAATTCCTATTTCAGAAAATTGCAAGGTTGTTCTAATAAGAATATATATCAAGATTGTTCTTCGATATGTTCCAAAGTTACTCTCGTATTTATATGTTCCAAGGATGCTCTAGTACAGATGAAATGGAAAATACCGTTGATCATGCTCATACTAGAGCAGCCATCAAATATATGCAACATTAGATTAGCTTTTGAAGATATTAGCTCTAGAGCAACCTTATTCAAACACAAATAACCTTGAAATATAGACACTAGAACAAACTTCGAATGTATACACACTAGAGTTTCTTTGGAACATACACACACACACAGAACAGTTACGTTGGAACATATACAAAGCAGGCCCATCCAGCACTCCTTCCTAGTGTATCACCAACTAATTCATTTGTATTTGCATCTTCCTCTACCTCCCTTTTCTTCTCTTGTACCTCTCTCTCCCCATTTCTTCCCTTCTACCACACTTCCCAATCTTTTCTCCTTAAGTTACTCCTTTCTTCACCACCCTTGTCCGCATGGCAACAGCTGCATGCTAGGAAGCATTTGGGATAGATATGTAGGGAGGGATGTTGTGGAGAGAAGAGAGGGAAGGCTGGATGATTCAGGGATGAATGTAGTGAGGAAGGGACGGAGGGATGGGCGAGGTACGGAGTGGGAAAGCCGTGACGATCACAGTATTCCGTGACCACTCGACCCCGCCTACATTTTTTGTATGTTTCCTCCTGCATCTAGTTCGACCACTACACACACGGCAATTCCCGTGACACAGGCAGAGGCTGAGCCCATCACGACATAAGAGGCCATGTAGTCCTACCCTGGAATTGATCCTCCCTGGACGGGGACGCTTTTCCGATCATTTCAGGATGGCAGACTGTGTTTTGTTAGTAGTTCTGCTCTGCTGTGTGTGTGTGTGTGTGTGTGTGTGTGTGTGTGTGTGTGTGTGTGTGTGTGTGTGTGTGTGTGTGTGTGTGTGTGTGTGTGTGTGTGTCGGAGAAACCCAGGCAAGATTAAGTCCCGAAACTGAGAAGATTGATCTAAACCATATACAGGAAAAGCCTTAAGATGAATGGTGGAAAGTGAAAGCGCTAAGCTTGCTGACAAGATTCACATGTCAGTTACTCTTCTTCACTCCTGTGTAAAAAAAAAAAAGTGGCAATGAAAAGTATAACTGTCAAAACAGTATTTTACAACATTATAACATAGTAACTAGTGTTTAAATAGTGAACTCTGTTCTTTATTAAGTGAAGAAAAGTGACCTGAAAGAGGCTTGAGTTCCCTCGTTCAGTATCCACGGAGAAAGAAAACAATTCTCACTTGACTATGCTTGCTTGGGTCGACGCTGCATATGATTCGTTGAGCGAGAGTTGAGTGTGAGGCAGTGACGTCCTTTTCTTCCACTGGATGTGTGTAGGAGTCCTTGGAGGAACCAAGGACACTGCGATCATTTATGTTATCTTTTCCCTCATCTTATATTACTCAAGTTCCATAGCTTCCTTCAACTCTTTAAATGTCTGTTCTGCTTCTTATTATTTTTTCCTTCCTCCTCCTCCTCCCGCACGGGTTGACTTTTGCCTGGCCATCGTTTCATTGTGGTTCATTTAATTATTGTCCGATTTGATCGTAGCTCTTGTTGAGCTCCTGCTGCTAGCCATTGTACTGCCAAGATGGTAATCAAATTGCAATTTTTCTCTGTCTTTTTCTCTTCTGCCTTTCTCTTTTATCCTTGCTTAGCTTCATCACAATGAAGCTTATATCATCTGTTTAGCACCTCCAGGCTCCGCCCACACATGTCTTCAGTCTCTGGCCTTGAAACATCTGCTGTCTGAGTGCATGCGAATCTTTATGTTCCTTCTATCCCGTCGTGCAGTTGATGTATATGTTCTGTCTTTGCTTTACCTAATGGTTAAATCGTCTCTAGAGTATTGTTTCTGATGGCCAAACCTGACCACTGTCGCTTCAAGACCTTCGCTGTTTTAATGACACTTATTTAATTTGAGAACTTATAAATGTGTCGCCTTTCTTGTTTTTACTCATCTTCTTCTTTTTGATTGGAGATTTTGCATCATTATAGCACTTATCCTCTGCCTCAGATAATTTCTGCCTTACATATTCTTTATCTAATAAATCTCTGTATCACATAATGTCTGTCTCTCAACCTTATGTACGCTCACTAAACAGCAGTTTGGGATTTATTAAATGTAAGATTATAAGCAGCAATTGCTGTATGAGAAACCTGCTCACAAAACGCTTACCCAGTTAAGAAGGGAAACTCTCCGTGTACGCTTCTCTTTCTATATCCATGGTAATATATGTTTCTTCACTTCCCTGGTTCCTAAAAATAATTATAAGACGATTCGCTGTGACAGGTACACGGCCAAGATTCACTAGGTCACCTTGCCATTTTCCTATAACATAAAGGTCAAGGTCATCCTCCACCTTATAGGTCAACGTTGTTCTCCACACCATAGATACAAATCGTTCTCCACCACCCTAAGTTAATGTCGTTCTCCCTTTTACAGATCAATATCATCTTCCATCCACCTAAGTCATTATTGTCCTCCATCTACCCAGGTCAAGGTTATCCTCCCACATGGGTTGAGGTCGCCCCCCTATTCACTTGTCAAAGCAAGTTTAAACTGTCTCTTGATACCCCATTCAGCCTTGATATTTCCAAGACACTTGCACATGAAGGCTTATGATACACGCCTTGTGTGACCTGTCAACAGCTTACGTTTTCTGTAAACTGTCAGCAACATTGGTTTTGTGTAAGCTGTCAACAGAATAGGTGTTGTGCAAACTGTCAGTAACTTTAGTTTTGCTTAATCTGTCAGCAAATGAGCTAGCCACCAGCTCTGAAATTAATTCTGGAAGCTGGTGTGTAGGATGACAGGCGAGGAAATTTTGCCCAGTCAATGTCGTGGGACGCGGAAGTCATATGTTTTCCGTTTGTTTGGATGGTCTGGGTGGTTGTAAAGCTCTTGGGTTTTTACAACTGGCGGAGTGAGAAACATCGTCCCGACCTCAGCGGAAATTCCATCTAGAATCTAATGGATTCTCACAGCAGTGGTTGGGTACCTACACGGTAACTGGTAAGGGCCAGTGTATAACTGGCGACAGGAATGGCCATTGCGCCATGCGCTGTCGTCGGTGAACGTCACGTGAACAATTGTTTCCTAGATTATGGTGTTCATTAGCAGTTATTGCTGTCACTTGAACAGTCAACGTAGCGACCACACCGGAAGCTCCTCAGTTGTTTTCGGCAAACTTCCTTTTGCCTCACGCCTTTCCTCCTTCTTCTGTCGACGGCTACGCGATCGACACACTATATATAAATTCTCGATGTAAACAATTATATTACGGGCTATTCATACCCGTACCACCTCTTGGATGGCCTTATCTTTATCAATCAAACAACTGTAAGCTGGACACCCTCATAAATAATATTAGTCAGTATCCTCCCTAGCGATAGCAGCTTGACGATTAAATGCGACCTCAGCACACAGTATACATTTTCTAAACAAAAAATCTACCACTTACGGGCTATTCATGCCCGTGCCGCCTCTTGGGTGGCTTAATCTTCATCAATCAAATCAATCAAATAACTTTGTTTTAAAATATGTATCAAGGCTTCACGGAGAACCATAATATACCAAGAACTTCAACAAAACGTCAGAGTTTTGAGGCAAAGTAAAATATATGCTATTCAATCCCATTACCATCATTCTACCATGCAAAAGAGCCGTACATCTTGCATCTTTCACTAAAATGTTAAAATATACATCACTTGCCTGTGTTGAATTAGTAGGCCAGGAAAATTATTCCCACACTGCATCACTAAATAATGAAATGCGAAAAAAATCAAGAATTTAGGGGATAACTATTATTAATGTTCAATAGATGTCTGAATATTTTGTTCAAAATTATACACTACAGAAATCTCAAGCCAACTATCCAAATTCTTCCTACTGCAAATAGTGCCTAGGTGACTAACCTTCGCCACACCGCCTGCAAGATGGCTCTCGGGTGCATGTTATGCAAATTGAAATTATAAGTATCTTGTCCATGAAAGAAATATAATTTCTTGGGTTAAAGAATATAGGTCCAGTTCCTGAACTCATCAAAGTGACTCTGTAAACCTTCTATCACCGTCCACAGCATTGGTATGGGCAGTACCTGTTACCTAGCAGTAAAATAGGTACCTGGGTGTTAGTCAGCTGTCACGGGCTGCTTCCTGGGGGTGGAGGCCTGGTCGAGGACCGGGCCGCGGGGACACTAAAGCCTCGAAATCATCTCAAGATAACCTCAAGATAACCAGACACTGTCCATAGGATTGGGAAGTGATTGATCATCATCGTCCACAGGATGGATATAGGGTCCTCTAACGTCCACAGGATAAGAATGCAAGGTCCATCAACCTCCACAGGATGAAAATGCAAGATCCATCACCCGCCACAGGATTAAAGCGGAGTATGTCAACAGGATGGGCATGGGAGGCAAATAAACAAGCAAAACTAAATGTCAACATCAGAATGTTCAACTGCTCAAAAACAGGTGTTGATGTCACTTTGGATTACGAACTAAAAGTTATCTTCCTCGTTCAAGAAGCAAGCAAAATCATACTTTACGTGACAGAACTCTGACATCTCGAGGAATATATACACAAAGGTGTACCCCGCTTCTCTGTGTATGTACACCGTTTAGTCCCGGACAATATTTACGACAAAAAGTATACTTGCTGGATGGTGAGTAAGAGGTTGACAGCCTTTAAGCCCAACACCAAAAAACCTAACCAGTCACATGTAACTCTATACAAAGACAACATTTGCTATCGTGGCGGTATACATCTGCCTGCAAGTGAGAGTTTACACTAACCCTAGGCTATTGTAGTAGTTAAAATATACTGAAAGGCTGGAAGTAAGACAGACTGAAGCTCCTTGACACCTAACCAGCAGCTCGTGTTGATTAACTTCCCACCGGCAAACTTTTGACAAATCTTTTGTCCATTGCAATAACGTCGTGTGTTTGCTGGGTTGGTATTGATATATTTTGGGAAATTTTCACTTAGCAACTGGCAGTCAGTGGTCAGGGTCAGCCAGACACCTTTTGCACAAGATATACAGCAATACTGCACGGGGAGTGCTGGTGGGGCACCATGGTGAGTTTTTGGGTCCTCCTTCTTATATTAACGGGAGGACTTGGTGTTTATTATTAGTTTCAACAGCGGTGGAGAACCAGGCTAGTATATAAATAAATATATACATATGAGAAGGTACAATGGGTTGTGTAAGTAATGGTTTTGAGGTGATTAATTGACACATTTTATGCGAAGCCACTAACATGCATGGTATATATACAAATATACATACTGAACGTGTGTTTTTGTGAATATTCACAAATAGTTGAGGATTCACTCATTTGAATAAATATAGCAGAAATAAATGCAGATGATGGAAAGATTCAATATATGTGTAAGTGTATTAAAATTAATCGGATGCAACCAACATCTTCTCTTAAGGTGCTGTATACAGTGTCTTCAGAACATTATATACAGAGGCTAAAACTGACATTNCTCTATAAACGATAGTTTATCCAGGTTTTATATTAGCCTGCTACAAGCGTATGGTTCTCATGTTAGCGATAACCTTGGCTTCGTGCCTATAAACCCAACCACTTGGACTGGACGGTAGGGCCACGGTCTCGCTTCATGCAAGTCGGCGTTCAATCCCAGACCGTCCAAGTGGTGGGCACCATTCCCTCCCCCCCCCGCACGTCCCATCCCAAATCCTTATCCAGAACCTTTCCAAGTGCAATAAAGTCGTAATGGCTTGGCGCTTTTCTCTGATAATTAAAACAATCAAGGTATAATCCTCTCCTACTAAAAGATTTATTTCCCCTTTAATGCTATGCTGTTCCTCTGGTCTCGTTTTGCTGCCTCTATCATCATTAAGTTGCATTTACTAGTGTTGAATTCGAGTAGCCACTCATGGGACATGTTAGGGGGTAAACGACTGGATTTTGCGTGTACAGTGGCAGGAGACAGCCAACACTGACCACAGCGCCCGCAGCTCAGCTGGGCAGGGTTAGCAAGGCTGACAAACTATCACATTATCTCTGGAGCGGCGCCAGCCAATCACAGACGAGAACAAGACAAGTAGAATAATTAGCTTATTTCTGGTTGGTTGCAGCTTTGTTACAAACCTCTAACTCCAGCCAATTAAACCTACGAATGGATTTTATTTATTACCCGCGTCTGTGTTGGCAAAATATGAACCCCAACAAACTTGGTGTTTATGTTGGTAACTGATGAGCTTATCGAAGCCTTCACCTTGAATTACCAGAGGACAACTTATCAGTGAGATTCACTGTTGCGTGCAGAGGTGAACACAGGGAAGAATTACAGACCTCTTTGCTCTCTCAGTGTCAATGATGGCCTTGCCATTGCCCCTTCTGTGTGTGTGTGTGTGTGTGTGTGTGTGTGTGTGTGTGTGTGTGTGTGTGTGTGTGTGGTGTGTGTGTGTGTGTGTGTGTGTGTGTGTACGCGCGGGCGCGTGTGGGGCCCTGTGCAACATCAACACACACACACAGCCACATTCCGTCCCTCCCCTGAGCCTTTTTTTAAGGTCGCTGCGACTCCTTCCTCTGCCCTTCTCTCTCTCATTATTATCGACCTCGCCCGTGTCCCCAGTCTCCGCACACCTTCAAACCATCAACTCTTTCTCACCTCAATCTCGTTACAGCACCACACCAGCAGCCCGACACTTGCCTACCAAAATCAGAGAGCGAAATGTTTCACTCCCAAGAGCCCAATGCCCCACAACCCAGTTGGTACTGTATCCAAGAGTAACCCTGATTCAGAATTGCATCAAGAGTTTTTCAGAATTTTTCATAATTGGAAAAAGTATGGAAATAGCAATTCCTGCAGGAACACATTCATCTATTACACAACCCCATCAGGAACATGGATGCTTCCAGGTATAGACCTGTTACCTACAGTAGAGACACCATTAAGGGGTGGCACAGAGCCCCCACCTTCAGTACAGACACCATAAGGGGTGCCACAGGGCCCCCACCTTCAGTACAGACAGCGTCAGGGGTGACGAACGGACAACACAGGCTGCGACTAGCATCGTAAGTGGCTGCAGAACCTCACACAACTTGTGGGCCTGCCCCAGCGTGTTATCCACTGTCTGCAGCAATTAAGTGGGACTTAGTCTTTTACTCTCTTATAAGAAATGTTGTCTGTCACGGCTGCTCTGCTGGACCTCTGCTTCAAGTCTGCCAGGTACTCAGACAGGCAGCGTAGGGTACTTAACGGGACCATCCAGGCTGATTTAATTTAAATTACTCAAATTACAGGCAAGTAATTAGATTCATTACAATGTTTAATTGGTACTTGCCTAACTTATAGAACATTAGAATAAGAATTTTGCATGCTAGTAAATATTTAGCTCATTTGTACGTAGACTGTTTTACACACACACACACCCACATTATATATATATATATATATATATATATATATATATATATATATATATATATATATATATATATATATATATATATATATATATATGTAATCTATATATATATATATATATGTAATCAATACTGTAACTTTTTTGTGTAATGACATTTTCAAATAAAGTTAGATAAATATACACACATACCAAAAGAATAGGGGTGGTAGGAGAAGAAAATATCAAAGTGTTCAGTGAGGATCCACAAGGTCTTCTCTGAGTACTCTTTATTTTCTTCTCCGAGGCTATGGGTCCCTACACTTGCACCAGAGGTGGTACCCTTTCTAGGTTTTAAAAAAAAAAAAAAATATATATATATATATATATATATATATATATATATATATATATATATATATATATATATATATATTATATATATAAATATATTCATCATAATTCACAGATATATTTTTGGATTAGTAGAGAAATTAGTTATGTTTTATTGAGCGATCTAAAGGTCTTTGTTCCTCGATTTGTAGATTTTTGTTGGGCAATTTCTTGGTGGCTGTCGACAGCTACTCTCAGTTAGCCTCTGCAAAGCCATTTCTTAATTTAAGAGACAGTCAAAATTTAAAAATAGAATAAGAAATTTACAATCCTCCTAATATAAAATATATGACTAGGTTCAGAGGTGACCAGAATTACTGATTGAAGGTTAGATTAATATAATATTGCATGCACGCGCCTTGGTCAACTAACGAGGTTGCAATTATTGTGCTCGGGGGGTCAGCGGTAGCAGAGGTGAAAGGCCGGGAAGGCTGACCCTCGTCTTATACATGTGAAGAGGTGAGCGGTAGAGGTGATGAGTGATTAATGGACCACTGACAGCCTCTCTGTGTACCATGTTTACAGGTAAGCTTATAATGTTTGTGTTGGGGTAGAGCATAAAATTTCGAACCCATCCTCAGACCCATCCACACATGCATCTCTGTTTTTTTTAATGTCAGCACAAAGTGATGACAAGGTAAAGAAGTGCCAAACTGAGAGTAAACCTTTCTGCAGAAATTTTCGATATTGAATGAGTTTGATGAAGTAATAGAGGCAAAACATAGCTTCCAATAGAGTCTATTCCCCGGAGATAACAGAGGCTGGCGACGTACTCCCCACAGGTGAGGCCCCAGGGTTACAGGGAACGCTGCTGCGTGTCAGTGAATTCTGGGTCACATTTTCTGATGCAAGGCTGTACAAAAAAAACAAGAAAAACAAAATAGGGGAAGGTGAAGGGCAAGTGGAAGGCCGACAGATGCCCTCGACGCAAACTTTCTTTCCCGAAGACAAGCATCTTTGATCGGATAGTCAACGACGATGATTTCCATATTTCCATCAATTTGTATTGCTCTATTTACTCATAAGATGAAGAAATGCTCAGAGTTATTGACCATAAACTGTGAAAATATGCAGAGTTTGGACCAGGAAAACCAATTAAATGTGAAGTCATGTGTATAAACACCAGAGGGGGAACGGTTGTAACACTAGAGGACACCCCCATGTGCCGTCCCACTTGCAACTGACTCTCTTTGCACAGTACATCTGTGTTGAGGTCACGAGGCTTGGCCTCTTCTGAGCTGGGAGGCCACCAGACTCAACCCCCCGTCTTCGTCCTCTGAGTACTGACCAGAACACCTCGTGCTAACACCGTATTATGCATCGTGCGGTATAGGGAGGACATCGGTGCCGTATTTGTGCTTGTTCTTTGGGGCCAGGGCCGAGTTCCTTGCAAATGACTTAGCACATATCTCTGTGAGGAGGTAAACAGTCCTTGCCTAGTTTGATAACTTCTTGGCAACCACCACCAATGATATGGTTGCTAAGGTGTCAGATGAGTGATTTATAATTAATTCAATCTCGATTTTGTCTAACTAACGCCCCTCATTTAGTTGGACCAAATAAATTGAAGAAAATAAATCCCCTAATGGGATATATCATAAAATCATTCAGCTTTACATGTCATGTTTATGTTTCTCAATAGATTATATATGGGCTGTAACTCACTGGCTATCTATGCAAGCGTCACTTTTAAGGCCAGTTTAAGGTTTCTACTACATCGACAATTGACGGAATATGTTCAATTTATTTTTGTCCTCAGTCCTCTCGGTCAGTCAGTCAACTTCATCCAGAGATGAACACCAGTTATACACCATCGCCGGGTCACTTGTAAACGTAAATTATCACTAAACGTCACTAAATTAAACGTTAACGTTCACACAATTATCTTGCGGATATCTGTGGGAATATTTGTTTCTAGTGAAGCTGAACTTCTCCCGAAAAATAGTCGGCAAGTTTGACGGAAAGTTTAGAGAACATTTGCCGAACAATATTTTGAACCTCTTTATGAATATAAAGAGGTTCAAAATATAAAATAATCTGAAAATAATGTAAATAAATGTTGGAAATCATTCTAAACTTTTGCTGTGAATTAATTAGAATTTAAATGTTAAAAACAAATCTAAACATTTACCATAGTTTACTCGGCTTTTAACCCTAAATATATAAACATTTCTAACTGGAGGGAGAAAGGGGAAATGGGAGAGTCATTGGACGTCCTAATTAATCATAAATATCACTTGAATACGATATGATCTAATGCTTGCTATGATTACAATGTTGACTAATTAAATCCATCTGTTGATTGCTGCCAAGACAGAATGGAGCCGTTTTAACTAGCCTTTACCTCGTACTGTGTGCTAACAAGGCTTGTATAATTGGGTGCAAAAGTGATTTCCTAATTGGTAACAACTTTACTGACTGCAAATATATCATAGTTACATTTGTATTCTACTTCTAAAAAAATTAATGCATATTTTAGATATAAATTTATTAGTATACATATTCACCCCATAAAGCAATATACACTCAGATTGTATATTGTTATTTTTAGTTATTTATTAATTTTAGTTATTTATTAATTTTCAAAACATTATTTCTTGTATAAATGAAATATTAAATGTGACAGAAAGTAATGTAGCAATGATTCTAGCACGAATATTATCTTTATTTCGTTAGAAAAAATGACAAGTGATAAAAAAGATAAAATATTTCGTTACATAAAATGACATGTCAAGTATTTCTGTGCTGTTGATCAAGATAACTCTGGTACTGGACTGGTTGTGATTAAAAATGAGTTGTGATCTTTAAAAGCGCCTTGTTGATAGTGCATCGTCAGGCGCCTTGAAAGAAATGTTGTCCATATATAGAGATCGTAAACTTATTCAATCTTCTTGAACTTATCTTGAACTTGATCGTAAACTTATTCAATCCAGCCACAACTGTAGTCATATGTTATGAAAATTGATATCGCTTTGAATCTGAAAATTCTTATTACAAGACATAAAACCCACAAGTCTGATATAAAGAAATGACGACGTTGCGGTCCGTTCTAGACCATTATACTTTTATATAATCATATAACCTTACGTGACGTGATATATGTATAAAATGTAGCCAGTCTGTAGAGAATACGTGATCAACAAGACATTAATCCCAGCCAGGAAAGTCGATAATGTCATTTTGACGTCAGGATTCCCTAGAGAGAAACTTATTATTTTATATGCATTGAGAACGACATAATTGGGGTCCGGGCTACTTGCAGTATAATAAAGATGCAATTGTAAACAAGGTCGGGACGCCCCTGGTATTGTAAGGCAGAGAAAAGACATGTATGAATGTGCCATTGTTAATGAATGAGGGATCCGAAGGGGTTCTGACCTGACAGCCTCTCTGTGTACCATGTTTACAGGTACACAGACATTGTTGCTGGTTATTTGTGAATAAGATTATTATTATGATGCAAGGTAAAAATACTACGATATATCTCTCGTCCCATAAGTTAATTTTAGTGTCTTTTGAGCAGTTTTTTCTTTTGTGTTTTATTATATATGTCAAAACATATGCGTACCTCTCATTACTAAAAGTTAATTTTTGTCCTTAAGTTGATCTAAACTATGTCAAACATAATTTTCTGAATAATTTTTGTTCGTTCGAATAAATAGATATCAAAATTTATATCCGTAACCAAAATGTAATTTGTCGTACTGCTCTATCTTTACAAATACCGTTAATCTGTATTCTAAGTATTCTTAAAATTTATCTGAGTGTCTGTCCTCTATGCATTCGGCCACTTTAACGGGAGGCAGTTCAATTCTGTATGGTTTTCGCGTGGATTTCCATGTTTATAACGCCATAAACAAACAGCCTAGTATATATGCCTGCCCGAAACGCATTGCGTAATAGTGGCTTTAGGCATTGTATATACTAGCTCTATCTATAAATCGATCAATTTATGTAAAATTCACTTTTATGTATGCACCTTACCTGAATAAACATATTTATTTATATTTATTTATTTATATCAAATGATTTGTTACTCTCCGAAACCCTGTGTTTAGGGGACAGCAGCACTTAGCTACACTTGAGGTGCATTACACTCAATGTTTCAAACACAGATCATTAAATGTTTCACTAACGCTCTATAAATACAAGTAGTCGGCAATACGTATCCATCTGACCCCAAGGAATCTCACAGACGATGTCGGACTCCAGCAACTGAACACTTCGTATAGCGAATATTTTGGTTGTATCATAACAGCAGCCTTTCGATGCTTTTGTAAGTCTAAAATAACATAATCCCTCTATCCATGATTAATATCACAACCCAGGTTTCAGAGACCATGTGTTCTACTGGAGTCCCGAGAAGTTCCAGGGGTGCAAAACTACAAGTTTCAGGCACTGGAAGACCCCTGGTAATTCAGGTGCGTTGGCCACAATAGTAACTCTGTGTTCAGCGAGACTGTACACAGTAGGTGACCAGGCGAGTGAAGGTATAACCTCCAGTTTTGGGCTCCTGGGGTATGTTGGGTCTGTCACAGCAGGGAGAGATTACCGTGATAAAGATCGTGTTTAAAGAATGTAGCTCCTATTCTTTCATATAGGCAAAGTCGGTTACCTCAGCAAGTATAAACATAAGAACACTAACTTTTTTTCTGTTTGAAGTTGCGGTGCTGTGAGATACAAAGTCTATTGTGATAATAAATATTTATCATAGTAGTTGGTAAAACCATCCATTACTACTTTACACAGAAATGTTGCTCTGTTGACATATAATACGCAAATTTACGTGTCTTCTGCTTTTTTGGTTATCAAATTTTTATTAATTGTATAAAAATACAACTTTATTAAAGGAATATCCAAAAAATCTACAGCTCTCTTACTTGACAAACGTCTGTCAGGCCAGACATTTGAAGGACCTCATCTCTATTCAAAAGGAGGATTCTTGGAAGAAGAACTGTAGTGGAAATGGATATACAGGAAGGCCAGAAAAACAGGAGTAAGATTTCACATTCTATATTCCAGCAAAGCAATAGAGCATCTTTATATTGCAAGAAGACTGCAATCACGAGACAGCCGAGCCTGACTTACTGCCGAGACGTAAGCCATTATCATACTCCACTGCAGAAGTGAATACTTTGCACGATGCTCAGTCAGATTTACTTAGAGAAAATCTCACTGCATTTCATTGTGTCTTGAGTATATATGCATAAACCAGTTTGGAAACGGGGGGTCAGAGTGCCTCCGCATGATGAATATCAAATTAAGGTAAAGGCTAATAAAATCTTGCAAGTCTATATCACAGTTACAAACCAGTGTATCTGATAGGCTTCATTACGTCATCTGAAACTTGGTGAAGTCACCTTAGTTATAACAGGAAATTGTTGGATTTCTTTGTTTATACTAATTTTAATTATTAAAATAATTATTATATGACTTTTAACCTATAATTTAGTTTTAGACTTATCTTAACGCATGTAAAAACTAACGTTTATCAAACTGGTTTTGAAACAGAGTTGGAGGTGGAATTTCTGGATAATTTAAAACGTAGGTTAGACAAATATATAATTTGATTGAAAATATATTGAGCTTCCTCGCATGGAACAACTGGGCTTCTTGCTAGCTTTCTCTATCCTTACGTTCTCAATAATCGCCACAAGTGAAGATGGACCGAAAAATGCGTCGCAACAAAATCTTGAGGCTCTCAACTACCCATGTAAGTAGTTGAGAGCATCAATGGAGCCCCTCTAGTTGTCGTCAAGGTATAACACACTTGTTTTTTCTAAATTCTATGATGGCTTATGGTATAACCTGAAATCAGCAAGTCAGTCCAAACTGTGTATAGTGGTGAAGCACAATAACAGACCTTCCACTCTCTTTTATCTTTCTTTTTCCACATCTTCCATCTCTTCTTCCACCTCCATCCCTATCCAACGTGTCCAGTGTTCACCGCAGAGTATCTGGGGAGGAAAGCCTTACTCTGCCTACACTTGCTGGCTGGAGTGTCTTCAGCCATCTGGGGAGTGAAGGGAATGTCGTTTCGTTGGGTTATACTGATAAGTTTTTTTAAATAGGAAAATTTAACGAGTAGAAGAGATGTTTAATACAATTTAATGTGTCATTTAGAAATACCAGCTGCAGGGAACGGAACAGGTGTAGGAGAGAGAGAACATCAGGTGTAAGGGACAGAAAAGCAGGTATAAAGGTCAGAAGCAGAGGCAACACAAAAGGTTCAGGGGACAAAACAGCAGGATTAAAGGGAAAAGCAGCAGGATTAAAGGGAAAAACAACAGGTTAAGAGGTCAGAACAGGAGTAGACAGAACAACGGGTTTAAGGGGTCAGAAAAGAAGTAGAGTGAAGAACAACAAGTTCGGAGGTCAGCCCCAAATTAGAGGGAGGAACAACAAGTTCAGAGAACAGAACAAAAAGGTGCAGGATACAGGAAGAAAACACAACAACGTTTAAAAAAACTAGTTTTTGGTTGATATAGTCCTTATAATTCTCCTGTACACTGCATAGCAACTTTGAAACTTTCACCCCAGTCAGGTGGCCATATCCAGCTTCCACCACTACCAGTCAGGTGGTGGGGTCGTGAGCTATCAACATAAACAACCACCTCCACCTGCCCATTCATTCTTCCCAGCCACGGTCTTGGCGTTCCTCCGTGCCTCTCGACTTGCCTAGCCGGGGGGTGGAGAAGGGGAAGCAACCAGGAGGACATTAACAGTACCAGGATCTAGAAACTCACGAAGCAAGACTGGGGACCTGGAGGAAAGGGGGAGCCAGGAAGATTGGGAAGAGGGGAGGGTCATCGTCTTCCTCGGGTACGCCAGCTGAGTCACACCCGTGAGAGCACCTGGCAACACGGAGGACGGAAGATACGCAAGAATGAATCTCGTATCGTGTTAAGTTACAGGTTTGTACAGCGTTGTGCTGAGACGTCTTGGATCAGAGGTGATAACAAAGCTGCATAAACTCATGTGGGTGGATGTGTGGGGGTGTTGGGGTAGATGTGTGGTGTTGTACTCACCTAATTGTGCTTGCGGGGGTTGAGCTTTGGCTCTTTGGTCCCGCCTCTCAATTGTCAATCAACTGTTGTGCTGGAGTAGATGTGTGTGGTGGTGCTGGAGTAGATGTGTGGGGGTGTTGGAGTAGAAGTGTGTGGTGGTGCTGAAGTAGATGTATAGTGGTGCTGAAGTAGAGGTATAGTGGTGCTGAAGTAGAGGTGTGGTAGTGCTGAAGTAGAGGTATAGTGGTGCTGAAGAAGAGGTATAGTGGTGCTGAAGTAGAGGTATAGTGGTGCTGAAGTAGAGGTATAGTGGTGCTGAAGTAGAGGTATAGTGGTGCTGAAGTAGAGGTATAGTGGTGCTGAAGTAGAGGTATAGTGGTGCTGAAGTAGAGGTATAGTGGTGCTGAAGTAGAGGTATAGTGGTGCTGAAGTAGAGGTGTGTACTTTCTATTCAAATATGTGTAATGTATTTGTCATAAATATTGTAATTTGTCTCTCCTCCGTTCATCCAATCATTATAAACACATAAATGATTCTTTCACATATATTGCTCCCAGGTGTTCTAACTTTATTCTTGTTTTGATTTACAAGTTTACAACTAACGTTACATATAATTGTTTTTTAATAATTTTTCAATGTTATAATTTGTATCTCAGCTTCTGATGATGTTTGTTATACATAGAAACGTTGATCACCAATAAACGTTTGAATACCTAAGATTCTCTCATCACCAGAGTTGCCAAGTAACCTGAATTTTTAATATATATAAAATTTTTGAAAATATTAACATGTGTATTCATAGACTTATCTTTAACAATAACTCAAAATACTATAATATATATATATATATATATATATATATATATATATATATATATATATATATATATATATATATAATGTCGTACCTAGTAAGAACATAAATTATTGACTTAGTTATGTTAGTTTAGGTTCGGTAAGATAGATTAGGTTAGGTTAGATAGGGTTGGTTAGGTTCGCTCATATATCTACTTTAGTTTTAACTAAAATTAAAAAAAATTAGCTCATAAATAATGAAATGAACAGCTTTATCATTTCATAAGAAAAAAAATAGAAAAATATTGAAATTCTGGAAAACGGGGCTTATTAGGCAAATCGGGCCTTGCATAGTAGGCCAAGAACTGCGTTCTGGCTACTAGGTACAACATATATATATATATATATATATATATATATATATATATATATATATATATATATATATATATATATATATATATATATATTGCAGGTCCGGCCTGCTGCCAAGGGATGCCGGTGTTCCCAGTTAATCTCATGTCCGCCTCTCTGTTGCTAGCTGCATGAAGATGACTGTGCCCATTTGAGACCTCACGAAGGTGTCTTGTACACACACACACACACACACACACACACACACACACACACACACACACACACACACACACACACACACACACACACACACACACACAGACTCGCAGTTCTCGGACCCGGGGTAAGATTCTTAGCCGAGACAAATGGAAATTGGCAGAGTTTCTTTCATCTAATGCCTCTGTTAACCTTACAGTAAATAGGTACCTGGCATTAAGTCAGCTATTGTGAAGTGGATCGTGGAGATGTGTGTTTTTGTGTGCCGGAGATATATTATCTCTCATATCTACATATGTAGTAGATATGGCAGAGAAAAAAATATGTCGAGGGTCAATATCTTAGACAACCAACGGTTTGAGAGACGGGGTCAAGACCAACAGATCGATCCTGCAGGCACAGTGTACACACACTCTCTTTCACACTCTTAGTCTCTCACAGTGTCTCTTTCTCACACTCAGTTTCACACAGTGTCTCTCTCACACTCTCACAGTGTCTCTCATAGTGTCTCTCTCACACTCTCACAGTGTCTCTCATAGTGTCTCTCTCACACTCTCACAGTGTCTCTCATAGTGTCTCTCTCACACTCTCACAGTGTCTCTCATAGTGTCTCTCTCACACTCTCACAGTGTCTCTCATAGTGTCTCTCTCACACTCTCACAGTGTCTCTCATAGTGTCTCTCTCACACTCTCACAGTGTCTCTCATAGTGTCTCTCTCACACTCTCACAGTGTCTCTCATAGTGTCTCTCTCACACTCTCATAGTGTCTCTCTCACACTCTCACAGTGTCTCTCATAGTGTCTCACACTCTCACAGTGTCTCTCATAGTGTCTCACACTCTCACAGTGTCTCTCATAGTGTCTCTCTCACACTCTCACAGTGTCTCTCATAGTGTCTCTCTCACACTCTCACAGTGTCTCTCATAGTGTCTCTCTCACACTCTCATAGTGTCTCTCTCACACTCTCACAGTGTCTCTCATAGTGTCTCTCTCACACTCTCACAGTGTCTCTCATAGTGTCTCTCTCACACTCTCACACAGTCTCTGGAGTAGAGAGCGACTGTGGGGACTGATGGCGGACGTGCTCGACCTTTTGGCACGTCCAAGCAAGCACATCATTTACCACCGAGCTATCAATCAACGACAAGCCTCCCACCTTCAAGGAACATCTTCCCTCGTATCTCACCCTCGTATCTCACCCTCATCTCCACCTTCCTTCCGCAGTTTCTTTCAATACTTCTGTGTTCATGAACAAATCCACCAGGGCCGTGACGAGGCTTCGAACCTAAGTCCGAGAGGATCCCAGACGCGCCTTAATGGACTTGATCGACTGTTGTGCTAATGCTGCTTCACATTAACAAACGTTATCTCGTGTGGCTGCCTTGAGAACCATCTAAACAACTACTCTTTATATATCATGGCATTATCACCCTCTCTTATTTTAAATTTTAAGCACCTTATAAAAGCAGCAAAAAAATTATGTAAATAATTGAATTATAACGAAGTGTGTGTGGTGGTGATGGTGTGAGGAGAGAGCGGGATGTTGTGAGGGAGCATGTGGTGCAGGGATGTCTTGTGAGGGAGTGTGAGGTACAGGTGCATGAGAGGAGTGTGAGGTAGAGGTGCATGAGTGGAGTGTGAGGTACAGGTGCATAAGAGGAGTGTGAGGTAGAGGTGCATGAGTGGAGTGTGAGGTAGAGGTGCATGAGAGGAGTGTGAACTCTGATGAGAATGCTACACAGGAGATTGTGATAATGTGCAAGATGAAAGAAATGAAGGAAACTTCGTCGTTCCTTCACTTTCTAGTGTGTGGTTTGGTCAACAAGATGAAAGAATTAAAGAGTGTATAGTGTTGTGATATGATAGAGTGAGCAACAGATAAGACAATGAGGAAGGGTGAAGAGGAGGGAGGGAGGAAGGGTGAATGGAAGGGTGAAGGGAAGGGAGGGTGGACGGGTGAAGGGAAGGGAGGGAAGGGAGGTGTGAAGGGTCACAGTAGCGTGTGGGTAGACTGCGCATCCTTGGAGTAGATCCTGGATCGCTGTAGGTCACCTGGTCCGCCCAGAGGGAAATTACCCACATGCTTAGTTTGATTTATATTAATTGTTGTTTTTGGCATCATTGTTTTCTCTTTCTTATGGACATTGATACCTTGGGGCGTGCAAAATATCCGGGGAAAGTCCGTCGCTATCGCGATCCGGACGGTGAACTAGCGCGTCGTACTTGTCTGCTGTTGTTGGTTTAGATTCAGCTAATCGGAACAAAAGTTGCAAGTAGCACGGACTATGGTGAGCCCGGAGTGGACTAACTGGCACAGGAGCGGGGCTGTAACTAGTCGTACGTGACGTCTTTGTATTCAATATTACTTCTTTGCTTCTCTTATTTGTTAGCTCGAGTATGTCGGCAACTATACGAGATATTGGAAGTCTATCTTCTGTCTATCTTCCTTTGACACACATTGGGATGTACAGCATCAGTGTACAGTCCTAAGAGCAGACTTAACTGGAAAAATTCCGAAATTTGTCTCAATACTGGTCCAAGAACGTTGAGGGCTGAACTATGAGCAAGGCAGAAGAAACCTCATTACGTTGAAAATGAGACGCGACATATTCTAAGCATACAAGATTATTAGGAGCACTTACAAGGTAAACAAAACCAAAGGCCAGTTGAGCCATGCTCATTGACGAGATAATAAGTGTATTTAACACTAGTCTGTCGGTATAGGAGCGGAGAGAAACTACCCAGCGGTACCTAACAGAAGCGCTTATACCAATCTCTTACGTTTCTTCCCGCTCCACATCATCTCTCCGTGCCGTTGTCGTAGATAAAAACCCGGGTAGCTCATCCTGTTGTTCACGTCGTAGATTAGTTCCCGTTGAAGAGTCGTTCCATTTGTTTTCTTCGCATTTGTATAGTTCTCTGCACAAGGGTCCATTTTCCAGACGTCTCATACATATATATAGAATGCTGTAGTAAACCCTCAAGCACCTGCTTGATTTATAGGGCTCGTGGTTTATTTTTTAGGGGAGTTAATTTAAAGTAACTTTTGTTGAATGTTTAGAAATGTGTAATGGTGTGAACGATCGCAACGAGTCCTCAGTCTGAGTACCTCGTTGTCTCGCTGAAGTACTTGGTATACATGTGCAAGCGATGAGTCACAATAACGTGGCTGAAGTATGTTGACCAATCCACACACTAAAAAATGAAGGGACGACGACATTTCGGTCCGTCCTGGACCATTCTCAAGTCGATTTTGAGATTTGAGAATGATTGTGTGGTTTGAGAATCACAATCGACTTGAGAATGGTCCAGGACGGACCGAAACGTCGTCGTCCCTTCATTTTCTAGAGTGTGGATTGGTTAACATAAATGGTATACATAGGTTTATTACTCTAAACGAGCTCCTAACATCATGTCCAAAGAGCTCGGAGCCTTGAGTTCAAAACAGCTCTCAGTGTTGTATTCAGACAGCTCTCAGTCTTGTGTTCAAAGAGCTGTTCAAGGAGCCTTGTGTTTAACAAAAAAACGAAAAACCTTGTGTTCCAAAAGCCCTTAAAAATATTAATATTAAAAACAAAATTATCCTCACCATAATACATAACTATTGTTTGCTATTATGCTGAGTGCCTTTATCATCATGACTAGAAATGTAGCAGCATGAGTATTATTAATTCCGAATCAGCTATTATCCGTTCTCTCAGAATATGTGTATTTCAAGTCAGTCTTCAGTTCCTTTGTTCATTATTTGAAGCTGGGTATTAAACATAGATGGTCAAGCCTAGTCAGGCACACACTCACCCCTGTCGGGCTAGCAGCAGTGAATGAAAGCTATATCAGATATTTGTAGAACTAGTTACCTACTAGTGTTACAGCACTAGTGATCTACTAGTATTCGACTTGAACGTTTCACGAAGATGCTATGCTGATGAACCTGTTCAGACCTCATCCCGAAATGTTGCGAGATAACGTATTAGATGGAGGATTTAGCTCAGGTTGAAGGATATAGACGAGGATGGAGGACATGGGCGAGGATGGAGGATATGGTTAAGGATGAAGGATGTGGGCGTGGATGAAGAATGTTGCAGAGGCTGGATGGTGGGAAAGCTCCTTAAATACACCGCAAAACATGTCCTGGGAAGTCCCCGGATGAGTAGTGACCCCACGCAGGATCTGCCAGTGAGGGAAGCATGCCATGCGTGCTTCTGTATGTCACAGAACGTAGCATCTGCCCGGGCTTTTCCCCACCTTTCTCCAAGTCTCACTATTCCCCTAGTCTCCCAGTCCTTACAGTTCTCTGGTATTCCAGTACCGATTTTCCCAGTTTCTGAGCTCGTGGGCAGCTTCACTGATGCTGCCTGTTGAACTTCCTTGTTAGGTGAGGAATGAACGACAGAGAAACTACGGATTTAGAATTATTTTCACGGTTTCAAGACCTGATGCCACAAAGACTACCCTTGATCTTTCCTTCTCTGTCCGCCTTAGCCAAGGAAGGCGAATGAGACTGAAAACCGAAGCGGACAAGATTAAGGTCACACATACGAACTGATAATACTAGTGTATTTAATAAACTAGTATCTCAAACTAATTATTTCGATATGTAACACATTTGAGAACACAATTTATTTTTTTTCTGGAATTATACAAGAAAGAAACAAACATTTCACAATACATGGTTAATTGAAGGTAGTGAAATTCATGGTGAGGTTTCTTCCTCGAAATCAGAAAATATGTGACGCCCCTGAGCTGATCCTAGACATTCCGACTCCAATACGTGACTATAAGGTTACCTTGAGGAAGGGAAGGGTCAGCAGCCGGCTAGCAACCCAGAGTGACGTGACTCGCCCAGCAACAGAGGTCAACATGACCCAGGGAGGAGTGACCAGCCCAGCAACAGAGGTCAACATGACCCAGGGAGGAGTGACCAGCCCTGCAACAGTGGTCATCATGACCCAGGGAGGAGTGACCAGCCCTGCAACAGTGGTCATCATGACCCAGGGAGGAGTGACCAGCCCAGCAACAGTGGTCATCATGACCCAGGGAGGAGTGACCAGCCCTGCAAAAGTGGTCATCATGACCCAGGGAGGAGTGACCTGCCCAACAACAGAGATCCATTTTATATATACTTTAAGCATCTATTTAAAAAAAAATTAAGTCCAAATAATCTTGATGTCCATTTCTTGCTGAAATGTCGAGGAAGCATTTTAGGACATAGAGGGAAGCCCTTTATGTATGGTGATCTCATTATAAACTCTAAGCCGGATCTTCTTAACTCAGGCTAAGAGCAAGTTTCCAGCTTCTGAAGGCAAATAGTCTAGAGGCGAGACGGAAGAACTCGCTCTATATAATTCTTCGTCTGACGTGTCAGTCACCTCTACACGATAATGCGCCTTTCCACATATACACAAACACATGGAGGAGCGCAAGGTGCGCCCTGAACTCTTAATCACCTGCTCTGCGAGTTGGTCACCTGTCTTTAATTAAGGAACAGGATTGTCGTTGGATTAAAATCATTTACCTATAATTTTGAACTCAATTTTTCACTCAATGTTTCACTAATTAAAAATGTTATGTTTGGACTTCGAAAAGACAAGGTAATTAGAGTGAATGAGTTCTTCTCTTCTAAACGGGTTTCATTTGATTTACTGAAGTCTAAGTATCATCACCATCGCTGGTGGCAGAGCGGAACGGAAGATGGGAGGAATGTCTTGTGTAGTTGGTGGGATGGAAGGGGACCTGCCATCATGAGTGACTTGGGTGGTTGGTGGGATAGGAGGGGACCTGCCATCATGAGTGACTTGGGTGGTTGGTGGGATGAGAGGAACATGCATCATAGTGATGAGTGTAACGGTGATGACACTACGTGAAGCTGCAGAGTGACGGTGATGAGATCACTTGATGATTGTCAAGTAACTTCTTTTCTTTTCCAGCAAAAAACCTAACAACAAAGTTTTGACGGGTTGATGAATCAAGGAGTCACTCCTCATCGACCCAATCAACGTTGACGGGTTGATGGTTCCTGTGTCATCCATACCGATGCCTCCCCAAGCCATGAATATGGTAAATGGGGAAGTGATGAGTATGACAATATTTATCCTCATCTTCATTATTATTTTGCATTATTATTATTATTAGTTTCTGTATTTTAATTAACATTGTTGACTTGTGACGTCAAATGCCGGGTAAGATCCAACATAAATTAAGGTTTTGATGTTTGTGTTTTGTGTTGCGTCTTCACTTTAATTTGGGTTGAAGAGGCAGTGAAGACGCTAGCTTGCTCTGGTGCCTGGCAGATGCGTGCAACACACTCAAGTTGACGCTCTATTTGGCTTGTTCAAGGCTCTCTGTGGCGTCGAGGCCGCTCATTGTGTTGCTGCCAGTTCCATCCCACCTGCATGTCTATTATCCTCTGTTCCACCTGCGTGTCTATTGTCCTCTGTTCCACCTGCGTGTCAGTGTCCCATCGCATAGCCGTGTCTATTTGTCCCATCCCACAGAGTGTCAGTGTATCCCGTATCTCACCTGCGTGTCCTTGCATCCCACCCGACCCGCGTGTCCTCTTATCCCATCCCACGTACGTGTCCTTGAGTCCCATCCCAACTGCGTGTCCTTGGGACACCGTTGACGGGACTCGCCGCGCTAGTTTTTGCTGCGCGAGCACTGCAGTTCCGTCGCGCAAGGCGCATTAGCATGCTAGGGAGCATGGACCGCCGACGTCTCCAGGGGGGTAACTTGCCTAGTTTTGGTGTCATGACGGTGTTATACGGAACACAGGTGGCGCCCACCAGACACACAACATATAGCCACATAAACATCATAAAAGTTATAACAACATACAAATATGTTGTGGCCATGTTGCATGGGGAAGGGAGGATATGCTATCATTAGAGGAGGGTGTACGGGGTAGAGGAGACTGCTACCATGGAGGAGGATGGTTGCTGGAGGGATGCGTTACCAGGGGGAGAAGAGTGTTTTGGATGGTTGGGGATGAGGGGAGGACTCGATATCATGAGAGGATAGCGTACTGGGTGGTTGGGGGTGGGAGGGACGCACTACCACGATGAAATACCTTAAATGTGTGACTACTCACGAAGAGAAGAAACTATCGTTAGTAATTTTAATTTATCACCGTTATTTGTGTTGACGCGGTTCTTGTCGTTATCACCGTCTTTATCGTGTTAACTTAATCTGGCAATTACAGAGCAAAGATGGACACTTGAGCAGAGAGCCGGTAGTGGGACCTCACCTGCTCCAAGTAAGGTTTTTATTGTCTGATAATTTTTTTATATTCAAACAGCTTATTATAGCTCTGGAGGCCTTAGTAAAAAAAATCAAAATCATGTCAAATTGATTTGGAATACAATAATTTAAAAAATATCATATATATAGATAATCTACATAGATTCTCCTGCCGTACCAAGATATGATTCATTGAATTCCAACACTACGCACTACCACCACACTCTGGGCCCTCGACTGACAGAGAGAGAGATTGTTGTTGAAGATTAACAATCATTCCATCTACATAGATGGAAATCCTTCTTGGTGACTTTGAATCCGGATTCTCATACTAGCGTCCATTAAAGTGATTACATTGAATTTAAACGTACAAGTTCGAATGGAAANACACACATGTCTAGAGATAATCCAACTATTAAATATATTGCAGGAAATGTGTAACTTCAGGTTATAACTGACGATGATTTATCTCTTACTGCTTTTGCCCTCTCGTTCATTCCCCTAACTGTTTCTCCCCTCGTCATCATCATCTATCCCGCTGATTCATCAATTACTATCTTCCGTCTCCTGCGTCGTTTAGTTCTAGTTCCACCATGTAAGATGTACGTTCTCATTCACTCGTTATAATTATGTATCTCAGTGGTGCTTATCAATCTTGTCTCTTCCCGTGTGTGAGGTTCAGGTCTCTCAGTGGGGACTCACACCCCCAGTATCTGATTTCTGGCTTGTGGCAATCTGTAGTAAAGTTCATCTCCAGGTTCACGGACTGCTTATTCTAGCGTTGGTCTCACGTACGTGTTGTGCAGCTCTATAAACGATAGTTTATCCAGGTTTTATATTAGCCTGCTACAAGCGTATGGTTCCTTCATGTTAGCGATAACCTTGGCTTCGTGCCTATAAACCCAACCACTTGGACTGGACGGTAGGGCCACGGTCTCGCTTCATGCAAGTCGGCGTTCAATCCCAGACCGTCCAAGTGGTTGGGCACCATTCCCCCCCCCCCCGCACGTCCCATCTTAAATCCTTATCCAGAACCTTTCCAAGTGCAATAAAGTCGTAATGGCTTGGCGCTTTTCTCTGATAATTAAAACAATCAAGGTATAATCCTCTCCTACTAAAAGATTTATTTCCCCTTTAATGCTATGCTGTTCCTCTGGTCTCGTTTTGCTGCCTCTATCATCATTAAGTTGCATTTACTAGTGTTGAATTCGAGTAGCCACTCATGGGACATGTTAGGGGGGTAAACGACTGGATTTCGCGTGTACAGTGGCAGGAGACAGCCCACACTGACCACAGCGCCCGCAGCTCAGCTGGGCAGGGTTAGCAAGGCTGACAAACTATCACATTATCTCTGGAGCGGCGCCAGCCAATCACAGACGAGAACAAGACAAGTAGAATAATTAGCTTATTTCTGGTTGGTTGCAGCTTTGTTACAAACCTCTAACTCCAGCCAATTAAACCTACGAATGGATTTTATTTATTACCCGCGTCTGTGTTGGCAAAATATGAACCCCAACAAACTTGGTGTTTATGTTGGTAACTGATGAGCTTATCGAAGCCTTCACCTTGAATTAACAGAGGACAACTTATCAGTGAGATTCACTGTTGCGTGCAGAGGTGAACACAGGGAAGAATTACAGACCTCTTTGCTCTCTCAGTGTCAATGATGGCCTTGCCATTGCCCCTTCTGTGTGTGTGTGTGTGTGTGTGGTGTGTGTGTGTGTGTGTGTGTGTGTGTGTGTGTGTGTGTGTGTGTGTGTGTGTGTGTGTGTGTGTGTACGCGCGGGCGCGTGTGGGTCCCTGTGCAACATCAACACACACACAGCCACATTCCGTCCCTCCCCTGAGCCTTTTTTTAAGGTCGCTGCGATTCCTTCCTCTGCCCTTCTCTCTCTCATTATTATCGACCTCGCCCGTGTCCCCAGTCTCCGCACACCTTCAAACCATCAACTCTTTCTCACCTCAATCTTGTTACAGCACCACACCAGCAGCCCGACACTTGCCTACCAAAATCAGAGAGCGAAATGTTTCACTCCCAAGAGCCCAATGCCCGGTTGGTACTGTATCCAAGAGTAACCTTGATTCAGAATTGCACCAAGAATTTTTCAGAATTTTTCAGAATTGAAAAAGTATGGAAATAGCAATTCCTGTAGGAACACATTCATCTATAGCACAACCCCATCAGGAACATGGATGCTTCCAGGTATAGACCTGTTACCTACAGTAGAGATACCATTAAGGGGTGACACAGGCCCCCACCTTCAGTACAGACACCATAAAGGGGTGGCACAGGGCCCCACCTTCAGTACAGACAGCGTCAGGGGTGACGAACGGACAACACAGGCTGCGACTAGCATGGTAAGTGGCTGCAGAACCTCACACAACTTGTGGGCCTGCCCAAGCGTGTTATCCACTGTCTGCAGCAATAAAGTGGGACTTAGTCTTTTACTCTCTTATAAGAAACGTTGTCTGTCACGGCTGCTCTGCTGGACCTCTGCTTCAAGTCTGTCAGGTACTCAGACAGGCAGCGTAGGGTACTTAACGGGACCATCCAGGCTGATTTAATTTAAATTACTCAAATTACAGGCAAGTAATTAGATTCATTACAATGTTTAATTGGTACTTGCCTAACTTATAGAACATTAGAATAAGAATTTTGCATGCTAGTAAATATTTAGCTCATTTGTACGTTGACTGTTTTACACACACACACCCACATTATATATATATATATATATATATATATATATATATATATATATATATATATATATATATAATATATATATATATATATATATATATATATATATATATATATATATATATATATATATATATATATATATAATATATAGATATATATATATATATATATATATAGATATATATATATATATATATATATATATATAGGGGGGTACCACCTCTGGTGCAATTATAGGGACCCACAGCCTCAGAGAAGGGAACACAGAGCATTCAGGGAAAAACTTGCCATTTAACTCTGAATACATGAGGGTGTTCGCTTCTCCTACCACCCCCCTTTTATTAGAATATATATAATATATATATATATATATATATATATATATATATATATATATATATATTATATATATATATATAAATATATTCATCATAATTCACAGATATATTTTTGGATTAGTAGAGAAATTAGTTATGTTTTATTGAGCGATCTAAAGGTCTTTGTTCCTCGATTTGTAGATTTTTGTTGGGCAATTTCTTGGTGGCTGTCGACAGCTACTCTCAGTTAGCCTCTGCAAAGCCATTTCTTAATTTAAGAGACAGTCAAAATTTAAAAATAGAATAAGAAATTTACAATCCTCCTAATATAAAATATATGACTAGGTTCAGAGGTGACCAGAATTACTGATTGAAGGTTAGATTAATATAATATTGCATGCACGCGCCATGGTCAACTAACGAGGTTGCAATTATTGTGCTCGGGGGGGTCAGCGGTAGCAGAGGTGAAAGGCCGGGAAGGCTGACCCTCGTCTTATACATGTAAAGAGGTGAGCGGTAGAGGTGATGAGTGATTAATGGACCACTGACAGCCTCTCTGTGTACCATGTTTACAGGTAAGCTTATAATGTTTGTGTTGGGGTAGAGCATAAAATTTCGAACCCATCCTCAGACCCATCCACACATGCATCTCTGTTTTTTTTAATGTCAGCACAAAGTGATGACAAGGTAGAGAAGTGCCAAACTGAGAGTAAACCTTTCTGCAGAAATTTTCCATATTGAATGAGTTTGATGAAGTAATAGAGGCAAAACATAGCTTCCAACGGAGTCTACTCCCAGGAGACAACAGAGGCTGGCGACGTACTCCCCACAGGTGAGGCCCCAGGGTTACAGGGAACGCTGCTGCGTGTCAGTGAATTCTGGGTCACATTTTCTGATGCAAGGCTGTACAAAAAAAAAAAACAAGAAAAACAAAACAGGGGAAGGTGAAGGGCAAGTGGAAGGCCGACAGATGCCCTCGACGCAAACTTTCTTTCCCGAAGACAAGCTTCTTTGATCGGATAGTCAATGACGATGATTTCCATATTTCCATCAATTTGTATTACTCTATTTACTCATAAGATGAAGAAATGCTCAGAGTTATTGACCATAAGCTGTGAAAATATGCAGAGTTTGGACCAGGAAAACCAATTAAATGTGAAGTCATGTGTATAAACACCAGAGGGGGAACGGTTGTAACACTGGAGGACACCTCCATGTGCCGTCCCACTTGCAGCTGACTCTCTTTGCACAGTACATCTGTGTTGAGGTCACGAGGCTTGGCCTCTTCTGAGCTGGGAGGCCACCAGACTCAACTCCCCGTCTTCGTCCTCTGAGTACTGGCCAGAACACCTCGTGCTAACACCGTATTATGCATCGTGCACTATAGGGAGGACATCGGTGCCGTATTTGTGCTTGTTCTTTGGGTCCAGGGCCGAGTTCCTTGCAAATGACTTAGCACATATCTCTGTGAGGAGGTAAACAGTCCTTGCCTAGTTTGATGACTTCTTGGCAACCACCACCAATGATATGGTTGCTAAGGTGTCAGATGAGTGATTTATAATTAATTCAATCTCGATTTTGTCTGACTAACGCCCCTCATTTAGTTGGACCAAATAAATTGTAGAAAATAAATCCCCTAATGAGATATAATATAAAATCATTCTGCTTTATATGTCATGTTTCTGTTTCTCAATAGATGGGCTGTTATGGGCTGTAACTCACTGGCTATCTATGCAAGCGTCACTTTTAAGGCCAGTTTAAGGTTTCTACTTCATCGACAATTGACGGAATATGTTCAATTTATTTTTGTCCTCAGTCCTTTCGGTCAGTCAGTCAACTTCATCCAGAGATGAGCACCAGTTATACACTATCGCCGGGTCACTTGTAAACGTAAATTATCACTAAACGTCACTAAATTAAACATAAACGTTCATACAATTACCTTGCGGATATCTGTGGGAATGTTTGTTTCCAGTGAAGCTGAACTTCTCCCGAAAAAATATCCGGCAAGTTTGACGGAAAGTTTAGAGAACATTTGCCGAACAATATTTTGAACCTCTTTATGAATATAAAGAGGTTCAAAATATAATATAATCTGAAAATAATGTAAATAAATGTTGGAAATTATTCTAAACTTTTGCTGTGAATTAATTAGAATTTAAATGTTAAAAACAAATCTAAACATTTACCATAGTTTACTCGGCTTTTAACCCTAAATATATAAACATTTCTAACTGGAGGGAGAAAGGGGAAATGGGAGAGTCATTGGACGTCCTAATTAATCATAAATATCACTTGAATATGATATGATCTAATGCTTGCTATGATTACAATGTTGACAAATTAAATCCATGTGTTGATTGCTGCCAAGACAGAATGGAGCCGTTTTAACTAGCCTTTACCTCGTACTGTGTGCTAACAAGGCTTGTATAATTGGGTGCAAAAGTGATTTCTTAATTGGTAACAACTTTACTGACTGCAAATATATCATAGTTACATTTGTATTCTACTTGTAAAAAAAATTAAGGCATATTTTAGATATAAATTTATTAGTATACATATTCACCCCATAAGCAATATACACTCAGATTGTATATTGTTATTTTTAGTTATTTATTAATTTTAGTTATTTATTAATTTTCAAAACATTATTTCTTGTATAGATGAAATATTAAATGTGACAGAAAGTAATGTAGCAATGATTCTAGCACGAATATTATCTTTATTTCTTTAGAAAAAATGACAAGTGATAAAAAAGATAAAATATTTCGTTACATAAAATGACATGTCAAGTATTTCTGTGCTGTTGATCAAGATAACTCTGGTACTGGACTGGTTGTGATTAAAAATGATTGTGATCTTTAAAAGCGCCTTGTTGATAGTGCATTGTCAGGCGCCTTGAAAGAAATGTTGTCCATATATAGAGATCGTAAACTTATCAATCTTCTTGAACTTATCATGAACTTGATCGTAAACTTATTCAATCCAGCCACAACTGTAGTCATATGTTATGAAATTGATATCGCTTTGAATCTGAATATTCTTATTAGAAGACATAAAACCCACAAGTCTGATATAAAGAAATGACGACGTTGCGGTCCGTTCTAGACCATTATACTTTTATATAATCATATAACCTTACGTGACGTGATATATGTATAAAATGTAGCCAGTCTGTAGAGAATACGTGATCAACAAGACATTAATCCCAGCCAGGAAACTCGATAATGTCATTTGACGTCAGGATTCCCTAGAGAGAAACTTATTATTTATATGCATTGAAAACGACATAATTGGGTCCGGGCTACTTGCAGTATAATAAAGATGCAATTGTAAACAAGGTCGGGACGCCTCTGGTATTGTAAGGCAGAAAAAAGACATGTATGAATGTGCCATTGTTAATGAATGAGGGATCCGAAGGGGTTCTGACCTCATATTGTTGCTGGTTATTTGTGAATAAGATTATATTATGATGCAAGGTAAAAATACTACGATATATCTCTCGTCCCATAAGTAATTTTAGTGTCTTTTGAGCAGTTTTTTTCTTTGGTTTTATTATATATGTCAAAACATATGCGTACCTCTCATTACTAAAAGTTAATTTTTTTCCTTAAGTTGATCTAAACTATGTCAAACATAAATTTCTGAATAATTTTGTTCGTCGAATGCATAGATATCAAAATTGATATCCGTAACCAAAATGTAATTTGTCGTACTGCTCAATCTTACAAAACACCGTTAATCTGTGTTCTAATATTTAAAAATTTATCTGAGTGTCTGTCCCCTATGCATTCGGCCACTTTAACGGGAGGCAGTTCAATTCTGTATGATTTTCGCGTGGATTCCATGTTTATAACGCCATAAACAAACAGCCTAGTAGTATATATCAAATGATTTGTTACTCTCCGAAACCCTGTGTTAGGGGACAGCAGCACTTAGCTACACTTGAGGTGCATTACACTCACTGTTTCAAACACAGATCAATAAATGTTTCACTAACGCTCTATAAATACAAGTAGTTGGCAATACGTATCCATCTGACCCCAAGGAATCTCACAGACGATGTCGGACTCCAGCTACTGAACACTGCGTATAGTGAATATTTGGTTGTATCATATCAGCAGCCTTTCGATTTTTGTAAGTCTAAAATAAATAATCCCTCTATCCATGATTAATATCAACAACCCGGTTTCAGAGACCATGGTTCTACTGGAGTCCCGAGAAGTTCCAGGGGTTCCAAACTACAAGTTTTAGGCACTGGAAGACCCCTGGTAATTCAGGTGTGTTGCCACAATAGTAACTCTGTGTTCAGCGAGACTGTACACAGTAGGTGACCAGGCGAGTGAAGGTATAACCTCCAGTTTTGGGCTCCTGGGGATGTTGGGTCTGTTACAGCAGGGAGAGATTACCGTGATAAAGATCGTGTTTAAAAGAATGTAGCTCCTATTCTTTCATATAGGTAAAGTCGGTTACCTCAGCAAGTATAAATATAAGAACACTAACTTTTTTTCTGTTTGAAGTTGCGGTGCTGTGAGATACAAAGTCTATTGTGATAAATAAATATTTATCAGAGTAGTTGGTAAAACCATCCATTACTAGCTTTACACAGAAATGTTGCTCTGTTGACATATATACGCAAATTTACGTGTCTTCTGCTTTTTTGGTTATCAAAATTTTTATTAATTTGTATAAAAATACAACTTTATTAAAGGAATATCCAAAAAAATCTACAGCTCTCTTACTTGACAAACGTCTGTCAGGCCAGACATTTGAAGGACCTCATCTCTATTCAAAAGGAGGATTCTTGGAAGAAGAACTGTAGTGGAAATGGATATACAGGAAGGCCAGAAAAACAGGAGTAAGATTTCACATTCTATATTCCAGCAAAGCAATAGAGCATCTTTATGTTGCAAGAAGACTGCAATCACGAGACAGCCGAGCCTGACTTACTGCCGAGACGTAAGCCATTATCATACTCCACTGCAGAAGTGAATACTTTGCACGATGCTCAGTCAGATTTACTTAGAGAAAATCTCATTGCATTTCATTGTGTCTTGAATATATATGCATAAACCAGTTTGGAAACGGGGGGTCAGAGTGCCTCCGCATGATGAATATCAAATTAAGGTAAAGGCTAATAAAATCTTGCAAGTCTATATCACAGTTACAAACCAGTGTATCTGATAGGCTTCATTACGTCATCTGAAACTTGGTGAAGTCACCTTAGTTATAACAGGAAATTGTTGGATTTCTTTGTTTATACTAATTTTAATTATTAAAATAATTATTATATGACTTTTAACCTATAATTTAGTTTTAGACTTATCTTAACGCATGTAAAAACTAACGTTTATCAAACTGGTTTTGAAACAGAGTTGGAGGTGGAATTTCTGGATAATTTAAAACGTAGGTTAGACAAATATATAAATTTGATTGAAAATATATTGAGCTTCCTCGCATGGAACAACTGGGCTTCTTGCTAGCTTTCTCTATCCTTACGTTCTCAATAATCGCCACAAGTGAAGATGGACCGAAAATGCGTCGCAACAAAATCTTGAGGCTCTCAACTACCCATGTAAGTAGTTGAGAGCATCAATGGAGCCCCTCTAGTTGTCGTCAAGGTATAACACACTTGTTTTTTCTAAATTCTATGATGGCTTATGGTATAACCTGAAATCAGCAAGTCAGTCCAAACTGTGTATAGTGGTGAAGCACAATAACAGACCTTCCACTCTCTTTTATCTTTCTTTTTTCACATCTTCCATCTCTTCTTCCACCTCCATCCCTATCCAACGTGTCCAGTGTTCACCTCAGAGTATCTGGGGAGGAAAGCCTTACTCTGCCTACACATGCTGGCTGGAGTGTCTTCAGCCATCTGGGGAGTGAAGGGAATGTCGTTTCGTTGGGTTATACTGATAAGTTTTTTTAAATAGGAAAATTTAACGAGTAGAAGAGATGTTAATACAATTTAATGTGTCATTTAGAAATACCAGCTGCAGGGACGGAACAGGTGTAGGAGAGAGAGAACATCAGGTGTAAGGGACAGAAAAGCAGGTATAAAGGTCAGAAGCAGAGGCAACACAACAGGTTCAGGGGACAAAACAGCAGGTGTAGAGGGAAAAACAACAGGTTAAGAGGTTAGAACAGGAGTAGACAGAACAACAGGTTTAAGGGATCAGAAAATAAATAGAGTGAAGAACAACAAGTTCGGAGGTCAGCCCAAAATTAGAGGGAGGAACAACAAGTTCAGAGAACAGAACAAAAAGGTGGAGGATACAGGAAGAAAACACAACAACGTTTAAAAAAACTAGTTTTTGGTTGATATAGTCCTTATAATTCTCCTGTACACTGCATAGCAACTTTGAAACTTTCACCCCAGTCAGGTGGCCATATTCAGCTTCCACCACCACCAGTCAGGTGGTGGGGTCGTGAGCTATCAACATAAACAACCACCTCCACCTGCCCATTCATTCTTCCCAGCCACGGTCTTGGCGTTCCTCCGTGCCTCTCGACTTGCCTAGCCGGGGGGTGGAGAAGGGGAAGCAACCAGGAGGACATTAACAGTACCAGGATCTAGAAACTCACGAAGCAAGACTGGGGACCTGGA
This sequence comes from Procambarus virginalis, assembly GCA_020271785.1. NCBI lineage: Eukaryota > Metazoa > Arthropoda > Malacostraca > Decapoda > Cambaridae > Procambarus > Procambarus virginalis. The sequence continues at coordinate 10,379,238 of WNGS01005997.1, read as the reverse complement.
GGGAAGGGGGGCCAGGAAGATTGGGAAGAGAAGAGGGTCATCGTCTTCCTCGGGTACGCCAGCTGAGTCACACCCGTGAGAGCACCTGGCAACACGGAGGACGGAAGATACGCAAGAATGAATTTCGTATCGTGTTAAGTTACAGGTTTGTACAGCGTTGTGCTCAGACGTCTTGGATCAGAGGTGATAACAAAGCTGCATAAACTCATGTGGGTGGATGTGTGGGGGTGTTGGGGTAGATGTGTGGTGTTGTACTCACCTAATTGTGCATGAGGGGGTTGAGCTTTGGCTCTTTGGTCCCGCCTCTCAATTGTCAATCAACTGTTGTGCTGGAGTAGATGTGTGTGTGTGGTGGTGCTGGAGTAGATGTGTGGGGGTGTTGGAGTAGAAGTGTGTGGTGGTGCTGAAGTAGATGTATAGTGGTGCTGAAGTAGAGGTATAGTGGTGCTGAAGTAGAGGTGTGGTAGTGCTGAAGTAGAGGTATAGTGGTGCTGAAGAAGAGGTATAGTGGTGCTGAAGTAGAGGTATAGTGGTGCTGAAGTAGAGGTATAGTGGTGCTGAAGTAGAGGTATAGTGGTGCTGAAGTAGAGGTATAGTGGTGCTGAAGTAGAGGTATAGTGGTGCTGAAGTAGAGGTGTGTACTTTCTATTCAAATATGTGTAATGTATTTGTCATAAATATTGTAATTTGTCTCTCCTCCGTTCATCCAATCATTATAAACACATAAATGATTCTTTCACATATATTGCTCCCAGGTGTTCTAACTTTATTCTTGTTTTGATTTACAAGTTTACAACTAACGTTACATATAATTGTTTTTTAATAATTTTTCAATGTTATAATTTGTATCTCAGCTTCTGATGATGTTTGTTATACATAGAAACGTTGATCACCAATAAACGTTTGAATACCTAAGATTCTCTCATCACCAGAGTTGCCAAGTAACCTGAATTTTAATATATATAAAATTTTTGAAAATATTAACATGTGTATTCATAGACTTATCTTTAACAATAACTCAAAATACTATAATATATATATATATATATATATATATATATATATATATATATATATATATATATATATATATATATAATGTCGTACCTAGTAAAAACATAAATTATTGACTTAGTTATGTTAGTTTAGGTTCGGTAAGATAGATTAGGTTAGGTAGGTTNGAAGAAATAGCTCGCGGGGCGAGTGGGTTACCACTGTGCCACAGAGGGTGTACTTCAGTTTCTATGCCGGCTCTGTGATTGCTCCTCCCCTCAGGCCACCTCTCTGCCTCACTCAAATTAACGTAACTTGAGCCGTGTGCAACAAAAACTGAGCAAAGCATTCTTGCCTGCAGCGGCCCACTTGATCTATGCTCCCATTCGCCAAACACTAATGCTCAACAAAAGAAAAAACAAGTCATTGACTGTGTTTAATTGAATATTATTATTATCGGGATGGGAATAGGGCAGTAGTTTGTTTAAACTGAAAAAAGTAACTATAGTTTTGACTCTGGAACAAGGGAAAGTTAAAAAAATTTATGAATTTATATAGGAATTGTGAGATACATTTCTGAAGGTCCTGGAGCTTAATTAGTCATTGTAAGCTTTCCAGAGACAAAGCCCTCGAGAATTGTGCCAAACATCTCTCTCTGTTATGAGAAATATTCTCTTAAATAATTGAGGTTCTGTACATTCAATTAATACTATTCTTTATATGGGTCTATTTTTGTTGTCGTTTCCAATATATTTCTCATATTTGCTGTTTGATTGGCAGAGTTGAAATGTTTTGCTTATTGTTTAGAGTGATGGAGCCTGGCAGAGCCTGGCTGCCTCTTTAGCCACGCCTCAGCATCTCTCAGATGGATGTCTTTATTACCTGGTCTAATGACGTCTCTCAGAGAGAGTTGACCACTTGTTAATAACTTTATAATGGACGGGCGGAGAGGATTAGTTGCCACTGAGTCACGTCCAGACATTTATCAGCAAGTGATGGGAATTAATGCAGGGAACGCCATTGACCACATCACAGCTGCCTGAGGGACCCATGTAAACTTTCACCATGCTACTTGACCAAAGCTTTAAATGAAACAAAAATAGTTTAGCCTTTATACATTAATATTACATTTGATTATTTGCTCAAACATTCTTTTATAATATATTTCTAATATAATATTTTATATTTTTATAATATTTTTATAATATTCATATAATATTTATTTTTATTTTAAAACTCTATTATTCTTTATTAGAGGACGCTAAACATTTGAGTACATGTCTAGAAGGCTGTGAGCAACATGTATATATTACTCTGGAATGGTTAATAATCGAGAAGAGATTTAATAAATATGAACAATTACTTTACCAAGAGTAAGGTAACGCACACTTAAAACTTCACGAACCCTACAACGAATCATATCACTTCATCAAAAGCAAATTAGACTTATGGGAGGGAAAGGGAGCCGGTCGGCCGAGCGGACAGCACGCTGGACTCGTGATCCTGTGGTCTTGGGTTCGATCCCAGGCGCCGGCGAGAAACAATAGGCAGAGTTTCTTTCACCCTATGCCCCTGTTACCTAGCAGTAAATAGGTACCTGGGTGTTAGTCAGCTGTCACGGGCTGCTTCCTGGGGGTGGAGGCCTGGTCGAGGATCGGGCCGCGGGGACACTAAAGCCCCGAAATCATCTAAGATAACCTCAAGATATATGAAATAAGGCATTTTGTTGAGCATTAGTTTACAATTTCCAGGGGTTCTTTCATTCTAGTTGGCTTTGATCAGCGTGTTCTTCCCAGCCACAACAAGACACACACCCCAAACTGATGAGAAACTTTATCGAGGATACGTACGAATGCCCAGCACAAGACGAAGAAAACAATATTAAAACACCTTAAAGATTTTTTGTTTGAATTCTCAACCCAACAAACGTTCTTCACTTTGAATGAAAAGTGTGAAGATCAACAACCATCCAGCCTCAACCTTCCCGAGGCCAGGGAAGATAAGATACAACAACTTTGGTAAAGTTTTTCACTTCGTGTCGACAAAAAATGTGTCTCGTGGACATTTCTTAATGAGCTCCTCATCTAGGCTGAGAGCAGCATTACAGTCGCCCCTTTTCCTGTCTTTGTGTGTTTTAACAAGCTTAAGTAACACCACTGTACCTCTTCCCTAATCTATCATAAATTACTGAGTGTAGGTAAGGGACTAGCTAGGTTCACCTATTATCCCCATCTCGTAGGATGTTTGGTCATACATGGGATGTGGGTTGAGTCGACTATCCCGTACTATTTAAGTCTGAGAAGAGTATGAGGGTATTTTCTTATATCCATGAGTGAATTTAATGGTTACAAAGCTCCAGGTAATCCCATTTGACATAAATGATTGATAACTGGGCTTTCACTAGTATAATGATGAAATGTGTGTCCCAGCTCTTTCCCACAGAGCTTACAGATTGAGTGTTCAGTGTTGGGATGTTCGTTATCTTAAGTTACGTGGCTTAGGGAACGAGATCCCAGTCTAATTCTGGCAATTACAGTGTCACAATTACCGGAGGATGCCTTGAGCTCTCCATACATATAGTTCTCAGTCCTAAATTAATCAAGACTTTCCATATTAGTGCCTGCTGTCATTTGAGGGATTAAGGATTTCACTTTTGTCGGATCGAAATGCATATAGTTGAGTGAGTTGAACAGTCGAGCTGCATATGTGAAGCTCGATCTTATGTTTGTTACCCAGCGCATAGGTTCGAGTCTCTTCACGGCTCCTATGGGGGTGTTTCATTGATATATCATGTTACTGTGATTTCTCTGTGTACACTAAATTGTTACCTCTAAGTAGTGGTGTAGGAGATGTGGAGTCTCTCCATTTCTTCATTCACCACTTACACTGTATACCAGCTCTGGCCTTCCTCACATAAGCCGCCTTCACCTCACCTAAGATTATACCTTCTCATATCTGAGAAGGTCTGATAGCAGCAGGTAGAAGCGGACGCCCTTCTTGTCCTTCCAGCGAGTGCTTTTGGGGTCAGGACAATGTTAACCAGTTTTTCCTGGAGGAGTACGGCCACCTCCCTCATATAGGGCCATGAATAGTGAAGATCATTTACATTCCCGGCGCTAGGTATGGGGTCACGAGGCCTGTAGGGTGATGGAGCCTGGGGGAGGGAACACCCTGTCATTCAGGACTGTCAAGGGTCCTTCACTATCGGCCAGCCAGGTCGAGGCGGCGAGGGAAAGGCTTGAGAAACAAGGTCGTTGAGCCGGTCTGACTGGAGCTGCGACGCCGAGTGTGGAATTACCTTCGAATAATATGAATTAATATTCATGTACTTGATTAAGAATATGATTGTAACCTCAAGTTAATTATCAACAGCTTTTTGACAAATTATGTTTTTTCAACAATTTAAACTTCAATGTAAACAAAATTTATTGTATCAATAAATTTGAGATTGAACACAGGCAATGGAGGAAAGTCTAAATGAGTCCGGGTATTTTTACTTATTATATGTATGGAATTAACTCCGTCCGGCTCCTGGGCCCCGCTTTTCAGCTTTCTGTTGTCTTATGTATTTGTGTCACTCTTACCCTTGAAGCTGTGAATGTAGTCAGCCTCCGCCGCCCCTCTGGCAACTACACCTGTTCATAAAAAGACCCTGACCTTGCGGTTATGTTGCGTTGATTTCGGGTATCAACGTCCCGCGGCCCGGTTTCTGACCAGGCCTACTCCTCCTCCCTAATGTACAGCTTTGAGGCTCAGAAGAGCCAAATGTTCACAGTAGATACTGTGACCCCCTGACTATAAATTGTTTGTTAAAACAGGTAACCTGCAGCTCTGGGCGAGTTCATACATTCTCTCAACATGAAACCAGGAAAGCCAGGAGCAAATCATCATATAATGAGTTCTACCCTGACCTATGACTAATAGGTCATGGTCACCTGGCTAATAGATACGAATAGGGTTACCGTCACATGGCCGCTATAGCTTCCGTAAAGGTAGGAACACTGAAACTTCATGTAGGTCGGCGTTCAAACCCCGTCCAAGTGGTTGAACACCATTCCTTTCCCTCCGTCCCATCCCAAATCCTTATCCTGATCTCTTCCCAGTGCTATATAGTCGTTATAGCTTGGGGCTTTCTCCTGATAATTCCGTTCCGTTCCGTTCAAGATTGTCTTGAGTGGTTTTCACCACAACAAACTGATAAGAACATGCCGGCGATGAGTCACAATAACGTGGCTAAAGTATGATGACCAGACCACACACTAGAAGGTGAAGGGACGACGGCGTTTCGGTCCGTCCTGGACCATTCTCAAGTCGATTGATAAGAACAGTCTTTCTAGACCTCAGTAGAGCAAACAAACAAATGAAAATAACCACAAGGGCCGTGAATAGGGTTCGAACCTACGCCCCTTAGCTGACTGCGTCAATGTCGACTAAGTAGAGTGTACTCGGTAGAGTATTTGGACGTGCTCATAATGTAGGCTCACTATATTAAAGCAATGTCCTGTTCAGACTTGAGAGCAACTTAAAGGGTACAAGATACTTCAACTATGACGGTACGTCAGTCTCTCTTATAATACCGGCCCACAACGGTACACTACTTTTACGATACCGTTTGGCCGGTAAGACACTTTTAGTGTGGCAAACCTTTGTAAATGCACATTAATGACACTATGTAAAGGACACATTGAACACTTTATGTAGGGCATACGAAAATCTGTGTATCTATGTATTTACGTATGTAGGTTAGCTTAGCATTTTAAAAGCACCGAATCACCTTCTGTGGTTAATTGTTCAATAAATCCCTGAACAATATGTTTAACACATCTCTAACCCTGTCCATGGAGGACAGAAGAAAATGTATATATGCTGGTTACCATTGTAAATGTGTGGCCACGTCTGTGGTAGAAAAAAAAGTGTGGCAAACCCGCAAGTACCTATATAAACCTTTGTATTTTTACCCTCAAGGTGAATAATTAAATACTGTCTACTGATTATAATCTCAATATCCCGGAAAGCCATAATAATGACAAGAGCCATAAAAGAGACCAAACTCGAAGCGTCACATGCCGACAGATATTTCGTCTACCACAGTGATTCCTCGCACTTCTCAATGATCACTGGAGCTGCAATATAGTTAGCGGTCTGCCAGGACCAATCTGAGAGAACTTGGGGGGCGGGGGGTGGCAATGCTTTCCCCCTCTCTTGATTGGATCTTTAATCTCAGTTATCTGTGTCATTCAAGTTAAGGTTATTATCAGGAGAAATAACTAAGTTATTACGACTATAGAGCAATAGGAAGGAATATGAGGATAAGGATTTAGTAGAGGAAAAAGAGAGAGGGAATAGTGACCATCCTCTTGGACAGTAAAGTTATGCCACATTATCTCTCGACCTGATCAACCAGGCTGTGACTCATACGTCAGGCTGCGAGCAGCCGCGTCCAACAGCCTGGTTGATCAGTCCAGCATCCAGGAGGCCTGGTCGATGACCGGGCCGCGGGGACGATAAGCCCCGGAAGCACCTCAAGGTATCCTCAAGGTAAGGACCTTAAATTAGTTGAATCAGTTACAATATATCGACATGTGACATTCTAAACATTATGTGAGACAATATTTGACTTATGTATTGATTACAAGATTTTTTATAATAAATTTGATAATAAAATATTATATCACTAGGTTAATCATTAAATAAGAAAAAAATAAGTTATTGAACGTAGGGTCAACATTTTATGAACATGAATGAACCATCATAACTGTTTATATTCACTTAGAAATGAGTTCTGGATGGGATGACGTAGCTTTAATTTCACCAATGATTGGATGATATATCCTCGATTACCACTCCGTAATAAAATGCAACGGTTTTGCCTTACCAGAAGAGTCAGATCCTAGACTACTCACCAAACCTACCGGAACCCATTCTCATTAGTCCCAGGAAGCTTACATTAAACCGCCCCAATTTATACGTCGGGGTGGCAAGTCGCCGTCTCCTACCGATCAGCTAATTCTCTTCATCTGCCACAACGTACAAAATCCAACGTCCTAACCTAACCAGAAACGGATTGAGTTAATAACCAAACCACACTGATCTCTTCACTATGCTTTTATTAATGAGGTTAGCGGAGATAGCATCAGGCAAATTGTGAGTTAGAGGGATGACTAGTAAAGTTAGTGCTGGCGTGAGGTCACATCCAGCAATGAGGAGGTCTCTCTCGCTCTCTCACTAATGTCCGGAACATTAATCACAGGTAGGCTGGTCCACTGTGACACAGGGAGGGGTAGTGGTGGTGGTGGTTGACCGTAAAGATATACACAATGTTTCGGACAATCGACCCGAGATGTTTATAATTTGTGAGAGAAGCTCATGTGATATCTGGCCTGAGCTTATGCAGGTCGACGTTCAATCCCCGACCGTCCAAGTGATTGGACATCATTCCTCCCTCCCCCCCCCGTCCCATCCCAAATCCTTATCCTGATCCCCCCTTCCAAGTGCTATATAGTCGTAATGGCTTGGCGCTGAAAATTCCCTTCCCTTCACCACCTTCCT
>WNGS01005997.1:10349157-10365935 GCA_020271785.1 Procambarus virginalis | reverse complement strand
GATGGTGTTAATGGCCATGGGTATGGTGGTAATGGTGGTGATAATGGTTGTGGTGGTGGTGGTAGTGGAAAAAGGTCTCTTTCAATGGTAATTGCCAGTACCTTAAACTGGAATGAAAGATTCGCGACTTTTTTTATTTTAACATGACTAGATGATTAGTTGCAAGGCCAGGTATATAGTCTCTCTCTCTCTCTCTCTCATGTGATCTACCTAGCATCATCTTGCCTCCTTCCCCTCCACATCTCCGGTAATGGTTATCTTCTCCGGCCCCTCCTTCTGGCCTCCGTGCCCTCCTCTCATCTTACGCTTGACAGCATCTGTGGCCACACTTCATCTTGACACGGCATCTGTGCCCCTCATCCCATCTTGCCCTTGACACAGCAACTGTGCGTTCTCCCTGAACTTACCTTAGAAAAAGCATCTGTGCCTTCACTGCATCTTACCCTTGACACAGCATCTGTGCTCTCACCCCATCTTGACTTTGACACTTATATCCCAGATACTAACAGCGTTACGACGTGCTCTCGAAAAATGCTCTACACTATAAAAGATAATGTTTGTCTGAGGTTAGAGACCGGACGCTTTGGGCTGTCATGATTAAATTCTGCAGATTTACTAGTGATTGTATGGAGAGTAACTTGGGAAAAAGGGGGAAGTTATGGTCTAAAAACATGCCCGCCTTGAAGGGAGGTCAGCTCACATCTCTTTCACGAGTTCGGTGGGTATGAAATGTGCCACCCAAAGTCCATAGAGTTTTCCATTCGTTTAAATTTGATTGCATTTAAGATATTAAGATGCAAAATGAATGTTCAGATGACGCATTTGCGTTTTGGTCAGAACCTTTTGGTTACAGTGATGCTGATAGTGTGTAGTGAAAGATGGTTACAGTGATGGGCGATATGGTGAGAGCATATGTGGATAGATACGGGGAAGGGTGATGTGGATGGTGTGAGGGGGGGGATACGGGGAGTTTTTGTCAGATGATACTTAAGGAGAATATGTGTAGGGTTACATGGGGGAAGGATACAGGTAGGGGTGAATATTGGAGGAGATAGACAGTGTGAGTGTGTGTAGGGAAGAAGCCCGAGCCCCAGGATCGACCCGGGCCCCTGGTTTCTCCTATCCAGTATTACATATATATACCTGAAGTTGCACAGGTACTGAATTTGTGTATATATCAGTGCCACTTGGCTATACACAATATATTAAGTGTTTATTCGTGTTGTAAATGCCCGAACCACTTGCCTCCATCGAGTGTGGATGCTCGCATCCTCTCAGAGGCCACGCTAGGCCTTGTCTTATAACTATACACTTATCCGGAATTCTGTTTACGTGTTGCTGGTGAGAGAAATATCTGGTAGGTTGGTGGCTAAGTGGTAAGGTGTAGTGCAGGTGGCTAAGTGCCGCTGGTGTGGTACTTAGTGTATGCGTGATGGTAGCAGTAATAAGTGGGTGATATAAACAGACAAATAGGTACATGTGGTGAGAACATTGTGTGTAGGTGAGCAAGCAGGTACACCCAGAGTCAGGTGTGGGTTGAGGCCTTCCCCTGCTGCAGGGGTGGAGAAAGGAGTGTGTGTGTGTGGACGCCGGGGGAAGCACGCTCCTCAAACACTCAGAAATCCACGTCCTTATCACGCCTGTGGACCTGTGAGGTGGTGGGTGCAGGCAGTCTGTCCTGTAACTGTGCTATGACTTTTTCTGCTGTCCAGCTGGGACAGTGCTTTTCTTGCTGTGTCTGTATGGCTGTGTGCGTGAAAGAAATAATGAGAGAGATTGTACGTGACATTAAATACAAATTTCAGTGCTTTAAATCACCCCAAATTAAGATATCTCGATTTGTGTTTATTTTTTATTGTTAACTTATTTGGAAATTGTACGTACTCGCCTAGCTGAGCTCACATAATACCTGCAGGTCGAGCTTAAGCTCTTGGATTAGGCTTTTCCAACTATCGGTAGTTTAATATAATAAATGACGAGCCATATTTCTACTTCGACTTCATTTGATATTGTTTATTTATGTGTGCTCATGTATAACTGTCTCCTTCAAGAAAGGTCTAGCTCCTGGGCTTCGCCTCCTAACTACCTGTAGTCTATTCCTACTGCTACCAAATGTTTATCTGATGGAGAGTTTGCCTAAACGCTTTCTCTTCCAGTTGTTCTTGTTCACTAAAGGAAAATCTAGCATTCGTCTGATTTTTCTGTGTCTTTAGTTACCACCTGTGCTCTCTTGTACCGCCTTGCAAGTTATCACCTAGCTGAGACCACTTAGCTGTCCCCACCTAGGGATGACCACTTAGCTGTGATATCCTAGCTGTGACCACCTAACTGTGACCACCTAACTGGGACCAACTAGCTGAGCTGAGGTAGCGTGTGTTTGTGTGGAATGTGTGGTTTGAGGGAAGAAGAGGGCAGGGAAGGGCATGAAAGGGAAGGAGAGGGCAGGGCAGGGAAGGGAAGGAATGGGGGGAAGGGGTAGCCAGAGAAAGCAACATTCCTTCGCGCGTGTAGTGTTGATCAGCACCACACCCTTGCCACAGTTAGAATTTATTAAAATTTTTGGTCAAATCTTATCTAAGTTAGCTTTTCATGTAAATGTATCTAATAGGTATACCGGTAGCGTCTTGTAAAGAGATTTGGGGGTACCCTTATCTCTATTTTCTACATAGGTGGGTACAGGGAGCCGGCGGCTGAGCGGACAGAACACTGGCCGCGTGATCCTATGGTCCCGGGTTCGATCCCAGGCGCCGGAGAGAAACAATAGGCAGAGTTTCTTTCACCCTGAGGCCCTTGTTACCTAGCAGTAAATATACCTAGGAGTTAGTCAGCTGTCACGGGCTGCTTCCTGGGGGTGGAGGACAGGTCGAAGACCGGGCCGCGGGGACACTAAAGCCCGAAATCATCTCAAGATAACCCAAGGAGTAGAAGACTTCGCACTCCTGTTAGCAGGCTGAGAGTTCCTATTTACATAGCTTACTATTTCCATAGTAAGCCAAGCTACCCATTAGTTTTCCCCTGGAACAGAACCCACTAATCGGTTTACAACCAGGTCTCCTGTTGCTACTAGATTAACAGAGGGCGAACAGTTAAAGGCTAATGCCTAGTCAACCTTCCCTTGTCAAGGGTGGAATCCAGAAGAAATAGCTCGCGGGGCGAGTGGGTTACCACTATGCCACAGAGGGTGTACTTCAGTTTCTATGCCGGCTCTGTGATTGCTCCTCCCCTCAGGCCACCTCTCTGCCTCACTCAAATTAACGTAACTTGAGCCGTTGCAACAAAAACAGAGCAAAGCATTCTTGCCTGCAGGCGGCCACTTGATCTATGCTCCCATTCGCCAAACACTAATGCTCAACAAAAGAAAAAACAAGTCATTGACTGTGTTTAATTGAATATTATTATTATCGGGATGGGAATAGAGGCAGTAGTTTGTTTAAACTGAAAAAAGTAACTATAGTTTGACTCTGGAACAAAGGGAAAAGTTAAAAAAAATTTATGAATTTATATAGGAAATTGTGAGATATATTTCTGAAGGTCCTGGAGCTTAATTAGTCATTGTAAGCTTTCCAGAGACAAAGCCCTCGAGAATTGTGCCAAACATCTCTCTCTATTATGAGAAAATATTCTCTTAAATAATTGAGGTTCTGTACATTTCAATTAAATACTATTCTTTATATGGGTCTATTTTTGTTGTCGTTTCCAAATATATTTTCTCATATTTGCTGTTTGATTGGCAGAGTTGAAATGTTTTGCTTATTGTTTAGAGTGATGGAGCCTGGCAGAGCCTGGCTGCCTCTTTAGCCACGCCTCAGCATCTCTCAAGATGGATGTCTTTATTACCTGGTCTAATGACGTCTCTCAGAGAGAGTTGACCACTTGTTAAATAACTTTATAATGGACGGGCGGAGAGGATTAGTTGCCACTGAGTCACGTCCAGACATTTATCAGCAAGTGATGGGAATTAATGCAGGGAACGCCATTGACCACATCACAGCTGCCTGAGGGACCTCCATGTAAACTTTCACCATGCTACTTGACCAAAGCTTTAAATGAAAACAAAAATAGTTTAGCCTTTATACATTAATGTTACATTTGATTATTTGCTCAAATATTCTTTTTTATAATATTTAATATAATATAATATATTTCTAATATAATATTTTATATTTTTATAATATTTTTATAATATTCATATAATATTTTTTTTATTTTAAAACTCTATTATTCTTTATTAGAGGACGCTAACGTTTGAATACATGTCTAGAAGGCTGTGAGTAACATGTATATATTACACTGAAATGGTTATTAATAAAGAAGAGATTTAATAAATATGAACAATTACTTTACCAAGAGTAAGGTAACGCACACTGAAAACTTCACGAACCCTACAACGAATCATATCACTTCATCAAAAAGCAAATTAGACTTATGAAATAAGGCATTTTGTTGAGCATTAGTTTACAATTTTCAGGGGTTCTTTCATTCTACTTGGCTTTGATCGGCGTGTTCTTCTCAGCCACAAGCAGACACACACTCCAGACTGATGAGATACTTTATCGAGGATATCTACGAATGCCCAGCACAAATGGAATGGAATGGAACTATCAGGGGAAAGCGCCAAGCCACTACAACTATATAGCACTTGGAAGGGGTCAGGATAAGGATTTGGGAGGGGACGGGGGGAAGGAATGGTGTCCAACCACTTGGACGGTCGGGGATTGAACGGCGACCTGCATGAAGCGAGACCGTCGCTCTACCGTCCAGCCCAAGTGGTTGGGGATGCCCAGCACAAGACGAAGAAAACAATTTTAAAACACCTTAAAGATTTTTTGTTTGAATTCTCAACCCAACAAACGTTCTTCACTTTGAATGAAAAGTGTGAAGATCAACAACCATCTAGCCTCCACCTTCCCGAGGCCAGGGAAGATAAGATACAACAACTTTGGTAAAGTTTTTCACTTCGTGTCAACAAAAAATGTGTCTCGTGGACATTTCTTAATGAGCTCCTCATCTAGGCTGAGAGCAGCATTACAGTCGCCCCTTTTCCTGTCTTTGTGTGTTTTAACAAGCTTAAGTAACACCACTGTACCTCTTCCCTAATCTATCATAAATTACTGAGTGTAGGTCAGGGACTAGCTAGGTTCACCTATTATCCCCATCTCGAAGGATGTTTGGTCATACATGGGATGTGGGTTGAGTCGACTATCCCGTACTATTAAAGTTCGAGAAGAGTATGAGGGTATTTTCTTATATCCATGAGTGAATTTAATGGTTACAAAGCTCCAGGTAATCCCATTTGACATAAATGATTGATAACTGGGCTTTCACTAGTATAATGATGACATGTGTGTCCCAGCTCTTTCCCACAGAGCTTACAGATTGAGTGTTCAGTGTTGGGATGTTCGTTATCTTAAGTTACGTGGCTTAGGGAACGAGATCCCAGTCTAATTCTGGCAATTACAGTGTCACAATTACCGGGTGATGCCTTGAGCTCTCCATACATATAGTTCTCAGTCCTCAATTAATCATAACTTTCAATATTAGTACCTGTTGTCATTTGAGGGATTAAGGATTTCACTTTTGTCGGATCGAAATGCATATAGTTGAGTGAGTTGAACAGTCGAGCTGCATATGTGAAGCTCGATCTTATGTTTGTTACCCAGAGCATAGGTTCGAGTCCTCTTCACGGCTCCTATGGGGTGTTTCATTGATATATCATGTTACTGTGATTTCTCTGTGCACATCAAATTATTACCTCTAAGTAGTAGTGTAGGAGATGTGGAGTCTCTCCATTTCTTCATTCACCACTTACACTGTATACCAGCTCTGGCCTTTCTCACATAAGCCGCCTTCACCTCACCTAAGATTATACCTTCTCATATCTGAGAAGGTCTGATAGCAGCAGGTAGAAGCGGACGCCCTTCTTGTCCTTCCAGCGAGTGCTTTTGGGGTCAGGACAATGTTAACCAGTTTTTCCTGGAGGAGTCCGGCCACCTCCCTCATATAGGGCCATGAATGGTGAAGATCATTTACATTCCCGGCGCTAGGTATGGGGTCACGAGGCCTGTAGGGTGATGGAGCCTGGGGGAGGGAACACCTGTCATTTCAGGACTGTCAAGGGTCCTTCACTATCGGCCAGCCAGGTCGAGGCGGCGAGGGAAAGGCTTGAGAAACAAGGTCGTTGAGCCGGTCTGACTGGAGCTGCGACGCCGAGTGTGGAATTACCTTCGAATAATATGAATTAATATTCATGTACTTGATTAAGAATATGATTGTAACCTCAAGTTAATTATCAACAGCTTTTTGACAAATTATGTTTTTTCAACAATTTAAACTTCAATGTAAACAAAATCTATTGTATCAATAAATTGAGATTGAACACAGGCAATGGAGGAAAGTCTAAATGAGTCCGGTATTTTTACTTATTATATGTATGGAATTAACTACTCCGTCCGGCTCCTGGGCCCGCTTTTCAGCTTTCTGTTGTCTTATGTATTGTGTCACTCTTACCCTNGGTCACGGTCAACAACGCCCTCATAGAACGGGTGACAAGGTCCATAAGTCATAGTCACAGGAACTCGCAAAACCAGAGCCGACAAGCACTCGCAGGCTCCAGTTGACAAGCACTCACAGGCTCCAGTCGACAACCTCACAGGCTCCAGTCGACAGCACTCGCAGGCTCCAGTCCGACAAGGCACTCACAGGCCTCCCGTCGACAAGCACTCGCAGGCTCCCAGTCGACACGCACTCGCAGGCTCCAGTCGACAAGCAACTCACAGGCTCCAGTCGACAAGCACTCGCAGGCTCCAGTCGACAAGCACTCAGGCTCCAGTCGACAAGCACTCGCAGGCTCCAGTCGACAAGCACTCACAGCTCCAGTCGACAAGCACTCGCAGGCTCCAGTCGACAAGCACTCGCAGGCTCCAGTCGACAAGCACTCACAGGCTCCAGTCGACAAGCACTCGCAGGCTCCAGTCGACAAGCACTCGCAGGCTCCAGTCGACAAGCCTTCATAGGCAACGGCCGAAAAGCGAGTCTGATAACAACAAGGTTCTAAGCGGGTTAGGGCCCTGTAACTTGTCGGCGGCAGACCACAAGCGTCGACCTACACGGGAAAGCCATTATGGAACGCGACTCTAAGCACCGGGATACACATTAATGTATACGATTACCAGTAATTATATATGCGGTAGAGATAGTGAGACAGGGTGTAGGTGATAGTGTATGAGGACACACACACACACACACACACACACACACACACACACACACACAACACACACACACCACACACACACACACACACACACACACACACACATCTCACAGGGGCCGGTGGCTGACTGGACAGCACGTTGGACGCGTGATCCTGTGGTCCCGGGATCGATTTCCGACACCGGCGAGAAACAATGAGCAGTTTTTTTCACCCTGATGCCCCTGTTACCTAGCAGTAAACAGGTACCTGGGAGTTATTCAGCTGGTCATGGTGTGTGTTCCTGTGTGTGTGTGTGTGTGTGTGTGTGTGTGTGTGTGTGGGTGAAAAATAGTAGTTAGTAACAGTTGATTGACAGTTCAGAGGCGGGCCGAAAGAGCAGAGCTCAACCCTCGCAAACACAACTAGGTGAATACAACTAGGTGAATACACACACACACACACACACACACACACACACACACACACACACACACACACACACACACACACACACACACACACACACACTGCCTCCGAAGAGAGAGAATTCGAAAAATTAATATTAGAGAGTTGAACAATTATGCAATGATGAACTACTACATAAAAAAAATACTTGGAAACGATGAACAAATTCATTCTCACTCAAAAAGAGTAAAAGTGGCAGTACAAGGAGCGCCTGTTTTTTGAGCAGATAACATAATTGGACTGAAGAATAATGGACCATTTCTCACAGAGAATTACGAGGTAGTATGAGAGAACTCAGCAGAACATTCATAGAACTCTACGTGCATCGGTAAGGAAATGTACCAGAGCTAGATGAAGGAGGGGCCCAGCCAGGCAGTTATCTTGAGGTTATCTTGAGATGATTTCGGGGCTTTTTAGTGTCCCCGCGGCCCGGTCCTCGACAAGGCCTCCACCCTCAGGAAGCAGCCCCTGACAGCTGACTAACACCCAGGTACCTGTTTTACTGTTAGGTAACAGGGGCATAGGGTGAAAGAAACTCTGCCCATTGTTTCTCGCCGGCGCCTGGGATCGAACCCAGGACTACAGGATCACAAGTCCAGCGTGCTGTCCGCTCGGCCGACCGGCTCCCGGTCGGCCATCTCCCAGTGTTTGAAACAATTAAGTAACTAGTGAAGAATTATTCTCATGAAAGAGTTGAATATATAAACACCGGGGGAAGCGGACAATATATCACAATGGACACTACAAAGGAGGCTGAGGGCTTAAGCAAGATATTTTTACTCAAAGGAACTGAATAACAATCTGTAAGTAGAAATTAAATATTCCAGACGACCCTCATAACCTTATGACTAATGACAAATGCTTTCCAGTCAATAATACTTAAAACGTGGCTCCGCATCTGGTAATTTTATCTGCTTGACGTATGTCAAAATAAATAATTGGTTAAGATAATTATATGCGGATACTGTTAATAGTCCAGCATGAAATTTGGTTTAATTTTCCTTCTTATCAGTTAAGGAATTCTCCCTCGTGTGTGCAACATTTAAAAATTAGTTATCTCTCGATAACCTGAATTAGGATAATGATACTTATGGCGAACTGAATCCTATTTTTCCTATTGCTTGAATTTAGTGGATGATTTAAATGCGCTACACAAGACGAACTTTGCCAACACAATTGTCGTCGTGAATATACATTCACTTGTTTTAAGCTTAGCAAAACTTTACTAACAAAATAAAAGCAGCAACTCCTAATCCCAAATTTAGTGTTATAGGTGGCAATTATATCTATAATCAGATGATAGAGAATGAATGCAGAGAGGCCTAATTATACTACTATTTATTATGGGATTTTCAAATCATTAAACCAATGTAAGTCATGACAACAGAATATTAACTTCAATACAAATGACACGAGACAATAAATAACTTAGCACCGGACAAGCTTAATAAGATTCTGCTCGTCCAGATAATAATCAACAAGCTATTATGTCTCGAAGATCATTTGTCAGAATAATTACTAAGAGAAATAACTAGTAGAAATGGTACATAAAACGAATAGTTATAATATTAGCTCACTTGTCACAGTAATATCATCAGGCATAAGTTGATAATCAGTAGTAATCACACACTTATGATCCAGTCAAAAATCCACAAACATTACGATCATTTCTCCATACACATCTCCACACTGAAAAATCCTCCAGGCAGGGCATTTAAATAATTTGATGGCATGAGGACATTAAATGTTTAATAACCATTATGAAAAATCTTTTTTAAGTAACATCTTTTAATAAAATTGGGTCACACTGAAATTTCACATAAGACCAATAAGATAGGCATCACATATATGTATTTCAGTCATACCCGAATAGTCAAGCTTGCTCTCAATGTTTCAAACATTGAGCTCAATGTTCGAAACATTGTGCTCAATGTTCCAAACATTGTGCTGAATGTTCAAAACAATTTCTGTGCTATGCGTGAAGAGGAGGCTTAGAAGGTTAAGAAGAGGGATGCTGTAAGCCCTATCCTGTGTTCGCTCGTCACATTCGTGCGAAGCAGACGTTGATTGCAGACCAATATTACTCTATCCCTGAGGGTAGTTGATTGGTACGCTTGACGAGCTTGAAAACTAGGTATTACAGACGTTCTTGGTTCCGGAGATTCAGCCTCCAGTATTCGTGTATGCAAATGCCCCCATTGAATAATCGTAGTTCCTCATACTCGTTCAGTGCCTCGATGTTCTGCACAATCGTCTCTTCACCTACAGTTATGTGTCACACAGGTGAAGTAAGGAAAGGAGTTAACTGCACAGCTGTTAAAGACTATGACGGAACCACAATTATATATATATATATATATATATATATATATATATATATATATATATATATATATATATATATATATATATATATATATATATATATAATAACTCACACCCCAGAAGTAACTCGAACCCATACTGCCAGGAGCAACGCAACTGGTATGTACAGGGTCGCCTTAAACCACTTGACCATCACGACCGGACAAAAGGAAGTGATAGCCGAAGCTATATGAACCACTTCCCCGCCGGCACTCGGATGGTAATCTTGGGCATAGCATTTTATCAAATCACCTCATTTTGGGGGCAACATGTGAGGAACACAAATGTAAACAAGCCTGAATGGTCCCCAGGACTAGATACAATATATATATATATATATATATATATATATATATATATATATATATATATATATATATATATATATATATATATATATATATATATATATAAGTCACTACTGGTTCTTCAAAAAGTAAAAAATAGACAAATATACAGTTGATATTACATTTGTTGATGTAAACACTCGAGAGCAATGAGTGACGCGTTGAGCTGTGTCGAGGAGGTTTGGCCGTGTACAGAGAGCAGTGTAACTGGTGTAACACGAGGAGAGGTACACACGTCTCTCCTGGGCGAGGCTCCTCTCCTCCCTCCTCCACTGTCAACATTCACAATCCTGACCTTTTCATGATTGAAACCGTCGAGGTTTTCTGTTTATATTGTAAGTGATTTTCTTGCGTCGAAGTCTTTGGTTAGGCTGAAAGTTTCATTTGCTAATACAATGTGATTTATGTTGCAGTTTGTTCTTCACTCCAATTACAGGGTCCCCGAGAGGTTAAACTGAGCAGTGTTTCTTTTGGTAGAGCTTCTGTGTCTAAAGTTTTAGTTTAAATATTCAGTTATTTGCCTTCAAGCAAGGACAATATTGGTTCAGTCACGTAAAAACAACTTATCTGCAGGAGCAAATTGCATTAAAATTCTCATTTTGTTTAGTGTTTTGTGTTCCCAGTTTTCTGTGACCAACCACACAATTTGTAATTGACAATCCAGGCTTGTTTTGTAGACTTAAGTCCATTAAGAGATCCATTTGGACTTAAAAGGTCCAGCTGGACGTTTCTCCACACTTACGAAAACTCTTGCGACGTTGACATAAGTCTGTGGTGGCACTGAGCGACCACCTTGTCAGGAGAAGGTCAGTGGACCAAACCAATACTTTGTGCACCATAATACGTAACTTAACTCGTTTTGCGAACATTTAGTGGAGGGTTGTAGCTATGTAGAAGGTGATGGGAACATGTAAAAAGGATACGATCTGAACATACACACACATATTCATACATACACTCGAGGTTAGACACACACACAGAGCCAATAGGGGTCACAAGCCGAGCGGCGTCACGTGCTAAACCCACATACGGGATCACTATGAGGGTCACACCCTGGCATAATGGTTGTCTCACGCTGCTGGGTTGTCGTGCCGGCACGCGTTAAGGGTCACACACCCGAGTCACACCCAGGAGTCACCGCCTGAACTTTCCTCACCTCGCTTAATGCCGTTTTTGCACTCCCGAGAGACTGGAAAAAAAAACTAGTTTGAGCGTCAAGTGTGGTGCTCCAGGCTGCTGCCTCTAGGTGTACCAATTGGAATCCAGGGTGTGCTTCGGTGACATTCAAACTGCTCCCAGGTGCCCCAAGAGACATGCAGGGTACCTTCAAACACACGACAAAACTACGACGTTGCTACAACGTTCGAACAAGTTTTAACACATCCCAACAAGTTGTAACAACCAATATAGCAAGTTGTAACAACGTCCTAATACGTCATAAAAACGTTATAACAAGATGTAACAACTTTATTACAAGTTGGAACAAGCTGAAAATAGGGACGGTTACGTTGTGTTTGCAGAGATGCTCCCAGATGAAATGAAAAGCTTGAAGAAATCCCTGAACACCTCTTGAACTGCAAATATCCTCCAAGACCCATCTCATTAACAAGCTGTCTGACCAAAACTGCGGAAAGAATGACTCTTAATCAAATTGATTGGAAAGCTAATCCTCTGCACCAAAATATGTTTGCTTACAAAAAGGTGTAGGAATCACAGAATGCCTTACCTCCCTCCTGGATCAAATCAATGACAAACCAGGAATCCTTCTTTTTCTAGACACAGAAAAAGCTTTCGAGCTAGCCAATGCTCTAGCTACACTGTGTTGCCTGGTGGATAAGGAAATCAAAGGTCACGCTCTTACTTTTCCCAGAGGAAGCCTGCTTAACCGAGAAGCTAAAATCAAATTCAAAGGAAAAGAGAGGAATTTTACAGGTAAATATTTAAGGTAAGAGTGAGATCAGAGGTGAGGAGCAGGTGAGACAAAGGTAAGAATAAGATGAATGTAAGAATGAGGTAAGAATAGGATAGAAACTAGAAACACATATGACTCACAATGATATCTAGAAGAGCTTCAGCGGCGGTAATATGTAGCAAATATAAATAGAGTCGGTTAACAGGAAAGAGAATTGAAGTAAACTCACAACACAGCTTTATTAAGAGAAATATGTGATTTAAATAATGAGGTAAGATAGCCATTGTAGTAAAGGGCCTAGTAAACAGCTAGTGTTAAACCCTGAGTACAGTCACGACTCTCGACTCACATTTTCCTTCTCGTCTCTCTTTATCTATTACCTAAATCTCCTCCTCTAACTTCCCCTCTCCCCACCTCCCCAACCTCCCCTTTCCACACCTCCCCAATCACCCACAGGTGCAACAAAAAGAATAATTCAAAAATATTTCGTCTTATAAGTGTTCATTTGTGTTCCCTGATCACAGGAAAAATAAAAAAAAAATATCGTTGGTGGCATATTTTGGCCGCAACAGGGCGGGGAAGTCTGGCAAAAAAAAAGAGGCATTGAAAGAGCAATCGTTGGATTGCAGATTGGATTAGAGGCATTGAAAGAGCAATCTCTCCACACCTCCCAATCCTCCCCTTTCCCCCACCGTTTCTCCCCCAATCTTTCCTCCACTTATTCTTTAAACATTTACCATTAGTTCACTCCCGCCTTGAGCAGTGTATACCATCTTCTCTCTGCAGGTACTAACATACGAATCCGTTGACCAAGCCCGAAACGTTAGAAATCGGCATTTCCGAAGTCTATTGTGTGCTGTCAGCGCTGCCACTTTTTCTGCCCCTGGATGAGGAGACGAGAGAGAGAACCGAGACACGCCCAAAATTGTCAAATAATTTGGGTTCTTTTGGCTCATGCTTTCCGGCGAGAAGCCTTGCGCTGCGAGAGCAGGTTTCTTCTCCTCCTCTTTTTCCTCCTTCGTCTCCTCTTCCCCCTACTCCTTCCACCGTGACATTGTTGTAAACGTGTCATTATGAAGCAGCTACAGTAACGTCACAGGAGACTAGTATCCCTCACACGTCAGCCTCCTGCGTGTGTGTTATTGGAAATACTGAAAAGAAGCACGTTTGCAACTAGCATCCTTTTATTTTTGTATTATTAATATAGAGGATATAATGTTAATGGTTTGTCTGCTGGTGCTCAGTAAGTTGTTTATATACTCTTGAGGTTATAGAGGATTCCAGTGACTGTCTACTTCTAGCACGCTCCTGGTAAAGGAGTCCAGAGATCCAACTCTAAGGTCCACGAATCCAGCGGTCGATGGGTTCAGAGTTATGTGGTTTCAAATGACCAGAAGTCTAAATTGCCAAGAGTTAGTGGATCTAGAGCCATATTGGCTGGGTATCTGGTGGTCCTCGGGTCAATAGTTCTATGGGGTGTGAGTCCAGTGGTCCTCGGGTCAATATTATGGACCTTGGGTCTAATTGTCTTCCAGTTAAGAGCTCCATTGGTGTATAACTCATAAAGTCTGTTAGATAATTGTAAGGCGAAAGCTTTAAATCTGTATAACTATACAGCACATAAAAGGAATATGAAGACAGGGAGCTGGAACATGTGAACGGACTAAAGGAACGGTGCCCAACCATTTGGACCATTGAGAATCGAACCCTGACCTAGCAAGAAACGACCATTTAGTAGAAGGGCGCATTAGTACCATATCATTATGTTAATTTTCGATCTGGCTACCCAAGTCGTCTCCCGGCAGGTGCAAAACTTTACAACAAATTAGTACTCGTGTAACCAGTCCTTCGTGGCTGAAGCATTAACCCTCCAGGACCCACCTCGACCCCAAACCACGACTCTCACCCTCTCGAAATTAGTAAGCACAGCACATAGCTCGAGCCCAGGTCTGTCGCGCGTGCACATTCATTTGCAATTTAATATTCAATATTTTATTTTGCCCCGAGGGGTGAGTTTATTGGGCAGCGCCACTCATCCCGTCAGAGGTGCTGTCATCCTGTGTACATGTCGCCACAGCAGCATGTACAACACTTCCCAGTCGGAAGAAAACCCGCTGGGTTGTTCGTGCACACGCGCGTGCAGATCTCGCTCGCAAGTCACACGCACATCTCCTTCGCTAGTGCCTCAGGGATAGAAGAGAAGTGTCAGATACTGAACACACAGTCAGGAGTTAGGTGTTGTTGAGATCTAAGAGAGAATGTCTCCGGAGAAGCGTCTCAGACGTTTTCTTTAAAATCGTCGTGCAAGAGAAAGATTATTATACTTCATTCCGGAATTAGTCTGCACCTTCGTGTGTATCTGTCTGAGGGTCTGCCTATATTTCTGCTTATCTGCTTGTCCGAATTTTAATCTGTATATTTCTCTCTGGCTGTCTGCGTCAGTATCTGCATTTCTCTCTGTCTATCATTCAACTTATTTGTATGTCTGTCTTTATGTATAACTGCATGCTCGTCTGTATGTTTGTTTTTCTCTATGTTCCTATGAAAAAATGGACTATCGCTACTTGAGATTTATATATAAGGAGAGAGAGGGGAGAGAGAGAGAGAGAGAGAGAGAGAGAGAGAGAGAGAGAGAGAGAGAGAGAGAGAGAGAGAGAGAGAGATATGTTTGTGTGTGTGTGTGTGTGTGTGTGTGTGTGTGTGTGTGTGTATGTGTATGAATGTGTGTGTGTGTGTATTCACCTAATTATATTCACCTAGTTGTGCTTACAGGGGTTGAGCTCTGATCTTTCGGCCCGCCTCTCAACTGTCAATCAACTGTTTCTACTACTACTATTTTTTTGTGTATGAGTATATGAGTGTGCGTGTACGCGTGTCTGTGTGGGAAGAGATGGATGGGAGTATCGCCCCAGGCCAGAATGACCGGTTACCTCCACCAACAAACAGCTGCACCTCCTGAACCCGCATGTAGTGTACCATCACCCCACACCTAAACTACCGCAGCAAACGCCTGATCACATCACCCAGAACATGGCAGCGCTGCGCAGCTGCGGTCACGCCGGGAGCTCTACGGCAAACCTGAAACAAGCAAGCAGAGGTGCAGGCCAGACTAAGGTGTATATATTATAGACACGGCGTGACTCAGGGTGGCGTCGCCGTGTCTGCCACCACCGCCACTCCCATGTATAATGATGATTATTTCCTCCTCCTGTCTATTTTCCTTGTTTCTAATCACTAACTTGTCACAAACCATCTCAATTTTCCTTATGAAAGCTCTACGATATTACCCAAGAAATAAGAGTCGTCTGATGCCTGGCTTGCCTTCAGGTACTTTCCCAGATGAAGGAGTGCATTCGCCCTGGCTTGGCCACATGAGTCCACTCCACCCGGGTTTGGTTCTCTGACCGGGGTAGTTCCCAGGGAAAAAATGACTTACTACACTCTCATTGGATCGAGTTTTCTTTGGGGAAAATACTATGGTCAGAATTTAATTTGTGGCGGAGTAGGAAACAACTGCTTCTGACCAGTCGGAGTTATCTGCATACTGCGTCTTGTTATCCTCTGCATACTGCCTCTTGTTATTCTCTGCTGCCTCTTGATAGCCTCTGCTGCCTCTTTACCCCTCTACTGCCTCTTGATACCCTCTGCTGCCTCTTGCCACCCTCTGCTGCCTCTTGCCACCCTCTGCTGCCTCTTTCCACCGTCTGCTGCCTCTTTCCACCCTTTGCTACCTCTTCACCACCCCTCTACTGCCTCTTGACACCTCTCTGCTGCCTCTTATCACACTCTGCTGCCTCTTGACACCCCTCTGCTGCTCTTATCACACTCTGCTGCTGACACCCTCTACTGCCTCTTGACACCCTCTACTGCCTCTTGACACCCTCTACTACCTCTTGACATCCTCTACTGCCTCTTGACACCCTCTTATGCCTCTCATAACCTGATATTCTTGGCCTCTCCTAGGACTACCCCACTTTCCTTACCTCATGTCTCTCCTCACTTAGCAGTTGCATTAGAATATACTTAGACATATCCTTTGATAAGTGTTAGGGTGTTGGCATACTGCATACTGTGATTGTGTTATCTTGGCAGCTGCCACCCAAGAAACACCTTCAAAAGCCTCGGAGCAGTGTGTGTGGTTAATGGAACACTAGGAAAAAAAGGTCAGTACGTTGAATAAACTTTCGTTAGAAGCGAGATTCGAGAGTTACGCAGGCGATGAGTCACAATAACGTGGCTGAAGTATGTTGACCAGACCACACACTAGAAGTTGAAGGGACGACGACGTTTCGGTCCGTCCTGGACCATTCTCAAGTCGCTTGTGCTTGTTCGCTTGTTCGAGAGTACTCACCGTGTTTATCACGCTAAATGCTTTTAGGTGTACACCTAGTGTATTAGTCCCGCTGATTGTCTTATGGATACAGCGAGTCTACCCACAGACATTCATAGTGACCAATACACTCACTGTATCCATGAGCCATTCAGTGGACCCTAATAC
>WNGS01005997.1:10293148-10348435 GCA_020271785.1 Procambarus virginalis | reverse complement strand
GGAAATAAGGCAGGAGTGTCTGTGAGGAAAGATCGCTGGAGGTGCAGCAGACCAGAGGCCAGAGAGATCACTGGTGGTGCAGCAGACCAGAGGCCAGAGAGATCACTGGTGGTGCAGCAGACCAGAGGCCCGAGAGATCGCTGTTGGTGCAGCAGACCAGAGGTCAGAGAGATCACTGGTGGTGCAGCAGACCAGAGGCCAAAGAGATCACTGGTGGTGCAGCAGACCAGAGGCCAAAGAGATCACTGGTGGTGCAGCAGACCAGAGGCCAAAGAGATCACTGGAGGTGCAGCAGACCAGAGGCCAGAGAGATCACTGGAGGTGCAGCAGACCAGAGGCCAAAGAGGTCGCTGTTGGTGCTACAAAGCAGAATTCACAAAGAAAATAGAGAATAAGGAATTAAAGAGACTTGCAGCCTGGGATGACTTCTTTTGTTGCAAGATGCGTAAAATCGTGTTAAACACAGCTTGCCTCACCACCAAAGAACAATAACAAGTCCAAGAATGACAGAATTTAATTCAAGCAACAAAACAAGTCAGTCAATGTCGCACAATGTTCAAGCGCTTCCATTTTCTGATCTCACTGAACTCCTTTGCATTCTTTGAGCATATTATTTGCATAACAACGCTTTTCTCGTGCTTTGGGCAAAATATTTGATGCCTATTAAATGTTAAATAATTATTTATGAATAACGGAATTGGTGTACATAAGCAAAGAGACTTGTATGATCCCAGAATGGAAGCAAATCTACTGTGTTAAGACAAGCCTTTCTCCCTCACATTCGTCTCCTTCGCTGTGTGCTCTAGATGTTCCTCGTCGTCCACAGAGAACAATACCAGGCACCACAACATTCCTCATGCTGGCAAGGAATGCTCAAGTGGCAGATGACGACCATTGTGAGGTGATGTAGCGCTTGCCCTTTGCTTTCTGTGATCTCATATTGAGGTTGTGTTGGCAGATAGAGCTCCTTGGCGCGGTGTTCTAATATCATTGCCAGTCGAAACGCACAAACTGAAGGAAAAAAGACGACTGTTGACTCCTGCAGCCCCTCTGAGACACAAACCAGGGTTTTACACAACTCTGTTTTGTTAAAAAAACTCCCTTGACTTTTTTACTGTAAAAAAACAGTCAAAAAAAGACTGTTGACTACTGCTCCAGGATAAATACCGGAGAGGAAATTCGTTCAACGTTTATATTTTCCATTCTCTTTATATACAGCACGTCGCATTTTGACGTATACTTTACCTAAGGCCAAAAACTGTTGTTCTAACTAGAAAAGAGTAGCGGCTAACGAAAATTACTTAATGTCTCGATTTCTGTTAGGATAGAGAACTTTAGTACCACAGTTTCTTGACGTTGGGAACGCTCGCGAGAACGGGCTGATTCGTCACCCCATTTCAGCTAGGTAACAGAGGTTGATTTAATGTTTAGGCATTGTCAAATGTATTCCAACAGTAGAGTTGCAAATCTGGCAACCTTTCCTGTCTGCTGGAGCCTGTGGGTAGAACTGGAAGAGAGTCAGTAGAAGTAAATGGCTCGTGTGTTCTATACTGGCCATTTATTATATGGTTCGGAGTCTCACGGTCATTACAATAGCGAGTTTCCAGGAATAGGATGGCCCTTATGTGCCTCAGTTTGTTCTCTCTGCTTGATTAATTGTCAGTAAGTTGTTTGGGAAGTGTGTGAGGTAATTTCTTGGTAAATAAGATATTTATTCATTCGGGTTGACAGTTAGGAGATTCTTAGTTACTGCCACCTTGTTAGACTGGTTTAGCCGCTTGATTATCAATAATACTCGTGCATGAACCGTCAGCTTGATAAGCTGACATTTTTCTAGGGAGATTCTCGGTGAGGAATTGGAGTTCATTTGCAGCTGCCGAGCATGCACTCTCCAGCAGTCAACTGGGGCCTCAACAACCACTTGCAACCTCACTCAGAGGCCCACTCCGCCCACATTCAGAGCTGGACAATGGGTCTCCGGTTCTGTTTTATATAAATTATTTATATCATCTGTCGTAATTAATATAAATATTTAATGAGCACGTAATCTGTCATTATGTGTAAGAGAAAATTCATCGACATCAGTTGTCATATTCATGTTATGTTATGGCACCATGTCAACTTACCTTTTTGACAGCCGAACGCTGTCAGTTGCAGACTTGATTGCACATGTCTGGCTGTCAATAACTCACATCGTATCTCAAACCTTAAATCCAACCACTGTATTTATAATTTATGGATACATCTAGGCAGCTTAATGTGGTCTTGAAAAGTTGATGAGCTTCTATCATCAACATTTGACAGCTAAAAGATGACCGCCAAAAAACTAGTATATATTTTGTCCTCACATAATCAAAGACAGCTGACTCATCTCCTCAACCTGAACCAAGGAGAGCAATCGCAACAGATAAGACAAAGAGTTTTAAGTCGCCACCCAGGTCAACGACCTAACATGTCCTTCCTCCACCTCTCCTTCCCAGCCTGGGGCCCCTTCGCTAGACTGGTTCAGGGTTACCTTAGGTCAACAGCATTATGATGGCATTTCCTCCCGCTGGCAGCAGAGAGAACAGGTGAATGACCGGACAAGGGCATGTCTTGTATTCTATTGACGTTACGAGATAGATTCAGTCGAGGGTCGCTCCCTGACAGAGGGGCATGCGTGTGTTTTATTCTGATGACTTCCACTGTCAGTGGGCGCTAGAGGCCACCAAACTCATCATGAGAAACCTGGTGTTGACTATCGCACATGAAGAATATGCTGACCATCTTAACCGTAGACTATATCAACTATCTCACATATAGACTGCGTTGACTATCCCCAGTTGATATGATAACTATCGCCTCGTGCTGAGCAGAAAGTTTTCTACACTCCCGAGCTCTCATTAATGCACTTTCACAGTTACTGCCCTCAAAATCTTTTGCAATCAAAGAGTGATGAAATTCAAAATAATATAAAGTATTGTCTAATTTCTTAATCTGGATTGGGCAAACGTCGTTTATTGTAAGTTATAATTATTATATATATATATATATATATATATATATATATATTATATATATATATAATATATATATATATATATATATATATATATATATAAACAGAAAATGCTTCTACTGCTGCTCCTTCCTCTGTGTTCTCTTCGGCCATCTCCTTTCTCTCTTCTTCTCCTCCTTCTTCCATTTGGCCCCCAACTCGTCTTCCGGAAGAGTCATGAAGGACATCTGGAGCACCGAGCCGTTTAGTTCCACGTTGTTGACGTGACCAGTTGGGTCCCCAGCCTGGAGCGTCCTGCCCCGGGTCCTCGAGGCTAGGCCAGAGGGACCTCAGTGTAAGACCACAGCGAGATCACTGATTCATTTACCTCAACGCGTGGCAAAGTGAGCTCTGTGATGTGGCGAAGTCGGTTCCGTGATGTGGCAAAGTGAGCTCTGTGATGTGGCGAAGTGGGTTCCGTGATGTGGCAAAGTGAGCTCTGTGATGTGGCGAAGTGGGCTTCGTGATGTGGCAAAGTGAGCTCCGTGATGTGGAAAGTGGGCTTCGTGATGTGGCAAAGTGAGCTCCGTGATGTGGCAAAGCGAGCATTGTAGTGTATTGTGAGAATATGATAACTGGTGGGTGATCTGAGTGATGTGATAAAGTGAGCGAAGCAATGGGAACGAATCGCACGACGAATCGACAAATCAGAGTTCAGTGATGTGACAATAAGCTTAACGATGCAACAGAGCAAGCACATTATTACAATAAAATGTACAATCAGATATATAATATAGTGACGTCAAGAGACACAGCAACGAAAGCAAAACCATTGGCGATTGTAAGATAAAGTGTCAGCGCAAACTATACGAACGAGTCAAATGACGAGAAAGGAAAATATGTACAGTGTTGTAGAGTGTATAGTGTGTGGTACAGGCTTTGTTGTTAGAGTGAGCGTCGTATGAACCGACACCCATCACTCAGTTTCCTTCTTGACACTCATCTTCACTCTCCCTCTTTGGCAGCTGTGTCTAGTGTAGTCACTTTTTCCCCTTTGGAAGCTGTGTCTCGTTTAGTCTCTCTTCCCTTTGGAAGCTGTGTCTAGTGTAGTCACTTTTTCCCCCTTTGGAAGCTGTGTCTAGTGTAGTCTCTTTCTCCCCCTTTGGAAGCTGTGTCTAGTGTAGTCTCTTTCTCCCCCTTTGGAAGCTGTGTCTAGTCTAGTCTCTCTCCCCCTTTACCCCATTGATTCTTACGATTCGTCTCCTCCCCCTAATACCCATCAATTACCTTACCTTTCCCCTCTCTATTGACACCCATCAATCGTGTCCCCTTTCCCTACCCGCTAACACCCATCACCCACAACCCCAACTCCCCCTCCCTAAAGAGCCCCTTAACCCATGGAGAGATTGCTGCCAGCATCAGCCAGCTCCTCACCTTTGTCTCGGGAGAAAAATGATTGACCTACTTTCCTCCACCTGTAACCTTTTTGCCGGGCAGGTCACTCGCCGGCACGGTGACGACACTCAGTTTTCCCCTTTCTCTGCTTGGCCTTCCATTGCTGAGGGAAAGTCACTCTGGCTGGTGGACATATATTTAAAAAAAAATCCCTCGTCAGCTTCTAATTCCGAGACTCAAATTACCGTCAATTTGTACAAACACTTAAATTTTCTTGTCTTTTTCTTCTGGAAGCTTTGCAACATCCTTCGTTCCTCCAGTATGCCGGTGCTCCTGGGTACATCAGTATGTACCCAGGAGCATCAGTATGTACTTCGTTCCTCCAGTATGGTACATCAGTGTGCCACCATACTGTAGGTGAGTTATCTGCCGGCGTCTTGGAGAAACTGCCAGAGGTTAACCCATCACTTCCATCTTCTCTCGTATTTGACCAAAGGACCGCTTGTGGCTCCTCCCTGGCACCTGACCTTCGTGGAGTGAGGGAGATGAGAGAGGGAATGCTGGTCTTACAGCCACTATACGCTATATCTGCGCAGGACATGTAAATTACGTTACATCTGCGCAGGATGAGTATGATCGACCTATGGAACTAGCACTTGTACATAAAGGTTGTCCTGGACACATATATTCCACTAGCATATGGATTCACCAGATTAAACAGACATTGCACTGTAAGTTACACAAGGAGCTTTAATTGAACACTGAGTCGCCACTGTACATGCGAAGCTTGCATTGCACACAAGAAGCTGGCATTATACACATGATGCTTGTACTGTATACATAAAGCTGGCACTGTACACATATAATCGACGTTCTGAATCGGTGGTTTGCGCCAACTTGACCAATTAGGTGATGGTAAATAGTACGAGGGAATGGCGACCTTCACTTTCCAGTTGGGAAAAAATGCAGGTTTATCTTGGCAAGACTCTGGACGGCTCTCCTCCTTTCCGCCTTTCTCCTCCTCCGCGCCTTCTCCCAGTCTTCTTTCCCTTCTCCTTCTCTCCCATTCCTTCATCTTATCCCCCCTCCCCTGTTCTATAATACCCTACTATTTCCTCCTTTTCCAAAATTACAGCTCCACCCCTGTGCCAGGTAAGTCCACTACGGGCTCACCATAGCCCGTGCTACTTGCCCCGCTACTGTGCCAGGTAAGCTACGGGCTCACTATAGCCAGTGCTACTTTGAACTTTTAGTTCCCAGCAGCTGAATCTAAAACAACAACAACGAACAACTCCTTTTCCCCCCGTTCATTTCCCTTCAGTGTCCCAACTTGTGTCACAAGACACGAGTCTTGATCACGGGTTAGCCACGGTCGACAGGCCCTCCTATGCCACGGACAAATCATCGTAGGTCACGGTCAACAACCCCTCATAGAACGGTCGACAACGTCCATAAATCATAGTCGACAGGAACTCGCAAAACCAGAGCCGACAAGCACTCGCAGGCTCCAGTCGACAAGCACTCACAGGCTCCAGTCGACAAGCACTCACAGGCTCCAGTTGACAAGCACTCGCAGGCTCCAGTCGACAAGCACTCACAGGCTTTAGTCGACAAGCACTCGCAGGCTTCAGTCGACAAGCACTCACAGGCTCCAGTCGACAAGCACTCACGACAAGCCTTCATAGGCAACGGCCGAAAAGCGAGTCTGATAACAACAAGGTTCTAAGCGGGTTAGGGCCCCTGTTAACTTGTCGGCGGCAGACCACAAGCGTCGACCTACACGGGAAAGCCATTATGGAACGCGACTCTAAGCACCGGGATACACATTAATGTATACGAGATTACCAGTAATTATATATGCGGTAGAGATAGTGAGACAGGGTGTAGGTGATAGTGTATGAGGAAGACACACACACACACACACACACACACACACACACACACACACACACACACACACACACACACACACACACACACACACACACACACATCTCACAGGGGCCGGTGGCTGACTGGACAGCACGTGGGACGCGTGATCCTGTGGTCCCGGGATCGATTTCCGACACCGGCGAGAAACAATGAGCAGTTTCTTTCACCCTGATGCCCCTGTTACCTAGCAGTAAATAGGTACCTGGGAGTTAGTCAGCTGTCATGGGCTGCTTCCTGGGATGTGTGTGTGTTTGTGTGTGTGTGTGTGTGTGTGTGTGTGTGTGTGTGTGTGTGTGTGTGTGTGTGTGTGTGTGTGGTGTGTGTGTGTGTGTGTGTGTGTGCGTGTGTGTCTGTGTGTGTGGTGTGGGGGAAAAATAGTAGTTAGTAACAGTTGATTGACAGTTCAGAGGCGGGCCGAAAGAGCAGAGCTCAACCCTCGCAAACACAACTAGGTGAATACAACTAGGTGAATACACACACACACACACACACACACACACACACACACACACACATACACACACACACACACACACACACTGCCTCCGAAGAGAGAGAATTCGAAAAATTAATATTAGAGAGTTGAACAATTATGCATTGATGAACTACTACATAAAAAAAATACTTGGAAACGATGAACAAATTCATTCTCACTCAAAAAGAGTAAAAGTGGCAGTACAAGGAGCGCCTGTTTTTTGAGCAGATAACATAATTGGACTGAAGAATAATGGACCATTTCTCACAGAGAATTACGAGGTAGTATGAGAGAAACTCAGCAGAACATTCATAGAACTCTACGTGCATCGGTAAGGAAATGTACCAGAGCTAGATGAAGGAGGGGCCCAGCCAGGCAGTTATCTTGAGGTTATCTTGAGATGATTTCGGGGCTTTTTAGTGTCCCCGCGGCCCGGTCCTCGACAAGGCCTCCACCCCCAGGAAGCAGCCCCTGACAGCTGACTAACACCCAGGTACCTGTTTTACTGTTAGGTAACAGGGGCATAGGGTGAAGGAAAAACTCTGCCCATTGTTTCTCGCCGGCGCCTGGGATCGAACCCAGGACTACAGGATCACAAGTCCAGCGTGCTGTCCGCTCGGCCGACCGGCTCCCGGTCGGCCATCTCCCAGTGTTTGAAACAATTAAGTAACTAGTGAAGAATTATGCTCATGAAAGAGTTGAATATATAAACACCGGGGGAAGCGGACAATATATCACAATGGACACTACAAAGGAGGCTGAGGGTTTAAGCAAGATATTTGCACTCAAAGGAACTGAATAACAATCTGTAAGTAGAAATTAAATATTCCAGACGACCCTCATAACCTTATGACTAATGACAAATGCTTTCCAGTCAATAATACTTAAAAACGTGGCTCCGCATCTGGTAATTTTATCTGCTTGACGTATGTCAAAATAAATAATTGGTTAAGATAATTATATGCGGATACTGTTAATAGTCCAGCATGAAATTTGGTTTAATTTTCCTTCTTATCAGTTAAGGAATTCTCCCTCGTGTGTGCAACATTTAAAAATTAGTTATCTCTCGATAACCTGAATTAGGATAATGATACTTATGGCGAACTGAATCCTATTTTTCCTATTGCTTGAATTTAGTGGATGATTTAAATGCGCTACACAAGACGAACTTTGCCAACACAAATGTCGTCGTGAATATACATTCACTTGTTTTAAGCTTAGCAAAACTTTACTAACAAGATAAAAGCAGCAACTCCTAATCCCAAATTTAGTGTTATAGGTGGCAATTATATCTATAATCAGATGATAGAGAATGAATGCAGAGAGGCCTAATTATACTACTATTTATTATGGAATTTTCAAATCATTAAACCAATGTAAGTCTTGACAACAGAATATTAACTTCAATACAAAATGACACGAGACAATAAATAACTTAGCACCGAACAAGCTTAATAAGATTCTGCTCGTCCAGATAATAATCAACAAGCTATTACGTCTCGAAGATCATTTGTCAGAATAATTACTAACAGAAATAACTAGTAGAAATGGTACATAAAACGAATAGTATTAGCTCACTTGTCACAGCAATATCATCAGGAATAAGTTGATAATCAGTAATAATCACACATGATGCAGTCAAAAATCCACAAACATTACGATCATTTCTCCATACACATCTCCACACTGAAAAATCCTCCAGGCAGGGCATTTAAATAATTTGATGGCATGAGGACATTAAATGTTTAATAACCATTATGAAAAACCTTTTTTAAGTAACATCTTTTAATAAAATTGGGTCACACTGAAATTTCACATAAGACCAATAAGATAGGTATCACATATATGTATTTCAGTCATACCCGAATAGTCAAGCTTGCTCTCAATGTTTCAAACATTGAGCTCAATGTTCGAAACATTGTGCTCAATGTTCCAAACATTGTGCTGAATGTTCAAAACAATTTCTGTGCTATGCGTGAAGAGGAGGCTTAGAAGGTTAGGAAGAGGGATGCTGTAAGCCCTATCCTGTGTTCGCTCGTCACATTCGTGCGAAGCAGACGTTGATTGCATACCAATATTAATCAATCCCTGAGGGTAGTTGATTGATAGGCTTGACGAGCCTGCTAACTAGGTATTACAGAAGTTCTTGGTTCCGGAGATTCAGCCTCCAGTATTCGTGTATGCAAATGCCCCCATTGAATAATCGTAGTTTCTCATACTCGTTCAGTGCCTCGATGTTCTGCACAATCGTCTCTTCACCTACAGTTATGTGTCACACAGGTGAAGTAAGGAAAGGAGTTAACTGCACAGCTGTTAAAGACTGTGACGGAACCACAATTATATATATATATATATATATATATATATATATATATATATATATATATATATATATATATATATATATATATATAACTGAAAACTCACACCCCAGAAGTGACTCGAACCCATACTGCCAGGAGTAACGCAACTGGTATGTACAGGGACGCCTTAAACCACTTGACCATCACGACCGGACAAAAGGAAGTGATAGCCGAAGCTATATGAACCACTTCCCCGCCGGCACTCGGATGGTAATCTTGGGCATAGCATTTTATCAAATCACCTCATTTTTGGGGGCAACACGTGAGGAACACAAATGCAAACAAGCCTGAATGGTCCCCAGGACTAGATACAATATATATATATATATATATATATATATATATATATATATATATATATATATATATATATATATATA
The DNA here is from genome assembly GCA_020271785.1 of Procambarus virginalis. NCBI lineage: Eukaryota > Metazoa > Arthropoda > Malacostraca > Decapoda > Cambaridae > Procambarus > Procambarus virginalis. The sequence goes on along the minus strand of WNGS01005997.1, from coordinate 10,338,913 downwards.
TATATATATGTCACTACTGGTTCTTCAAAAAGTAAAAAATAGACAAATATACAGTTGATATTACATTTGTTGATGTAAACACTCGAGAGCAATGAGTGACGCGTTGAGCTGTGTCGAGGAGGTTTGGCCGTGTACAGAGAGCAGTGTAACTGGTGTAACACGAGGAGAGGTACACACGTCTCTCCTGGGCGAGGCTCCTCTCCTCCCTCCTCCACTGTCAACATTCACAATCCTGACCTTTTCATGATTGAAACCGTCGAGGTTTTCTGTTTATATTGTAAGTGATTTTCTTGCGTCGAAGTCTTTGGTTAGGCTGAAAGTTTCATTGGCTAATACAATGTGATTTATGTTGCAGTTTGTTCTTCACTCCAATTACAGGGTCCCCGAGAGGTTAAACTGAGCAGTGTTTCTTTTGGTAGAGCTTCTGTGTCTAAAGTTTTATGTTTAAATATCCAGTTATTTCCCTTCAAGCAAGGACAATATTGTTCAGTCACGTAAAAAACAACTTATCTGCAAGAGCAAATTGCATCAAAATTCTAATTTTCTTTAGTGTTTGTGTTCCCAGTTTTCTGTGACCAACCACACAATTTGTAATTGACAATCCAGGCTTGTTTTGTAGACTTAAGTCCATTAAGAGATCCATTTGGACTTAAAAGGTCTAGCTGGACGTTTCTCCACATTTACGAAAACTCTTGCGACGTTGACATAAGTCTGTGGTGGCATTGAGCGACCACCTTGTCAGGAGAAGGTCAGTGGACCAAACCAATACTTTGTGCACCATAATACGTAACTTAACCCCGTTTTNCTCGAATGGGTCAATAGGCCTTTTACAGTTTCATTAACTCTTACATTCTTTTTAACTTATATATTTAAGCAAGTGTACAAGGATCAACAAAAACCAGAATATGGTACCAGGCATAAACGCTTTTTTTGCAGGCACAAATTTGGGGTATATAAGTAACGTTCCAGTTGGGAAGAGCAGAAGTAAAGATGTGTCTAATGGGAAGGACAACTGACAGGACACTCAAAATTTAGGAAAAACATTGGGCCGTAGTAGTAACATGGTGACAATACTACCTGTTATCTCAGTAGTAATGAGACATGCAGTTGAACATGTTTCAAGAATTTATTGGATAGTTATCTGGGTAGTAGAGGTTCTAAATGCGACCTGCCTAGGAAGGCAAGTATAAGCCTGTTGCGATATTCCATAATTGTTATGTCCTCACGGTTTTATACAATTTCTGAAAAAAGGCCGAACACACGGCCTTCATGCATAACAAATTGCTAAGATCCGTATCATATTTTAATATATACACGAAACTTTCCAGCAGAGCCTGTTATTTGTATATGGAGCCTCCCAGCAGGCATTCTGTTGTTTTATACAGGAAACTACCCAGCACTCTGATTTGTATACGGAACATTCAAGTAGACAGTCTATTGTTTGATAAACGAAACCTTTTAGCAGACACTCTGTTTTGTATAGGAAGTCTTCCAGCAGACAAATTGCTTTGTATGCCATTTCTTAATGCATCGCCGTATAGAATGCTGCTGCTTGTGCATTCCCCTTGCAACATGCAGTGCTGTTCCTTCAGCTTGAAACATTATAGCTTCCCTACGTTCAATAAAAATTATTATTATTATTATTATTATTATTATTATTATTATTATTATTATTATTATTATTATTATCATTACTATTATCATTATTTATTATTATTACTGTATTATTATTAATTTTTTTAATTATTAATATGTTGTATTATTATCAATATAGAGAAGGAAAAAGGAAAAGGAAGAGGAGGAGATGGATGAGAAAGATAACATAAAGAATATGCAAGAAACTAAATAAAATGAAGAAAGATTAGGACAAAAAAATGATATACGCGAGGACTAACAAAATGTTATTAATGGCAAATTGGAAATTAGCAGGTAAAACTAAATAAAACATTTCGAGGCCAGGGATGAAAGGACTGATGACCAACAGTGTAAAGTTCAATCGCCACAACACTCAAGTGTCCTCCAGATTTGGTGTGTTAACTCTTCACACAAAATTCCACTTAATGAGAGAGCTCTTGGGGGAGATGTCTGCTTAAGTCCACCAACAAAAACATGTCCTTCTAGTATTTGTTCTTTTATTTGTTTTCAGAAGTTGGCCTCGTTTTGCCTTCCTGAACCAGCCCGCCACCTTGAGGAACTGGTGGCAGGCGCCAGGGAGAAAGTATACCTTCCCTTCACCTCCTTCCCTCCTCCTCCCTGTTTCCTCCCCTACGTAATATTACGTCCTTTCGCCTCTTATTCTTGTCCTCATCCTTCTCCTCCTCCTCTTGCTATGTTCTTCTTGTCTTCCTCCTTGTAGTTCTCTGTCTTTCTCTTTCTTACATGTTCCCCGCCTCTTTTCCTTCTCCTCTTCCTCCTCCTACTCTCCATATCTTAGCCTTCAAGTTGCATATGAGGTGACCTCCTTCTCTCCCGGTGTTGACAATTGAGCTCATTCTCAGGCTTAGAAACTTTCGCACAGTGTTAAATTGTGTTATAATATTATATTGCTCCTACAGTGCTGTGTTATAATGACTCGCTATGGTGTTGTATTATGCGAAATATTGGAGTCAACGAGTGGAGTGCCACAGTGGTTCTAGCGCCAATCCAGTTTCTAGTATATGCCAACAATGCGACAGAAAAAATTGGTCCATTATGTCAACAATATAAAGGATGCAGAGTAATGAGAAGAACCAATGCAGAGAGGGGCGTCTGTGATACAATAAATACAGGCCAGTAAAGTTCAGGTGAATGGAATCCGTGATACCTTGCCAAAGGATCTTAAACAATCAAGTGGTTTGGAAAATGGCTGCAAGACTTTTACCGAACCAAATGCAATGTTATGAGGGCCGGAACTGCAGAGAGAGAAAACCTGTACAAGAATTTAAGATGAGGGGAATTTTTTACTTCTTTTTGCATCAGAAAAAGAGGAATGATCTGGCAGTAGATATAACCCCAAATCAAATGTCAAAGTCACACATTATCAAACTAACGTCAAAGACACATGCCAAACTGGCCAACGTTGGTGGAGTATCAGTACGTTTGTAGCAATGCTAGACACAGTACTGAATACGCAGCATCAGCATGGAACTCATATCTGAAGACAAAAATTATAACAGTTCCAAAAAATGCAAAAGGGAAAGTTCTTGAGTTAAGAGACCTGATCGAGCCACCAGCAAAGAACGAGTAAACTATTTCTAACCACACTGAAGGATACGAGAAATAGGGAAGGCATGATAACGACATATAAGATTCTAACGAGAATTTGCCAAGTAGAGAATGAAGGATTATTCAAAGCTAAGAACAGCAAAACGTGAGAAGAAGGGAGAGTGAATGAGAGTGGGAGATGGGAGGAGGAGAGAACAGGGAAAGAGAGAGGGAGATGTCAGAGATGAGGTTAAGTGGAAAGAGATGGAAGAATAGGGTGGGGGGAGAGAGAGGGAATGTGAGAGAGGAGGTAAAGAGGGAAGAGATGGAAGGATAGGAGGAAGGACGAGAAAAGATGTGAGAGGTGAAGTCTGATATGTTGAGGGAGAGGAATAAATGGTGGAGAGTGTATGGAGAAGAGAGAGATAACGGAGATGAGAGGATAAGGATTAGGTGTGTGTGTGTGAAATTGTAATTATGGATTCAAGCAGGTATACCGCTCTCAGAATCCATTTTTTTCTTGTTTTACAATTTTGCTCAATGATTCAGGCAGATATTTTCATGACCAATGGACATAAAATGGGTGTTAAATAGGTGAGAACAGCCTGTTGATAGATTGTCGCTTTCAATGATTTTATTGATAAAAAGAAAATTAAACAGCATATTTAAATTTAATCGACAAAACTTGAATATATTAAAAATAGAACAAAGAGATTTCTTGCAGAGGCCTCTCTTAAATTCAGTAAAGTTAATTACTATGACCGAATAAGGTTGCAAAACTGGGTGGCGGCGGTCACCAAACACACACACACACGCACGCACACACACACACACACACACACACACACACACACACACACACACACACACACACACACACACACACATACACAAGGAAAGAAATGATCACTACCTACAAAATTCTCAGAGGATTTGACAGGGTAGATAAGGATAACTGTTTAACACGGGTGGTACGCGAACAAGGGGACACAAGTGGAAACTGAGTACCCAAATGAGCCACAGGGACGTTAGAAAGAGTTTTTTCAGTGTCAGAGTAGTTAACAGGTGGAATGCATCAGGTAGTGGATGTGGCGGAGGCTGACTCCATACACAGTTTCAAATGTAGATATGATAGAGCCCAGTAGGTTCAGGAATCTGTACACCAGTTGATTGACAGTTGAGAGGGGGAACCAAAGAGCCACAGCGCAACCACCGCAAGCACAACTAGGTGAGTACACTCACACACACACACACACACTTAAGCGACCAACATCAACAGACACGCCGCAGGTATTCTTAAATGATCGCTGAAGACAATGTCTGGCTAAAGAGCACTTGAACAATAAGCAGAAAGCTGTAGGTGTTGTTGCTGGAGGGAGGGAAGGTGCGAGGGAGAGATGGAAGGGGGAGGGAGGGAGAAAGAGAGAGAGAGAGAGAGAGAGAGAGAGAGAGAGAGAGAGAGAGAGAGAGAGAGAGAGAGAGAGAGAGAGAGAGAGAGAGAGAGAGAGAATAGGGAAGGAAAGGGAGGATGGAAAGGAGAGAGAGAAGGTGGAAAGGATATTGTATGAGAAGGAAAGTGGGAAGGAGAGATAAAACTGACGTCGGGGACGGAGAGAGACAGACTTCCCGTCCTTTAGACACCGTGTTTAAGTTTTAAGAACAACAGGCGTACAAGACATGTGGACCGGCTTCCAGTTTAAGATCAATTACCTCGAATATCTCTCGTTGAAGCGTACAGTGAATCAGTGACTTCGTCAGTAATGACCTACAGCACGAACTACCACAGCAAATGAGCTCCTCTGGTCGTTCTTGAATTTGCGTTTCTTTATTGTACACTTTATACTCATAAGGAGAATTCGATGGAAAAAAAAAGAGGAGTTTACTGATAATTTGTTATCTGTCAGTACGTTCCCTCGTAGTGTAGCTGGCAATTTATCTACGTGGTTTTGTGTGGTGTGGTCATTAAACGAATTATTCTGAGATATCTCAGTATTATATAGTTGTTTGCCTTGACATGTATTGATCACTTGTTTGTGGTGTATTGACTATGTCGGGAGGCACTCCTGGCCCCCATCGGTAATTGTTATACTCGTGTGTAGAGTATTATTGTCCAGGTCAGGAGGAACTCCTGGTCGACCTCGGTAATTGGGATGGGGACGTGTGTTGGTCTTTTATTCAGTGGATGCCAACTGGGGGACATGACTGGCACTTGTCCAGAGAAACGTAGCAAGTGTTGGGTCAAGGCTGCACGCGACCACAGAACAACCTTCCTCTTCCTTCCTAGTGTCACACACACCTTCCTCAGTGGACGTGCCTCGTTCCTCGCCCACCTCTCATATAACCTCTCTAGCAGGGAGCTGAAGTCCGTAGCGGAACGCCAACCTTCAAGACTAACCGTTGTAAAGAAACTGAAACATAACGAAGACCCAACACTGCCACACCAGGTTTCTGACAAATGATTGATTACGTAATTCAGTCTCTGACCATCTCAGGGGGTGGGGCAGGAAGAAGGAAACTATCAGGGAAAGCGCCAAGCCATTACGACTATAGAACTGGGAAGGGGTCAGGATAAGGATTTGGGATGGGACGGGAGAAAGGAATGGTGCCCAACCACTTGGACGGTCGGGGAATTGAACGCCGACCTGCATGAAGCGAGACTGTTGCTGTACCGTCCAGTCCAAGTAGATGGGCGGGAAAGGGGGAAGAAAACTATCAAGAGAAAGCGCCAAGCAATTATGACTATATAACACTGGAAAAGGGTCAGGATAAGGATTTGGGATGGGACTGGGGGAAGTAATGATGCCCAACCACTTGGACAGTCGGGGATTGAACGCCGCCCTGCAAGGGGGACGGGCTAGGGGGTAAGGGAAAGGTGGAAACACTTACATCCCCAACATCACACAAGTTGACCAATGTCTGCATCTTGCCGCAATATCGCACGATAAATTTCTCTTCGGCGAACTCGTTTTTCCTCCCTTCTATTAAATCCTAGAGCGATCCTTATAATCTCAAGTAAGCTATTACGTCTAATTACGAGGTACGGGATAATTTATCGCGACTCTTGAGTTAGTCTTGTTGGCAAAGTGGCAGTGGCTCTCTTGATTCCGGTCATATATATAGAGTTGCCGCGCCTTGAAGCCTGCGAGGTTGGTTCCTCTTGGGCGGTGAGGGCTTTTAAGCACCTCATTGTTAGCCAATATATTGAATATTATTACATGGTGCTGGAACTCCTTTGGGGGTGGTTTTTACCCCTGCTTCATCAGTTGTTTTATGCGTCTATCTACCTCTCAATTTTCCTTCTTTCATTATATAATGCGATTCATTTTTGCTTGTGTTGTATGATTGGTAATACATGGTTATTAATTACCTATTCCAATACATGGTAATCAATCAGTTATGTGTGTGTGTGTTTTATCGTGATGAATTATTGTGTGTTGAACTATGTCAGCTGCTTGTTTTTACTAATAGCAGCTGTTTGTGTTTACTAATACCAGTTGTTTGTGTTTACTAATACCAGCTGTTTGTGTTTACTAATACCAGCTGTTTGTGTTTACTAATACCAGCTGTTTGTGTTTACTAATACCAGCTGTTTGTGTTTACTAATAGCAGCTGTTTGTGTTTACTAATAGCAGCTGTTTGTGTTTACTAATACCAGTTGTTTGTGTTTATTAATACCAGCTGTTTGTGTTTACTAATACCAGCTGTTTGTGTTTACTAATAGCAGCTGATTGTGTTTCCTAATACCAGCTGTTTGTGTTTACTAATACCAGCTGTTTGTGTTTACTAATACCAGCTGTTTGTGTTTACTAATACCAGCTGTTTGTGTTTACTAATACCAGCTGTTTGTGTTTACTAATACCAGCTGTCCCTGTTTTCCCCAGATCAACACATGGGTTCGAAGTTTGTGTTACTCAGAGCAGCTGTCAGTGCCTACTCTAAATTATCGATTTGTATTTCCTTGCATAATTTTCTTTTCACGACTTTGCCTTTAACCAGTTTACCAATATTAGTTTTTCATTGTTTATCAAGTGCAGCAGTTTGTATTTATCACTGAACAGCTGTTTGAGTTTTACACACAAAATTAGTTATTCATATTTACATTATCGCTGTCCGTGTTTATTATACACGTAGATCATTCTATATATGTACCCTAATCAGCTGTTCTTGTTTATAAACGGAATGACCGAACACGCCCCAGCGGCCTCTAACCCTCGCTCAGAATATCATAGTCAGGTTCCTTGTTATTGACACTCCACACAATACGTAATTATATTACACAAACATAACAGTTGTTTAGGTCATTATCTTCGTTAACAATAAAAATATACACTCTCCTGTTGAATGGCATATTCATTCGAATATTTAAACGCCATCTTATTTGCAAATATTAGTTTTTACTGTTTTAATCCAAGTGTTTATGAGACAGTTCTTCAGGGGTGTGTGGTTGTGTCCGGGGCCCATTAGGAGCCATGTTTGTGGGGGACGAGGGCGCTGGTACTCGCCTCCATGCTGCATATGACCCCACGCTGCAAGATGTTTAAGCATACAATGGCTTAGTTAATTCACTGTTTATTTTTCATGATCCCCGTTTATGGTAGGGATTAATATATCGTAATAGGATTTGTGTCAATATGATTGTATATCCTCCTCTACTGGACATGGTTGGCCACATTAGAACACAAATTAGAGATTTTTTCTCAAGTGAAAACTAGTGCTTCTGTAGAATTAATTCATTTGTTTTGTAAGCTCGATATAGCAGTACACACCGAACGTTTTAAGGACTCCCTTATAGGTATGATGGTGCATAACACACTTTTTTACGAATGCCTTATCTCTGCTTGAGATAAAATTACAGTGTTTTTTCAGAGTTCTAGGTTAATCGAAACAACAAAAGACCCAAGAGCTGCTAGTTACCATTTCCAGTGTTTCAGTGTGATAATAAAGATGAAAAACATTCTGGTTGACTGGCTCTTTCCGGCATCCGAGGAGACTGAAGAGCTCCAAAACCTGCGACTATTAACTTTGAATACATTTATAACAAAAAAGGTACATTTTTGCGTATATATATGTATATATATATATATATATATATATATATATATATATATATATATATATATATATATATATATATATATACGAAAAGGTTAAATTAATTATTCTAGCAAGAATCATCTCTGTATTTTGTTTGTTCTACACTTGGGAAGGCGCTGAAATTTGACAGTGAAGCTAATTTTACAATTGACCTGAAGCTAAAAGACGCGTTTTATTGAGTGAGACAACATCTTCGGAGGCAAATGGGAAGTGGGTACAAATTAGTTTGATTGACGAAGATTAAGCCCCCCCCCCCAAGAGGTGGCACGGGCATGAATAGCCCGTAAGTGGTAGATTTTTTGTTTAGTAAATGTATACTGTATGCCGAGGTCGCATTTAATCGTCAGGTTGCTATCGCGGGGGAGGATACTGCTTGACAGTATTGATGAGGGTGTCCAGCTGCTGGACACCTTTTTTGACCAGAAGAGGGACAGTGACACTAGTTATCTAGTTGTTGTTTTAGATTTAGCTACTCAGAACAAAGTGTCCATGTAGCACGGGCTATGGTGAGCCCGTAACAAGTTAGCTAAAGCAACTGTACATATATAGCTACGAAGGATGGGGCCAAGTCAGGCGCATGTCGGCTGGGGCAGTAGGTGAGGTGTGAGCTGGGTTATCTATCTTGGTCTTGAAGATAGCAGGATGTACCGAAATGTAAGCAGGTTGTTGATAGTCTGTTTTCCATGGGAGGTCATTGTACTCGACCCTTTTATTTGTCACTGCTATTCGCGTTTCGTTGTGTTTTGCGTCAGTAACTTTAGACGGATAGTTGATGTTCGCCGCTCCCGTGTGTACTGACTGGTGTAACTGACCATGTTCTTTAAAGCAGCGTCGTAACTTGAGAGGCAGGAGAGGTATACATCTTGAGACGTTGATTCTGATCTTTATTACAGGGACAACCTTACACGGTGAGAGGCAACGAATGGCGCACATGTAGCTTGGAGAAAAAGGGGGATAAGCAGAAGTTGAGAAGAAAGGGTGGGAGATTGGAAGAGGAAGGAAGGGGGTAGGCCAAATAGAGAAAGAGTGGAGGCGGTTAGTTGGGATGGTGGTTCAGGGAGGGGAGAAGGAAGAGTGGTCTAGATTATTACTATGTCGAGGAGAAGATAGTCAACGCAACTTTCAACCAATCTGATATTGGAATGCAACTATTTGACTCCATGAGCGTCATACTGGCCCGTGGCGGTCTGCTTTTTCTTGAAGAGCTGTACTGAAGAAAAAATTCTTGGAGTAATAATATCCAATTACCAATTGCATGAAGCAACTGATTACGAAATCGGACGATTTTAGTATTTAAATAAATTACAATAAGTGGAAAATAAGGCAGGAGTGTCTGTGAGGAAAGATCGCTGGAGGTGCAGCAGACCAGAGGCCAGAGAGATCACTGGTGGTGCAGCAGACCAGAGGCCAAAGAGATCGCTGGTGGTGCAGCAGACCAGAGGTCAGAGAGATCACTGGTGGTGCAGCAGACCAGAGGCCAAAGAGACCACTGGTGGTGCAGCAGACCAGAGGCCAAAGAGATCACTGGAGGTGCAGCAGACCAGAGGCCAGAGAGATCACTGGAGGTGCAGCAGACCAGAGGCCAGAGAGATCGCTGTTGGTGCTACAAAGCAGAATTCACAAAGAAAATAGAGAATAAGGAATTAAAGAGGCTTGCAGCCTGGGATGACTTCTTTTGTTGCAAGATGTGTAAAATCGTGTTAAACACAGCTTGCCTCACCACCAAAGAACAATAACAAGTCCAAGAATGACAGAATTTAATTCAAGCAACAAAACAAGTCAGTCAATGTCGCACAATGTTCAAGCGCTTCCATTTTCTGATCTCACTGAACTCCTTTGCATTCTTTGTGCATATTATTTGCATAACTACGCTTTTCCCGTGCTTTGGGCAAAACAATTGATGCCCATTAAATGTTTAAAAATTATTTATGAATAACGGAATTGGTGTACATAAGCAAAGAGACTTGTATGATCCCAGAATGGAAGATAATCTACTGTGTTAAGACAAGCCTTTCTCCCTCACATTCGTCTCCTTCGCTGTGTGCTCTAGATGTTCCTCGTCGTCCACAGAGAACAATACCAGGCACCACAACATTCCTCATGCTGGCAAGGAATGCTCAAGTGGCAGATGACGACTATTGTGAGGTGATGTAGCGCTTGCCCTTTGCTTTCTGTGATCTCATATTGAGGTTGTGTTGGCAGATAGAGCTCCTTGGCGCGGTGTTCTAATATCATTACCAGCCGCAACGCACAAACTGAAGGGAAAAAGACGACTGTTGACTCCTGCAGCCCCTCTGAGACACAAACCAGGGTTATACACAACTCTGTTTTGTTAAAAAATACTCCCTTGACTTTTTTACTGTAAAAAACAGTCAAAAAAGACTGTTGACTACTGCTCCAGGATAAATACCGGAGAGGAAATTCGTTCAACCTTTATATTTTCCATTCTCTTTATATACAGCACGTCACATTTTGATGTACACTTTACCTGAGGCCAAAAACTGTTGTTCTAACTAGAAAAGAGTAGCGGCTAACGAAAATTACTTAATGTCTCGATTTCTGTTAGAATAGAGAACTTTAGTACCACAGTTTCTTGACGTTGGGAACGCTCGCGAGAACGGGCTGATTCGTCATCCCATCTCAGCTAGGTAACAGAGGTTGATTTGATGTTTAGGCATTGTCAAATGTATTCCAACAGTAGAGTTACAAATCTGGCAACCTTTCCTGTCTGCTGGAGTCTGTGGGTAGAACTGGAAGAGAGAGTCAGTAGAAGTAAATGGCTCGTGTTTTCCATACTGGCCATTTATTATATCGTTCGGAGTCTCACGGTCATTACAGTAGCGAGTTTCCAGGAATATGATGGCCCTTATGTGCCTCAGTTTGTTCTCTCTGCTTGATTAATTGTCAATAAGTTGTTTGGGAAGTGTGTGAGGTAATTTCTTGGTAAATAAGATATTTATTCATTCGGGTTGACAGTTAGGAGATTCTTAGTTACTGCCACCTTGTTAGACTGGTTTAGCCGCTTGATTATCAATAATACTCTTGCATGAACCGTCAGCTTGATAAGCTGACATTTTTCTAGGGAGATTCTCGGTGAGGAATTGGAGTTTATTTGCAGCTGCCGAGCATGCACTCTCCAGCAGTCAACCTGGGCCTCAATACCCACTTGCAACCTCACTCAGAGGCCCACTCCGCCCACACTCAGAGCTGGACAATGGGTCTGCGGGTGTGTTTTATATAAATTATTTATATCTTCTTTCGTAATTAATATAAATATTTAATGAGCACGTAATCGGTCATGATGTGTAAGAGAAAATTCATCGACATCAGTTGTCATATTCATGTTATGTTATGGCACCATGTCAACTTACCTTTTTGACAGCCGAACGCTGTCAGTTGCAGACTTGATTGCACATGTCTGGCTGTCAATAACTCACATCGTATCTCAAACCTCAAATCCAACCACTGCATTTATAATTTATGGATATATCTAGGCAGCTCAGTGCCGTCTTGAAAAGTTGATGAGCGTCTATCATCAACATTTGACAGCTAAAAGATGACCGCCAAAAAACTAGTATATATTTTGTCCTCAGATAATCAAAGACAGTTGACTCATCTCCTCAACCTGAACCAAGGAGAGCAATCGCAACAGAGAAGACAAAGAGTTTTAAGTCGCCACCCAGGTCAACGACCTAACATGTCCTTCCTCCACCTCTCCTTCCCAGCCTGGGGCCCCTTCGCTAGACTGGTTCAGGGTTACCTTAGGTCAACAGCATTATGATGGCATTTCCTCCCGCTGGCAGCAGAGAGAACAGGCGAATGACCGGACAAGGGCATGTCTTGTATTCTATTGACGTTACGAGATAGATTCAGTCGAGGGTCGCTCCCTGACAAAGGGGCATGCGTGTGTTTTATTCTGATGACTTCCACTGTCAGTGGGCGCTAGAGGCCACCAAACTCATCATGAGAAACCTGGTGTTGACTATCGCACATGTAGACTATGCTGACCATCTTAACCGTAGACTATATCAACTATCTCACATATAGACTGCGTTGACTATCACCAGTTGATATGATAACTATCGCCTCGTGCTGAGCTGAAAGTTTTCTACACTCCCGAGCTCTCATTAATGCACTTTCACAGTTATTGCCCTCAAAATCTTTTGCAATCAAAGAGTGACGAAATTTCAAAATAATAATATAAAGTATTGTCTAATTTCTTAATCTGGATTGGGCAAACGTCGTTTATTGTAAGTTATAATTATATATATATATATATATATATATATATATATATATATATATATATATATATATATATATATATATATATATAAACAGAAAATGCTTCTACTGCTGCTCCTTCCTCTGTGTTCTCTTCGGCCATCTCCTTTCTCTCTTCTTCTCCTCCTTCTTCCATTTGGCCCCCAACTCGTCTTCCGGAAGAGTCATGAAGGACATCTGGAGCACCGAGCCGTTTAGTTCCACGTTGTTGACGTGACCAGCTGGGTCCCCAGCCTGGAGCGTCCTGCCCCGGGTCCTCGAGGCTTGGCCAGAGGGACCTCAGTGTAAGACACAGCGGGATCACTGATTCATTTACCTCAACACGTAGCAAAGTGAGCTCTGTGATGTGGCGAAGTGGGTTCCGTGATGTGGCGAAGTGGGTTCCGTGATGTGGCAAAGTGAGCTCTGTGATGTGGCGAAGTGGGTTCCGTGATGTGGCAAAGTGAGCTCTGTGATGTGGCGAAGTGGGCTTCGTGATGTGGCAAAGTGAGCTCCGTGATGTGGCAAAGTGGGCTTCGTGATGTGGCAAAGTGAGCTCCGTGATGTGGCAAAGTGAGCTCCGTGATGTGGCAAAGTGAGCTCCGTGATGTGGCAAAGCGAGCATTGTAGTGTATTGTGAGAATATGTTAAACTGGTGGGTGATCTGAGTGATGTGATAAAGTGAGCGAAGTAATGGGAAAGAATTCGCACGACGAATCGACAAATCAGAGCTCAGTGATGTGACAATGAGCTTAACGATGCAACAGAGCAAGCACAATATTGCAATAATATGTACAATCAGGTATATAATATAGTGACGTTAAGAGACACAGCAACGAAAGCAAAATCATTGGCGATTGTAAGATAAAGTGTCAGCGCAAACTATAGGAACGAGTCAAATGACGAGAAAGGAAAATATGTACAGTGTGTAGAGTGTATAGTGTGTGGTACAGGCTTTGTTGTTAGAGTGAGCGTCGTATGAACCGACACCCATCACTCAGTTTCCTTCTTGACACTCATCTTCACTCTCCCTCTTTGGCAGCTGTGTCTAGTGTAGTCACTTTTTCCCCCTTTGGAAGCTGTATCTAGTGTAGTCACTTTTTCCCCCTTTGGAAGCTGTGTCTCGTTTAGTCTCTCTCTTTCCCTTTGGAAGCTGTGTCTAGTCTAGTCTCTCTCCCCCTTTACCCCATTGATTCTTACGATTCGTCTCCTCCCCCTAATACCCATCAATTACCTTACCTTTCCCCTCTCTATTGACACCCATCAATCGTGTCCCCTTTCCCTACCCGCTAACACCCATCACCCACAACCCCAACTCCCCCTCCCTAAAGAGCCCCTTAACCCATGGAGAGATTGCTGCCAGCATCAACCAGCTCCTCACCTTTGTCTCGGGAGAAAAATGATTGACCTACTTTCCTCCACCTGTAACCTTTTTGCCGGGTAGGTCACTCGCCGGCACGGTGACGACACTCAGTTTTCCCCTTTCCCTGCTTGGCCTTCCATTGCTGAGGGAAAGTCACTCTGGCTGGTGGACATATATTTAAAAAAAAAAAAATCCCTCGTCAGCTTCTAATTCCGAGACTCAAATTACCGTCAATTTGTACAAACACTTAAATTTTCTTGTCTTTTTCTTCCGGAAGCTTTGCAACATCCTTCGTTCCTCCAGTATGCCGGTGCTCCTGGGTACATCAGTATGTACCCAGGAGCATCAGTATGTACTTCGTTCCTCCAGTATGGTACATCAGTGTGCCACCATACTGTAGGTGAGTTATCTACCAGCTTCTTGGAGAAACTGCCAGAGGTTAACCCAACACTTCCATCTTCTCTCGTATTTGACCAAAGGACCGCTTGTGCTCCTCCCTGGCACCTGACCTTCGTGGAGTGAGGGAGATGAGAGAGGGAATGCTGGTCTTACAGCCACTATACGCTATATCTGCGCAGGACATGTAAATTACGTTACATCTGCGCAGGATGAGTATGATCGACCTATGGAACTGACACTTCTACATAAAGGTTGTCCTGGACACATATATTGCACTAGGATATGGATTCACCAGATTAAACAGACATTGCACTGTAAGTTACACAAGGAACTTTAATTGAACACCGAGTCGCCGCTGTACATACGAAGCTTGCATTGCACACAAGAAGCTGGCATTATACACATGATGCTTGTACTGTATACATGAAGCTGGCACTGTACACATATAATCGACGTTCTGAATCGGTGGTTTGCGCCAACTTGACCAATTAGGTGATGGTAAATAGTACGAGGGAATGGCGACCTTCACTTTCCAGTTGGGAAAAAATGCAGGTTTATCTTGGCAAGACTCTGGACGGCTCTCCTCCTTTCCGCCTTTCTCCTCCTCCGCGCCTTCTCCCAGTCTTCTTTCCCTTCTCCTTCTCTCCCATTCCTTCATCTTACCCCCCTCCCCTGTTCTATAATACCTTACTATTTCCTCCTTTTCCAAAATTACAGCTCCACCCCTGTGCCAGGTAAGTCCACTACGGCTCACCATAGCCCGTGCTACTTGCCCCGCTCCTGCGCCAGGTAAGCTACGGGCTCACTATAGCCAGTGCTACTTTGAACTTTTAGTTCCCAGCAGCTGAATCTAAAACAACAACAACGAACAACTCCTTTTCCACCCGTTCATTTCCCTTCAGTGTCAAAACTTGTGTCACAAGACACGAGTCTTGATCACGGGTTAGCCACAGTTGACAGACCCTCCTATGCCACGGTCAAATCATCGTAGGTCACGGTCAACAACCCCCTCATAGAACGGTTGACAAGGTCCATAAGTCATAGTCGACAGGAACTCGCAAAACCAGAGCCGACAAGCACTCGCAGGCTCCAGTTGACAATCACTCACAGGCTCCAGTCGACAAGCACTCGCAGGCTCCAGTCGACAAGCACTCACAGGCTCCAGTCGACAAGCACTCACAGGCTCCAGTCGACAAGCACTCGCAGGCTCCAGTCGACAAGCACTCACAGGCTCCAGTCGACAAGCACTCGCAGGCTCCAGTCGACAAGCACTCACAGGCTCCAGTCGACAAGCACTCGCAGGCTCCAGTCGACAAGCACTCGCAGGCTCCAGTCGACAAGCCTTCATAGGCAACGGCTGAAAAGCGAGTCTGATAACAACAAGGTTCTAAGCGGGTTAGGGCCCTGTTAACTTGTCGGCGGCAGACCACAAGCGTCGACCTACACGGGAAAGCCATTATGGAACGCGACTCTAAGCACCGGGATACACATTAATGTATACGAGATTACCGGTAATTATATATGCGGTAGAGATAGTGAGACAGGGTGTAGGTGATAGTGTATGAGGAAGACACACACACACACGGATGTGTGTGTGTTTGTGTGTGTGTGTGGTGTGTGTGTGTGTGTGTGTGTGTGTGTGTGTGTGTGTGTGTGTGTGTGTGTGTGTGTGTGTGTGTGTGTGTGTGCGTGTGTGTCTGTGTGTGTGGTGTGGGGGAAAAATAGTAGTTAGTAACAGTTGATTGACAGTTCAGAGGCGGGCCGAAAGAGCAGAGCTCAACCCTCGCAAACACAACTAGGTGAATACAACTAGGTGAATACACACACACACACACACACACACACACACACACACACACACACACACACACACACACACACACACACACTGCCTCCGAAGAGAGAGAATTCGAAAAATTAATATTAGAGAGTTGAACAATTATGCAATGATGAACTACTACATAAAAAAATACTTGGAAACGATGAACAAATTCATTCTCACTCAAAAAAGAGTAAAAGTGGCAGTACAAGGAGCGCCTGTTTTTTGAGCAGATAACATAATTGGACTGAAGAATAATGGATCATTTCTCACAGAATTACGAGGTAGTATGAGAGAAACTCAGCAGAACATTCATAGAACTCTACGTGCATCGGTAAGGAAATGTACCAGAGCTAGATGAAGGAGGGGCCCAGCCAGGCAGTTATCTTGAGGTTATCTTGAGATGATTTCGGGGCTTTTTAGTGTCCCCGCGGCCCGGTCCTCGACAAGGCCTCCACCCCCAGGAAGCAGCCCGTGACAGCTGACTAACACCCAGGTACCTGTTTTACTGTTAGGTAACAGGGGCATAGGGTGAAGGAAAAACTCTGCCCATTGTTTCTCGCCGGCGCCTGGGATCGAACCCAGGACTACAGGATCACAAGTCCAGTGTGCTGTCCGCTCGGCCGACCGGCTCCCGGTCGGCCATCTCCCAGTGTTTGAAACAATTAAGTAACTAGTGAAGAATTATTCTCATGAAAGAGTTGAATATATAAACACCGGGGGAAGCGGACAATATATCACAATGGACACTACAAAGGAGGCTGAGGGCTTAAGCAAGATATTTGTACTCAAAGGAACTGAATAACAATCTGTAAGTAGAAATTAAATATTCCAGACGACCCTCATAACCTTATGACTAATGACAAATTCCAGTCAATAATACTTAAAAACGTGGCTCCGCATCTGGTAATTATATCTGCTTGACGTATGTCAAAATAAATAATTGGTTAAGATAATTATATGCGGATACTGTTAATAGTCCAGCATGAAATTTGGTTTAATTTTCCTTCTTATCAGTTAAGGAATTCTCCCTCGTGTGTGCAACATTTAAAAATTAGTTATCTCTCGATAACCTGAATTAGGATAATGATACTTATGGCGAACTGAATCCTATTTTTCCTATTGCTTGAATTTAGTGGATGATTTAAATGCGCTACACAAGACGAACTTTGCCAACACAATTGTCGTCGTGAATATACATTCACTTGTTTTAAGCTTAGCAAAACTTTACTAACAAATAAAAGCAGCAACTCCTAATCCCAAATTTAGTGTTATAGGTGGCAATTATATCTATAATCAGATGATAGAGAATGAATGCAGAGAGGCCTAATTATACTACTATTTATTATGGAATTTTCAAATCATTAAACCAATGTAAGTCTGACAACAGAATATTAACTTCAATACAAAATGACACGAGACAATAAATAACTTAGCACCGGACAAGCTTAATAAGATTCTGCTCGTCCAGATAATAATCAACAAGCTATTATGTCTCGAAGATCATTTGTCAGAATAATTACTAAGAGAAATAACTAGTAGAAATGGTACATAAAACGAATAGTTATATTAGCTCACTTGTCACAGTAATATCATCAGGCATAAGTTGATAATCAGTAGTAATCACACACTTATGATCCAGTCAAAAATCCACAAACATTACGATCATTTCTCCATACACATCTCCACACTGAAAAATCCTCCAGGCAGGGCATTTAAATAATTTGATGGCATGAGGACATTAAATGTTTAATAACCATTATGAAAAATTTTTTAAGTAACATCTTTTAATAAAATTGGGTCACACTGAAATTTCACATAAGACCAATAAGATAGGCATCACATATATGTATTTCAGTCATACCCGAATAGTCAAGCTTGCTCTCAATGTTTCAAACATTGAGCTCAATGTTCGAAACATTGTGCTCAATGTTCCAAACATTGTGCTGAATGTTCAAAACAATTTCTGTGCTATGCGTGAAGAGGAGGCTTAGAAGGTTAAGAAGAGGGATGCTGTAAGCCCTATCCTGTGTTCGCTCGTCACATTCGTGCGAAGCAGACGTTGATTGCAGACCAATATTACTCTATCCCTGAGGGTAGTTGATTGGTACGCTTGACGAGCTTGAAAACTAGGTATTACAGACGTTCTTGGTTCCGGAGATTCAGCCTCCAGTATTCGTGTATGCAAATGCCCCCATTGAATAATCGTAGTTCCTCATACTCGTTCAGTGCCTCGATGTTCTGCACAATCGTCTCTTCACCTACAGTTATGTGTCACACAGGTGAAGTAAGGAAAGGAGTTAACTGCACAGCTGTTAAAGACTAGACGGAACCACAATTATATATATATATATATATATATATATATATATATATATATATATATATATATATATATATATATATATATATATATATATATATAACTGAAAACTCACACCCCAGAAGTAACTCGAACCCATACTGCCAGGAGCAACGCAACTGGTATGTACAGGGTCGCCTTAAACCACTTGACCATCACGACCGGACAAAAGGAAGTGATAGCCGAAGCTATATGAACCACTTCCCCGCCGGCACTCGGATGGTAATCTTGGGCATAGCATTTTATCAAATCACCTCATTTTTGGGGGCAACATGTGAGGAACACAATGTAAACAAGCCTGAATGGTCCCCAGGACTAGATACAATATATATATATATATATAATATATATATATATATATATATATATATATATATATATATATATATATATATATATATATAAGTCACTACTGGTTCTTCAAAAAGTAAAAAATAGACAAATATACAGTTGATATTACATTTGTTGATGTAAACACTCGAGAGCAATGAGTGACGCGTTGAGCTGTGTCGAGGAGGTTTGGCCGTGTACAGAGAGCAGTGTAACTGGTGTAACACGAGGAGAGGTACACACGTCTCTCCTGGGCGAGGCTCCTCTCCTCCCTCCTCCACTGTCAACATTCACAATCCTGACCTTTTCATGATTGAAACCGTCGAGGTTTTCTGTTTATATTGTAAGTGATTTTCTTGCGTCGAAGTCTTTGGTTAGGCTGAAAGTTTCATTTGCTAATACAATGTGATTTATGTTGCAGTTTGTTCTTCACTCCAATTACAGGGTCCCCGAGAGGTTAAACTGAGCAGTGTTTCTTTTGGTAGAGCTTCTGTGTCTAAAGTTTTAAGTTTAAATATTCAGTTATTTGCCTTCAAGCAAGGACAATATTGGTTCAGTCACGTAAAAACAACTTATCTGCAGGAGCAAATTGCATTAAATTCTCATTTGTTTAGTGTTTGTGTTCCCAGTTTTCTGTGACCAACCACACAATTTGTAATTGACAATCCAGGCTTGTTTTGTAGACTTAAGTCCATTAAGAGATCCATTTGGACTTAAAAGGTCCAGCTGGACGTTTCTCCACACTTACGAAAACTCTTGCGACGTTGACATAAGTCTGTGGTGGCACTGAGCGACCACCTTGTCAGGAGAAGGTCAGTGGACCAAACCAATACTTTGTGCACCATAATACGTAACTTAACTCGTTTTGCGAACATTTAGTGGAGGGTTGTAGCTATGTAGAAGGTGATGGGAACATGTAAAAAGGATACGATCTGAACATACACACAATATTCATACATACACTCGAGGTTAGACACACACACAGAGCCAATAGGGGTCACAAGCCGAGCGGCGTCACGTGCTAAACCCACATACGGGATCACTATGAGGGTCACACCCTGGCATAATGGTTGTCTCACGCTGCTGGGTTGTCGTGCCGGCACGCGTTAAGGGTCACACACCCGAGTCACACCCAGGAGTCACCGCCTGAACTTTCCTCACCTCGCTTAATGCCGTTTTTGCACTCCCGAGAGACTGGAAAAAAAAACTAGTTTGAGCGTCAAGTGTGGTGCTCCAGGCTGCTGCCTCTAGGTGTACCAATTGGAATCCAGGGTGTGCTTCGGTGACATTCAAACTGCTCCCAGGTGCCCCAAGAGACATGCAGGGTACCTTCAAACACACGACAAAACTACGACGTTGCTACAACGTTCGAACAAGTTTTAACACATCCCAACAAGTTGTAACAACCAATATAGCAAGTTGTAACAACGTCCTAATACGTCATAAAAACGTTATAACAAGATGTAACAACTTTATTACAAGTTGGAACAAGCTGAAAATAGGGACGGTTACGTTGTGTTTGCAGAGATGCTCCCAGATGAAATGAAAAGCTTGAAGAAATCCCTGAACACCTCTTGAACTGCAAATATCCTCCAAGACCCATCTCATTAACAAGCTGTCTGACCAAAACTGCGGAAAGAATGACTCTTAATCAATTGATTGGAAAGCTAATCCTCTGCACCAAAATATGTTTGCTTACAAAAAGGGTGTAGGAATCACAGAATGCCTTACCTCCCTCCTGGATCAAATCAATGACAAACCAGGAATCCTTCTTTTTCTAGACACAGAAAAAGCTTTCGAGCTAGCCAATGCTCTAGCTACACTGTGTTGCCTGGTGGATAAGGAAATCAAAGGTCACGCTCTTACTTTTCCAGAGGAAGCCTGCTTAACCGAGAAGCTAAAATCAAATTCAAAGGAAAAGAGAGGAATTTTACAGGTAAATATTTAAGGTAAGAGTGAGATCAGAGGTGAGGAGCAGGTGAGACAAAGGTAAGAATAAGATGAATGTAAGAATGAGGTAAGAATAGGATAGAAACTAGAAACACATATGACTCACAATGATATCTAGAAGAGCTTCAGCGGCGGTAATATGTAGCAATATAAATAGAGTCGGTTAACAGGAAAGAGAATTGAAGTAAACTCACAACANTGAGCCATAGTCAAGGCAGAGAATGAAAGTCACATGGTCACATGGAGAATCTACAGTCTCCGTGGTGTAGTGGTAAGACACTCGCCTGGCGTTCCGCGAGCGCTATGTCATGGGTTCGTATGCCTGGCCGGGGAGGATTAATGGGCGCAATTCCTTAACTGTAGCCTCTGTTTAACGCAACAGTAAAATGTGTACTTGGATGAAAAAACGATTTCTTCGCGGCCGGGATCGTATTCAGGGACCTGCCCGAAACGCTGCGCGTACTAGTGGCTGTACAAGAATGTAAAAACTCTTGTAACATACCGAGGAACATATAACATAGTGTATAATAGAAGAGTATACAACGATAACTGCTGAGGGAAGACAAAACCCGAACACAGAGCGTCATAGACAGGGCTATGGCTATGACGCTTGTATGACAGGGTCATGTCTAAGGCATTGTCATTCAGGCAGAAGGAGTCATACGCACTAAACATTACACAATTTATGAATTCAATTATTCCATTTTATATTCCTTATCATCATTTGTCTTATAATATATACAAATCCCGTCAACAATCGCATTATGTTCATGAATTACAAACATTAACAGTATCATAATAGACGTTTGGTAGATACAGTGTCTCGATGAATATTCATCTTGACGTTGGCACAGCTAGCGACCATAATCCGACCCTTGCCAGCAACCGCTAACGAACGCTCAACAAGAACGGTGTCTCGCTAATCACAAGTAATTAGACGGCTGTTGGACTAATGCCACTAATAGTAATACTAATTACTAATGCCACTTTGAGTTCGCTATGGACTACTATCGCTGGTCTTGTACGTCTCAAACAGAACAAATAATTAGGATAATGTCCATAGCTCAATTAATAAACAATAAGCAGCTAGGCTGGATTAATAAATAAATGGGCTGTTGTCCTAGATAGTACTGGTAACATTACAAAGTACAACTCATACAGTCAATGTTCTTTCAACCTTTTCCAATTGCTCACTCTCATCTTGGTGTACACATATTTAATCCTAATAATATTTTCTCACAAGATTCTGTGGATCACTATTCTATATATATAAGTCGCCATAACGGCCGCCACAGAAGCATACTCCTGGGCGGCCTGCTTTTCCACAACGACAGGCTTAGAAGAAAGATTCAGCCACTCTTAGAAGAAAGCAGGGTGGTGTAGGCTGGTTGTGTCGTATAGGAGGGACGTGTGTGTGTGTGTGTGTGGCTTGACAGAGATGGTGAGCTCCAGGCGGCTGACACTGGACGCAGCGCAGTTATTTATTAGTATTAATATCTCTATTGACAAAATTTCATTAAAATTTTGCCTAATCTGAGGAATTCAATTAGTCTTATTAGAGTGAGGATAATGCTGGTATCACTGTCACACAGGACAGAGGGCATCACACAAGACAATAGAAACTGTACTCTGAAGCACATATATCATGGTTACAATCCACGTTTCAATGAACGAATATGTAATTACAACTTTCGTGGTAAAGATCACAGGCAGGTGGTAGAGGGAAAGGGGTGGGGTCAAGCCAAGGGAAGACGGTGGGAAGTTACTTTCCCGAACCTTGGACCGCTTGGCCGCTAGCCACACCAGTCCCACCGCCCTTTCTTCTCTGCAGACTCACTAACTACGCCGCAGCCTTCAAAGTGGCGTCGTCTGCATCACTTCAATTACACAGCGTCACTACGTACGTTTGGAGAAGCAGTCACAGCTACAACCGAGCACGCTATACCGTCTGCCACCACGCTACGAGAGTCGAGCTTCAGGTAGCCGCGTAGACAAGAGCCGCGTGCTAGCGGACACGCCAACCCTTTGCTTATACTGTTCAAAGAAAACAGAGCCACTGTCTACCCAGAAGGCTTCTATTTGCATTTCCCAATCAGACACCGCATTTACAATGGTTGGTAAACGACGAGTCTCGTCAGATGTTTACTAGGCTCGCAAAGCCAACCTATAATTCTTCTTCACACCGCCGACCACATCACTACATGTGTACTTGACGAAGGTGATATATAAATATAATGTAAGTGTTACAACCCCGCTCCTGTGCCAGGTAAGTCCACTACGGGCTCACATAGCCCGTGCTACTTGGGAATTTTGTTCCTAGTAGCTGAATCTAAAACAACAAACAACAACAATGAATGTAAATGTTACGGACTATTCATGCCTGGGCCACCTCTGGGTGGCTTAATCATCATCAATCAATCAATCGAATATAAATGCAAATGCCTGATTGGATGACAGGGTGATACCTCTAGCAGTTGTGGATGTGAATATACAAACATTGGATTTAACTATCTTTTTTGCACTTGAGTTTGCAAAGAATATATAAGCCTGCATGTCATACTAAGGCCCTTAGGGTTGCTTTGTGGTATTATACGAAAAAGAGATGCCAATGCTCGACACGTAGGCTTCCAAAAGACATTGAAGTTCACCACGAATAAACGCTCCGAAGAGATCAGGTTAATGGAAAAGCTCTTTCAAACAATTAAAACAAACCTATCAAAACAGGGACAGTTTTAACAGATGGTATATGGTGATGTTCATGGGAAGTTTGCTTTTGTAAGAATTTACATCGTAGTGAAATAAGCTTGTTTAGTCTACACCGAACCCTGTGATTGTAATACAGGAAGTAGGTCGCCCTGGTGACTGTTATGACCCATCAGGGCCATGGTGACTGCTACAGGCTGTGAGGGCCATGATTGACCTGGTGACCACTACAGGTTTTCAGGGAAATTGGCCATCCTGTGTGTTTTTATCCTTTTCATTTTCTCAGTATCAGCCATTTTGTTTTGCTCTTAAACATTCTTTAATTTCATTCATAAAGATTTAACATTCTTTAATTAAAAACAAAATACCTTATTGTGTGTNTTTTGTATTTTTTTGTTTGTATTTAATCAAAATTTAGGGATTCAGATTCAGACTTGCATGTTGAGAACATAGGTTTCATAATGGCCACAAGGTCTTCACTATCTTAAGAACGATAGTTAACCCGAGTGCACGGGTGGGAGGCAAACAAGGGGACACAGGTGTAGACTGAGTAGCCAAATGAGCCACAGTGACGTCAGAAAGACTTTTTCAGTGTCAGAGTAGTTAACAGATGGATACATTAGGAAGTGATGTGGTGGAGGCTGACTCCATACACAGTTTGAAATGTATATGATAGAGCCCAGTAGGCTCAGGAATCTGTACACCAGTTGATTGACAGTTGAGAGGCGGGACCAAAGAGCCAGAGCTCAACCCCCCGCAAGCACAACTAGTGAGAACTGTGAGTAGAACATTTGCCAGAGTACTATGTGAGAGGAACCTTTACCAGAACACAATAAGAGTGCAGGATTACTTGAGCACAGAGTAAGCAAGACGCATTATTCGTTAGGAACATCCTAAAGCAGAACTCTGGCCATCACCAGCAGGTGACCTTGACCAACATCAGCAGGTGACCTTGACCAACACCAGCACCTGACCTTGATCCACATATAATGTCCGATGTCCCCAGAATAAGGTTATTCAGAATAATGTTTGCGATCGGCTCCTCCACCTCTCACTCCACCTAGGCCGGATTAGCAACTAATCCAAATGAGCACCAAAGCCGGATAGGCATCTAGCCCGGGGTAAGCGCCAAGGCCGGATGGGTATATACCTAGCCCGAACAGTTCTGTTAGTACCTTTTGAATCTGGCCTTAACGTGTTTAGTCTACTACGGTTGCCAGTGTTACCGTGACGATGAGTATACTTTTCCTGCACTAAGTTTACCTCCCACAGTATGACCGATGGTCACCCGCAGTATGTGGATGACCGGATGGCCACCCGCAGTATGTGGATGACCGGATGGCCACCCGCAGTATGTGGATGACCGGATGGTCACCCGCAGTATGTGGATGACCTGTTGGCCTCCCACAGCATGTGGATGACCGGATGAACACCCACAGTATGTGGATGACCGGATGGCCTCCCGCAGTATGTGGATGACCGGATGGCCACCCGCAGTATGTGGATGACCGGATGGCCTCCCGCAGTATGTGGATGACCGGATGGCCTCCCACAGTATGTGGATGGCCACAAGCAGTATGTGGATGACCGGATGCGAATGGTATCTCGTACTATCTCCTTGAAGAAGCTCACACAACAGCTGGTCCCTTTGTGTCATCCACCTCAAAAGCAACTTTTCATTAAGACTGCAGAGGCTTTTTTTTATTCGACTGAATAAATATCCTCACCTCAACTTCACCATTCCTTCCCCAATTTCTCAAGGGTTCGATCCCACCGTACAGCTTCAATATATATTTTGTAGATACTGCATGTAATTGTGCTTTCACTGTTGTGTATCTCTGCTAATTCGGATAGTTTCGCTCTGATACCGTCTGTTGTGAGAGCGAGTGTGTGTACTCACCAAGTTGTGCTTACGGGGGGGTTGAGCTCTGGCTCTTTGATCCCGCCTCTCAACTGTCATCAACTGTTTAGGACTGTGTATGTGAGGGTATCAATCGAACCTGCGACAGCTTCCTCGCTCAGGACACTTCCTTTCCGCTGGGAGGAGATGAGGGCAGAGGAGGTGGAGATGAGAGGGTTGAGAAGGAGATGCAGGGAAGAGTTGGAAATAGGGAAAGGGTGGGGAGGTGTAGATGAAGGGACGTGAAAATGGGTTGGACGAGGAGGGGGGCCGGTACGACCTGGAGATAAGGGAAGGAAAGAATGAGACTGCTGTTCCGAAGATACAGAAAGTGTGGGGGCGTTAACTTTGACCACAAACCCTGTGAACCTGGAGGACGAACGTGGCCAGAGTTGCTCCCTCCACTGGTCTTACGGCTGCTGGGAAGTCCTCCCATGATTTGAAGAATAATTGTGTTACCTCAATTAAATTATCATTTGCGTCACAACTTTAAAAAAGTCTGATGTTTATAAAATTCATTTATTATAAAACCTGCATGAATAAGTTATTTGTTTCTCTACAATCTTTTTAAAATGTGTAATTTAAATGTGACATTTATAATCTAATTCCTAAATGGTTCAAGTTTCATAACTTGGTCTCATTGTTTGCTTCTGTCAGCTGTGGTGGGAGATGTTGTCACCACCTGTCAGCTGTGGTGGGAGATGTTGTCACCACCTGTCAGCTGTGGTGGGAGATGTTGTCACCACCTGTCAGCTGTGGTGGGAGATGTTGTCACCACCTGTCAGCTGTGGTGGGAGATGTTATCACTACCTGTCAGCTGTGGCGGAGGTGTTGTCACTACCTGTCAGCTGTGGTGGGAGATGTTATCACTACCTGTCAGCTGTGGTGGGAGATGTTATCACTACCTGTCAGCTGTGGCGGGAGGTGTTGTCACTACCTGTCAGCTGTGGTGGGAGGTGTTGTCACTACCTGTCAGCTGTGGTGGGAGGTGTTGTCACTACCTGTCAGCTGTGATGGGAGGTGTTGTCACTACCTGTCAGCTGTGGTGGGAGGTGTTGTCACTACCTGTCAGCTGTGGTGGGAGGTGTTGTCACCACCTGTCAGCTGTGGTGGGAGGTGTTGTCACTACCTGTCAGCTGTGGTGGGAGGTGTTGTCACCACCTGTCAGCTGTGGTGGGAGGTGTTGTCACCACCTGTCAGCTGTGGCGGGAGATGTCACCAGCTATCAGCAGTGAAAGGTGGTGTTGTCACCGCCTGTCAGCTATGAAGGGTGTTTATGGTTTCACTTGTCAACAGTGTCGAATAATGATACCCTCACCTTACAGGGTTGGACCGTTTTTCTTCAGTGGGCACGCTACTTTTAGCCCACCGTACAACCTCGCCTTATTCGGTGGGTTTTAGAAAGTTCTCGGTGACATATAGATGTGTTGGGCAGATTGAAGTGGCTGCTGGGTGACTTATAACTCCACTTTGGATAAGAACACACACACACACAGGCCGACAGCTTAACCGGCACACGCATGCTTGGATTCTTGTGTTCGCGCTCCTGCTCCTCCCATCCTCTGTACATTCTCCCGTTTCATGCTTTCTCTGTCCAAGCTCCTGTTTCTTTGGGGTCGAATCTCCTGTCTGTAATCCTAACCCCACTGTAATCTACCCTGTAGAGCGCTCTAACAAAAGGGTAGTCAAATTAATCACACGTTTCTGTCCTCTCCTCTGTACGAGAACCACTATACTGTGTTTACAGAATTACAGAATACGCATACGTAGTTTACATGATACGCAAAGTACAGTTGATCTATACCCATTCCTTGAGATGTGCATGTATTCGTTGCCTTGTGGGGGTTGAATATTATACACCGTATTAGCTTCTGTAGATTTATTGGCCGAGACAAACAGATATATATCTGGCCAGCCGAGGTCCTACTACTCTGGGTCTGTCGAGATAACTACTACTACAAGCATGGCTTGATGCTCCTCTATCTGGCATGATGTCAGAGGCCTACTCGCCTGTGATTGGCTATGCTCCAACTGGCGCGGAATTTGAATATAACACATGTATGAATATAGTTCTTGGTCTTCCAGTCTCAAAACACTGGCATTGTGATCATTCAACATCTATATACCTGGACGTGTATACAAGTGTCTCTCTTACGTCAAGTGCAACATTCATCACTTTTCTTTATCGAATATGTAAGACGAATTATTTTCTCCCCTCCCCCCTCCTTTCTCTCTTCTCACTCTCTTCAAGATTCTTCCTTCTCCCTGACTTTATTTCTCATCTTTCTACCTTTGTCTCCTTTCCCATCCTGTTTTCTCTACCACACCTGCAAACACCTGTATTTACTTTACATCTTCCACTATGGTCTTCTGGTATAAATATATACCAGAAGTGTGCACACATTTCTAATTAAATTTTGAAGATCACGTCCAACACATTGTTACTTTGACGCTTAATTCAGAATTCACATTTGTGCTCCTAAAAAAAATTTCCGTTACAAAACTCGCGTCTAAAATTCATTTCAGAATCCTAGAGGAGACGGTGTTCTCCTTTCATCTCATACATCTCTTTTTTTCCAGCGCTTTCCTTATGTTCTCCCTTTTCCTCTCCTCTCCTGCGCTTTCCTTCTCCCTCTTCATTGTCCTTCCCATCCCCCCGCCCCCCGCGTCCTCTCCATGAGCCGTGCACTGAGCGGGAGAGTCGTGCACTGAGCGGGAGAGTTGATGGCTGGCGTCGGGCCAGTGTTGAGCTAACAGAGCCAGCAGCCACACCCACGCTACCTTATGGAGATCCTTCCCACCTCCCTCCCCGTTGGCACCAGCAACGCTCAGACAACCAAGTCACTGACAACCAACCAACCGGGCTCGTGAGGTTGAGGCGACCTGCAAACTTGGCTACAAAATTCACCTTTCCAAACTCACCTTTCCACGCTTGCAGGAAACAATAAGCATTTATACTACAAGGTGATCTGAGACGGACACATTGTCGCCTCCATGATCAATCTTTCCGTTATTCCATATTGTGAGCAGTGGAAACGAAGATATCGGTAGGAACTATGCACATTATTAGGCAGACAGGCAGGAAGGTAGGGAAACATGCAGCCAGGCAGGCAGGTAGGCAGCCAGCCAAGCAGGCAGCCAGGCAGGCAGGCAGGCAGGCAAGCAAACAGAAAGGAAGAAAGGCAACCATAGCTAGACAGAACATACACGCCGGTGCGTGCCACCTTCCCCCCCAGCTGGGTGGGTCAGCAGAGAACCGCCAGAATGTTGTCATAGAACTCCCAGCACAGAAAAGAACTCCCGGAGTCACTAGGGTCTCGTGCACACTGGGGAGTTTAAACCCAGACGCCATTGATCGTTCCAGTGACGTCAATTTACTGGAAGCAGCACAATCTTCCAATATTTGTACCACCTTAAACCCGGTTATTAAGTCAACATTTGTCTTCCTTTAAATGTTGAACTTGCTGTTTCATTGTTCCTTTCGTTGCCTTCTAGAGGAACGCCCTCGTATGTCTTTTATTTCTCAAGAGTCGAACCTCTTGAGCCGGCTTTCTTAAGCCGGTTCGCCTTTTTGAGCTGGTATTTTTTAACAAGTTTTCTTCAGTCGGTTTGTTCGAACTGGTCTTCTTGAATCAGTTATTTGCGCCGGTAACCTTTAACCGGTCTTCTTAAAAGAGTCGGTCTTCTTAAATGAGTCGGTCTTCTTAAATGAGTCAGTCTTCTTAAATGAGTCGGTCTTCTTAAATGAGTCGGTCTTCTTAAATGAGTCTTACATGAGATGGTCTTCTTGAAACATATGTGTATAAAGCACCTTTGTTTGCGTTTCGTAAACGCTGCAATTGATATTTGTCTACTCCGATTTTATCATCATTCTCACTTAGTATTATTTATGCCCAAGCAAATGTGCTACACTTAAAATCACATAAAATATTCACTCAGACACCGGAAACGCCCCTTCCCACACTGACACACTGCAACACTAACGGACCAGCAGGAATATGTACATCTAGAGATGTACATTGTATATATATATGAGTTTACATTAGTCCTGGACTATGTTCAGAAGTCAAGTACGCTTTCTGATTGGTCACTAGGCTATAGTGACACGGCCTTAATATCTAGTAGACAGGCCTTGAGCCATATATCAAACTAAACACTTCCTTGCAATACACCTGCCATATTGCCACACAGGTCTTGCCAAAGAATTAAAACAGGGGGAATTTGCCCCCTTGTGTTCAGTAGGGGGCGACGCGATTGCACTGCATATTATTCCATCATGGAGATTACTTCAACGAATCGCTTCTCGTAATAGGATTTCTGTTACATTATGTAATGTAGTTGATTAAAATGCAGTTTTGGTTTGGAGTTGTGTATTAGTAATACCCGGGCTCTTTTTCCC
Organism: Procambarus virginalis; assembly: GCA_020271785.1. NCBI lineage: Eukaryota > Metazoa > Arthropoda > Malacostraca > Decapoda > Cambaridae > Procambarus > Procambarus virginalis. Next base: position 10,309,148 of record WNGS01005997.1, on the reverse strand, counting down.
ACCCCAACAGTACATGGCAGAACTAACTCCGGGAGCCTACTTCCCACAGTACATGGCAACCCGTCCTCGCAAATTCGTATAGTCAATATTGACTTATTAAATACGTGCATAGGTGACATATTAAACATAATAGTTTACCTTGAAAAGCTTCATAGAAAACACCGACCATACCTAACCTTGTTAGTATGTTAAGATAAGCATCTTATAGCTTCGTAATTACAATTGGTACTTAACCTATTATAGGCATAGGTCTGGTCAACTTATAGCTTCGTAATTACAATTGTTCTTAACCTATTATAGGTATAGGTTAAGTAATAATTGTAATTACGAAGCAATAAGATGCTTATCTTAACATACTAACAAGGTTAGGTAAGGTCGGTGTTTTCTATGAAGCTTTTCAAGCTAAACTATTATGTTTAATATGTCACCTATGCACGTATTTAATAAGTCAATATTGACTATACGAATTTGCGAGGACGGGTTGCAACATGGCAGGACTAGCTCGGGGTTGGACTCTCTCAGTACGAGGCTAGAGTAGTCCCGAGTACTGTCTTTCACCCCTAACAACACTACAAGGCAAGGCAAGTACCCGGGCCCGCCTCGTCACCCACACTCCACTTTGCTTTCCGTCCCATCACGGTTCCCAGAATTCCTGGAGTCTGGAGAGCGAGTGTGACGCAGCGAATGTTTACATGGTATGAACCAGTTTGCTCCCAGCTCCGAGTTCTGTAACCAGCTAGTCGGAAAATTTGTGACTGGCAATAGCGACTGCATAAGGCATATGTATTATAAGGGGGAAGGTCATACGAGCAGCTGACGGTTCGAGTCACATCATGTAGGTAATGTAATAGAAGAAACGTAGTGGAAAAGAATTAACAATACTACTACTAATAGTTGACCAGATCCCACACTAGAAGGTGAAGGGACGACGACGTTTCGGTCCGTCCTGGACCATTCTCAAATCGATTCGACTTGAGAATGGTCCAGGACGAACCGAAACGTCGTCGTCCCTTCACCTTCTTGTGTGTGGTCTGGTCAACTTACTTTAGCCACGTTATTGTGACTCATCGCCTGCACTACTACTAATACAAATATGAGCTCTCACGCATTCCATAATTCGTAACGAAGGCGATGTTGTGGTAACTATCAATAGTATCCTTGACGACTTACTTCAAAGTAACTCTGGACGAAGCAAAGGATACTCTAAAAGGAACAGAAAATTCTGAAAATCTGGGAAAAGTGGTATTGTTGCTGTCTTCTTTCTTAAAAACCCTTCCACCAATCCAAATATTGACTTATATAGATTTAAATAAGTCAGTATGTGACATACGGCAGACAACCAACTGACATACGGTATATCAATAAACAATTTTATTCATATATTAAGTAAAATTAATGTACTCTTGCTTATGTATAGTTAGGCCTAGGTAAGATTAGGTTAGGTGTGTTGATTACGTGAATTTTATGAGTGTTTCACATCACGAAGTGAATGAAGCACGGCTGATCCTTACCTTGAACATGGTCGAGTGGACCATGTCAAATACTGACATATATGCTATATAAACACATTAATATATTGAGAGCCAGGAAGGGACGAGAATATCTAACACTGTACTAGATAAAGACATTCTGTATGTGAAAATAATACGACTTCATGTGACAAAACAAAAGGATATGTGACACTATGGGTGGCACTATAGGTGTCACTGTAGGTGGCACTGTGGGTGGCACTGTAGGTGTAGTACTGGTGGGGGGGGTACTGTGGGTGGCACTTTGGGGTGGCAATATATGAGGCCTAGTGTGATTGCCAGGAAGGTGTCACTGTCGAGCAGTGTGAGAGTGTTTTGAACAAATGTGTGAGCGCTTATTCTATCAGTGTGTTAGTGTCCACAGGTGTCGGCGTCAGTGGAGAGGAGAGGAAGGAAGTGGGTGTTCGAGGTGAGGGCGTGTCAGTGTAGCGCAGTATATGGAGAGGGTGTAGGAGGAAGGTGTAGGAACGATACATCTATGGGAGAGAATGTAAGCGTCACAGTTGCCTATGAGAGAGGTGGGGAGGAGACGATATTTATGAAGTGAACTACAATGAATTAAGCCAGAGGTGAAGTAGTTAATTCTGGCATAGGTCAAGCGCCCTTCCTCCAGTGTGTTGCAATGGCTAGTGTGCAAGCTTTCCAGTGCCTCTCTGGACTTCCTCGTCTCATATTGCAGCGAGGTCAACTTAGGTAAGGTCACGCCATTCACCTTAACCTCGACATATGTCAACAGGGTTGACCGCGGACTTCATCCTTGCAAACTTTGGAAATGCAAAGCTTTTCTTTAATGACTTGGCTGACATTTTATATGTTGGACCGTCTGCAAATTTGCAGGAACGCACGTATGCATGTGCATTTACACACACACACACACACACACACACACACACACACACACACACACACACACACACACACACACACACACACACACACACACACCCGTGTGTGAGTACACACACATACTAGGTGAGTACACCTAGTATGTGTGTGTACTCACCTAGTTGTGAAGCACAACTAGGTGAGTATACACACATACACACCACACACACACACACCACACACACACACACACACACACACACACACACACACACACACACACACACACACATACACACAGAACTTGCTGCAGCAACGGGCAATTACTTTACCTTGCACACCTGTAATTTCAATACTCATTAAGGTAGAGCAGCGAACATGCGGAACCCATTACCATAATAACCACTTAGGCTCACTGTTGCTGGTCCTAACAGGGCTGCTGAATAATGGTTTTTAGCGAGCTGCAGGTGTTCTTGTTGGCCCACAGGTGTTACTTCCATGGGTGTTCTGCAGCCCCACAGGTGTTGCTTCCATGGGTGTTCTTGTAGCCCCACAGGTGTTGATTCCATGGGTGTTCTTGTAGCCCCACAGGTGTTGTTTCCATGGGTGTTCTTGTAGCCCCACAGGTGTTGATTCCATTGGTGTTCTTGTAATCCCACAGGTGTTGATTCCATGGGTGTTCTTGTTGCCCCACAGGTGTTGCTTCCCTAGGTGTTCTGTAGCCTCACAGGTGTGGCTTCCATAGGTGTTCTGCAGCCTCACAGGTGTGGCTTCCCTAGGTGTTCTGAAGCCCCATAGGTGTTGCTTCCCTAGGTGTTCTGTAGCCCCACAGGTGTGGCTTCCATAGGTGTTCTTTAGCCCCAGAGGTGTGGCTTCCCTAGGTGTTCTGTAGCCCCACAGGTGTTGCTTCCATAGTGTTATAACAGTTTCACATGTGTTCCTGTGTTCCCCACAGGTGTTTGTAATCGTTCTAAGTGGCCAAACCATCTTAGGCTGTGCTCGTTTAATCTGATGCCGAAACCAAATCCACAGTCGCCACACTTAACGTCCTGGGCCACCAAATTCTATAATATTTTCTAGAATGTAAATTAACATCGTTTTATAATATAATTGTGTGTATAGTTAGGCCTAGGATAGGTTAGGATAGGTGTCTTGGTTCTGCCGGCAGTTATTGCGCATTTGCAGCTTTTGGATAAAACATTTAGAGATGCGATTCGAACATAGGAAGAAAGTGACATATAGCTGAAATAAGATAAAGTTCGAAGGAAGTTAATTGCCATGCAGATCAGGCAGACTCGTGGCTGACATTTGTTTTGTATGTCCTTTAATACATGTCAGACGAGTCAGTCAGGACATCTGGCACACGCCAGATGGGTCAATCAGAACATCTGACACATGTCAGCCAAGTCAGCCAGGATATCTGACACTCACCAGGCGTGTCAATCAGAACATCTAACACATGCCAAACGGGTCAATCAGGTCATCTGACACTTGCCAGGCGGGTCAATCAGAACAACTGACACGTCTGTGGGTGGTCCACCAATATTGATACTTGTCCAGCAGGGACCAGGCCGGCAGCTATATATATGTCACTTGACATACTGGTCAGCCAGTTATAACTGGCACGAATCTAAAATTAACAATGTGCTTTTTTTTACTACACGATCGCCTCCTGTTTGTCTTTCTACTTAGGTAGATATGGGATGATGCTGTCTGATCCATCCCTGTGTAGAGACGGACAGATAGACGGATAGACGGACAGACTGTCATATGGCACACATCCGTCCCATGTTCATTTAAGGTTCATGATCTATACTTACCTTAAGCTGACAACATAGCTGTATCAGTTAGTGTGATATCACAAGGACGATGTCTCGTGCATATTGGGTATCACAGAGATTTTTTTCCCATATATTAATCGATTTACTGATCTGGTTTTACATTCTTGTTGTGTATTTCATTCTGCTAATCACACTATAACACCTATTGATCCAGACGAGGAAGGGAGAAAATGATGAGAAAGTGGTAAGCCAATATGATTATATACAGTAGTAGGATGTGTAACCGGCGGTGCCCGGGGGAGTTTTTCTCTCCCTCCCCCCTCATTCTATCACAAATTTTATTATTAGAAACACTGAAACAACTGTTTGGTCTCTCAGAAAAATATATTATTATGATCACTAACAACTCAAGGGGAAAATACCAAATATTTCACACTTGACTCCACTAAAATCGCCCCCGAGGGTCTTCAAAAATGCAAATATTTTTTAAAGCATTTAATTTAGGCCGACCCCGACCAACCTATGTCTGTCACGCACACTAGACCATTCGTCATGCAAAGTTGGCTGAGGCTAGCTCCAGGCGTCTGGCCTCCAACCTTGGACAAACAAACACATTCTCTCATATGTATAGACTAGAAGGGGAAGGTAACCTGCCCCGCCCGGGTCTCTCTCTCCCTTCCTCGTCCCTCCCTCTCCTCTCGTTCCTTCGTTAAAAACCCCACTCATTCTCTCTCATTCCCTCTCCATCCAGAAAGTACCTGACAGTGCCAAGGATAATCTGTTACTTCCCTGTATTCTTTCCCTTCCTCTACTTCCAAATCTCTCTTCCCCCCCCCCTATCTTCTCCCTCCCTCCCTCCCTCTTCTCTTCCCACATTTCTCACCCCTTCATACATAGGTCATAAAAGTATTTGTGTGTACGTCTGATACCATACTACTTGTGTAGAGGAAATGTATATGTTTATCTCTCAGAATGTTTGGTAATATGTTTATAGTTTGTGATGTGTGTCTATGTATGTATTAACACGATGTACTGAACGGCGTGAGAATAGCTTGAGCTACCTCATCCCTTTGTGTGTATTTTACCTCAATAAACTTATTTCAATTTCAATTTCAATTTCAATTTCAATTCACCCCTTCATACCTGCCACCTCCCCCTTCTCTGCATCCTTCACCTCTTCCAACACAATAACAGTAGGTGTCAGTATGTCTTTCTAATTAATGGAATATTCAAAAATAAAGTAGTTACGCATTGGTTTTTAATCTGTGGGAAGGTGTGGTTAGGTCTTTAGCAGGCGAAGGCAGCGGGCAATCCTTCCTCCCGAATATTACATCATATTTTGAAGTCTATTTAAAATTCTCTAAGTCCAAAAACTGTATTAAAATTCACACTATCAAAATTGACATGATGTCCCCTTTTCTATTAGTGGATCCTCGGTAAGGTTAGGTTCGGGAAATTTAGTACACTAGTGACATTGGGAAGGCTAGAGAGAACGGATTGGGGTGGGAGGAGTGTTGGCTGTATTGAAGATATGCGTTTTATGGTGCTACGGCCAAATTATGAATAACATAAAACCACGGTTAATTTTCACAGCATCAGTGAATAATGTTGTATACATATTACTATAAGAAACCTAATAAATTAAATTTTTTATTTTTCAAAATATTTGCAGGGGCAGTCGGCATCCAGTGCCAAAAATGGTCGTCGCGGTCAGCATGTCACTGTGGCACACTGTTCCTTCTTAGATTTTTGGCGATCCGGACCAGCCTATATCTGCCTCGCTTCCCAAACCATCTCCCTGCAACGTTGGGCGAGTCTTGCCTCTACTTCGGACACAAAAGCAGACATTCCCTATTGTAGATACGGATGGAAGGGAGAGGGGTAGAAATAGCCTAAGCTACTCAATCCCTTTGAGATGTATTTCACTGTCTCTCAATAAACTTACTTGATGGAAGGGATACGAGGATGGGACAGAAGTTGAGAGGGACACACTCTCCCCCACATCATTGCTGCTCCGTCCCTCAGCGCCTCTTGACCTTTCTCCCGTGAAAGCCTGCAATTTAGGTTGATAATAATACCTTTTCTGAAAGATGTAATGATAAGCAGTGAAGAATATATTGCTACCAGTTACATAAATATTGTTGACCGTAAATGGCAGTCCCGAGTGTTGAATCATGGGGGGTTGATGCCGTGTGGGTGTTGTTGATCCTGGCGAGCTGTTGCTTTAGTGTTGATCCAGGTGAGTTGCCGTGTGGGTGTTGATCCAGGTGATCTGATATATGAGTGTTGAGTTAGGCCAGTTGTTTGAGCAATGATCCGGATCAGTTGTGGTGTTGGTATTGATACAGGTCAGCTGCTTTCGGAGTATTGAGCCATGAGAGTTGCCGTGTGATTAAGGAGACGAGTCGTGTTAGCATTGATCCAAGTGAATTGCCGAGCGAGTGTTGATCTAGGTCAGCTACTTTGGAAGTGTTGATCCAGAGTTGCCATCATGAGTTGGATCCAACGGTCGAAGCTGGTATATTAGGCCATCAGTGCCGTCCTTAAGACCTTTTCATTGTTTTTCATTGTGTTTACCTGGAGCAAAAAGCTTGACCTTCCTATACCTATCCTTCATTTTGTCCCTCAACGTTCTCCTATATCCTTCCTTTCCCTTCCCTCTCCTTCCTTTCTCCCTCCCTCTCGTTTCTCATTCCTCGAGGACAGTTAAGTTTATTGACGTGGATGCCCTAAACCATAGAATGGCAAACCTTCCTGCCGCAAGATGTCAAACTTCAAAGAAAAGTAACTTTCCAGTGTTAAATGTTGAGAGTTGGTCTTGACGCTCCAGTAACACACCATCGGACTTGAGCAGAAAGCAAGTGTCTCATTAACTTCTTAAGACAGTTCAATGGCTTGTACTCGATTATAACTAACAACTTGGATTAGTCGGTATAACGACAGTGTCGCTTCTTGCTGGTTGGTGTTCAATCCCCGACGGTCCAAGTTGTTGGGCACAGTACCTTCCCCCCCTCTCCTTCCCTATTCCAGAAAATGTGTCGTTATATCCCAGGTTCTATATAGTCACACTGGCTTTGTGCTTCCTCCTTACATTGGTTGTTCTGGTAGCAATTACAAGTGATACTCATATAATCTGTAAATACATGTTGTTTTAGAGTCAGCTACTAAGAACAAAATGTTCCAAGTAGCACGGGATATGGTGAGCCCGTAGTGTAGATGCAGCTCAGTAGATAATATTTTTAATCTGATTTACTGTTCACATCATCATTCTTATCAATATTGGCTAAATGGCGTTTAATCCAGCGGTCGAATTCCCTTTATTTTTGAGTGAAAATACTTAAATACAGCTTATAATTGCTTACTTTTGAACCGTTGTCGAACAGTACTTTCCTGCCCGATTCATCTGTGAGCTTCACAGGTATCTCTTCCTCCAGTCTTACGTATTAGGTATCCAACCTAATAACTATTTCTAGGTCTTCTCCACTCACACTTAATTAACACAGTACCTTCTCTCTACCCAACATTTCCTTTAATTCAATTTACAGTTAGTTCTCTCTCACTCTCTCTCTCTCACACACACACACATCAATACAACTTTCAACTAATCTACATAAATTGCTGTCATCCTCTGCTGAAAGAATTGCGTCATCTACACGTATCAAATGTGACATAATCCATATTCTCCAGGACTGTAGGGTGCTGTACCTGTATCCTCCAGAACTGTATCGTCATGCAACTGTATGCTCCAGAACTGTATGATCATGTACCTCTATTCTCCAGGCATACATCAGATACACACACACCCCTTCTCCAGAATGCTTACCCTGACCTCTTGCTTCACGCCTCTCTTTCCATGGACTTTGAGCACTCATTATGACAGTACATACCTAAAACACATAGGTCAATACCACACAAGACATAATAATGATGACAGGCGAGAACCGATACAGGTTTGCCAATAAGGAGTGACCACAAGGGTGGTACCGGAGATTTCCTTTTCTGGAGAAAACATGCTTTAGAGGATTCATCTTTGAATATAACACTATTCATCCCTTCTTCAGGAGATAATAAGATATATACCAGAACTGCATTTTGAATGCTAGAAAGAATTCTGTCACAGGGATAAGTCATTCGAGTCGTCGGGGACAGGAAGCCTGTGTACATGTATACTTCAGTCTTATGACGAGATACCCCCCTCCCCCCACCCCACCCAAGGTCGATTTTCTGGCTCTCTCCCACGATGCAACTTCACAATATTTGGTTAATTCCCGGTTACCTACTTACTGCTAGGTGAAAAAAGTGGAATTAGGTGAAAGGAAAAGTACCCATCCACTTCTGTACAACCCGGGAATCGAACCCAGGATCCCTGACTTCGAGTGGAGAACGAAGCCATCTGTACTACGGGAACCAGTATAGTAATATGTATGCAAATCAAACATTGTTTATTGTGGCAAATATCTACAAAACTTTCTATATTAGTATAATTTAAAAAAATGTATATTAAATCAATTTAAAACATATATTAGTAAAATTTAAACGAAATTTTTAGTACAATTTAAAGTATTGTAGATTACTGTATAATTTAAGTATTGCATCGGTTAATCAAAATATTGCATTTAAACAATGTATACAATAACTTAAAATATTGTATATGTTCGAACAATTTAAGATATACTAGATAATTACACAATTCTTGGCATTTTTAAATCACAAATATTATAATATCAAATTACCGTCTGTTACGGTAATTAAGATACTGCGGTTATACCCAGTTGATCCACTGCTAAACACATCATAAAAAAGTCGCATTTAAGTTAGTGATTATGATTAAAAAGAATCCTATTCAAAATACAAAGGTAAAACAAAAATTAATTTAATAAAACAAAAAAACACTTGCAATACATCTGACTTGCACACGCAAAATAATACGACATAAATAAACAAAAAGCTGAAGACAAATTCTAACTCAATGACGCTGACAAAAAAATAATGAAGTACAGAAAAAAACCCACAAGTTATATTACCTAAACCCACCCATCTTACCAAACGGCCGGAGCACACCATATTAAGACATAAACTTTCTTAAATATTAAACTATTGGCACACTTAATTAATAAGACTAGTGAGGTTTAGTCTTGTGTATGACCCTCTGTCCTGTGTGACAGTGAATACCAGCATTATCCTCACTCTAATAAGACCTAATTGAATTCCTCAGATTAGGCAGAAATGTAATGATTTTTTGCCAATAAAAATGTTATTAATAATAAAAAGTGGAAATTTACCTTGCACCGACGGCCGCCCAAAGCCGACTGAGGGGCGGAGGTTGGTCACCATCCTCGCCCTGCTGGAGCGAGGGTGGCGTGACGCCTAACTACTGGTCCAGGTACTTACACGGTGAGCCATAGTCAAGGCAGGGAATGAAATTTCACCAACGAACGAACATATAACACCAACGAACATATAACATAGTGTATAATATAACAGTATAAAACGATAGCATGCTGGGAGAAGGTAAAACATTAACACAGAGCGTCATAGACAGGGCCATGTCTGTGACACTGTCCTTTTATGGTCCTTTTATGACAGGACCATATCTATGAGGCTTGTCTGACAGAACCATGTCTATGAGGCTTTTATGACAGCGCTATGTCTAAGGCATATGTCATTCAGGCAGAAGGAGTCATACGCACGTAAACATTACACAATTTATGAATTCAATTTATTCCATTTTATATTTCTTATCATCATTTGTCTTATATAATATATACAAATCCCGTCAACAATCGCATTATGTTCATGAATTACATTCATTAACAGTATTATAATAGACGTTTTGGTAGATGCAGTGTCTCGATGAATATTCATCTTGACGTTGGCACAGCCAGCGACCATAATCCGACCCTTGCCAGCAACCGCTAACGAACGCTCAACAAGAACGGTGTCTCGCTTATCACAAGTAATTAGACGGCTGTTGGACTAATGCCACTAATGGTAATACTAATTACTAATGCCACTTTGAGTTCGCTATGGACTACTATCGCTGGTCTTGCACGTCTCAAACAGAACAAATAATTAGGATAATGTCCATAGCTCAATTAATAAACAATAAGCAGCTAGGCTGGATTAATAAATAAATGGGCTGTTGTCCTAGATAATGCTGGTAACATTACAAAGTACAGCCCATACAGTCAATGTTCTTTCAACCTTTTCCAATTGCTCACTCTCATCTTGGTGTACACATATTTAATCCTAATAATATTTTCTTCACAAGATTCTGTGGATCACTATTCTATATATATAAGTCGCCATAACGGCCGCCACAGAAGCATACTCCTGGGCGGCCTGCTTTCTCCACAACGACATGGCTTAGAAGAAAGATTCAGCCACTCTTAGAAGAAAGCAGGGTGGTGTAGGCTGGTTGTGTCGTGTAGGAGGGGCGTGTGTGTGTGTGTGTGTGGTTTGACAGAGGTGGTGAGCTCCAGGCGGCTGACACTGGACGCAGCGCAGTTATTTATTAGTATTAATATCTCTATTGACAAAATTTCATTAAAATTTTGCCTAATCTGAGGAATTCAATTAAGTCTTATTAGAGTGAGGATAATGCTGGTATTCACTGTCACACAGGACAGAGGGTCATACACAAGACAATAGAAACTGTACTCTGAAGCACATATATCATGGTTACAATCCACGTTTCAATGAACGAATATGTAATTACAACTTTCGTGGTAAAGATCACAGGCAGGTGGTAGAGGGAAAGGGGGTGGGGTCAAGCCCAAGGGAAGACGGTGGGTAAGTTACTTTCCCGAACCTTGGACCGCTTGGCCGCTAGCCACACCAGTCCCACCGCCCTTTCTTCTCTGCAGACTCACTAACTACGCCGCAGCCTTCAAAGTGGCGTCGTCTGCATCACTTCAATTACACAGCGTCACTACGTACGTTTGGAGAAGCAGTCACAGCTACAACCGAGCACGCTATACCGTCTGCCCACCACGCTACGAGAGTCGAGCTTCAGGTAGCCGCGTAGACAAGAGCCGCGTGCTAGCGGACACGCCAACCCTTTGCTTATACTGTTCAAAGAAAACAGAGCCACTGTCTACCCAGAAGGCTTCTATTTGCATTTCCCAATCAGACACCGCATTTACAATTGGTTGGTAAACGACGAGTCTCGTCAGATGTTTACTAGGCTCGCAAAGCCAACCTATAATTCTTCTTCACACCCGCCGGCCACATCACTACATGTGTACTTGACGAAGGTGATATATAAATATAATGTAAGTGTTACAACCCCGCTCCTGTGCCAGGTAAGTCCTCTACGGGCTCACCATAGCCTGTGCTACTTGGGAATTTTTGTTCCTAGTAGCTGAATCTAAAACAACAAACAACAACAATGAATGTAAATGTTACGGACTATTCATGCCTGGGCCACCTCTTGGGTGGCTTAATCATCATCAATCAATCAATCGAATATAAATGCAAATGCCTGATTGGATGACAGGGTGATACCTCTAGCAGTTGTGGATGTGAATATACAAACATTGGATTTAACTATCTTTTTTGCACTTGAGTTTGCAAAGAATATATAAGCCTGCGTGTCATACTAAGGCCCTTAGAGTGCTTTGTGGTATTATACGAAAAAGAGATTCCAATGCTCGACACGTAGGCTTCCAAAAGACATTGAAGTTCACCACGAATAACGCTCCGAAGAGATCAGGTTAATGGAAAAGCTCTTTCATACAATTAAAACAAACCTATCAAAACAGGGACAGTTTTAACAGATGGTATATGGTGATGTTCATGGGAAGTTTGCTTTTGTAAGAATTTACATCGTAGTGAAATAAGCTTGTTTAGTCTACACCGAACCCTGGTGATTGTAATACAGGCTCTCAGGAAGTAGGTCGCCCTGGTGACTGTTATGACCCATCAGGGCCATGGTGACTGCTACAGGCTGTGAGGGCCATGATTGACCTGGTGACCACTACAGGTTTTCAGGGAGTTGGCCATCCTGTGTGTTCTTATCCTTTTCATTTTCTCAGTATCAGCCATTTTGTCTTGCTCTTAAACATTTTTTAATTTCATTCATAAAGATTTAACATTCTTTAATTAAAAACAAAATTCCTTATTGTGTGTTAACACCTTTCTTGTCTTCCTATTCTTGTTTATTCCCTCAATTATATTTTTATCATGTCCTCATGCTCCCTCACGCTGCCTTCCTGCTCCAGCTCACTGCCCTCCTGCTCCAGCCCGCTGCCCTCCTGCTCCAGACAGCTGCCCTCCTGGTCACTCCAGCTGCCCTCAGCTCCTCACCCACCCTGGGTATCTGGGTGTCTCCACCAGGGCCGTGACCCATCTCTTGTCCCACACCGGATACAACTGCTTGCGTCCAATTCCAGACTCGGCCTTGAGCTTACAACTGGACGAACGGTGGACAACCTTACCCGTCTGATCGGGGGACGACTGTATACGGGTGCAAAACTCTAGAACACTGTGTTCGTGTTGATGTATCCACATAAGCATATCCACACTCCAACTACCCCTTCAAGAATAGTGTGATCATTTATCTCACTGGAGTAACAAATATTTCAAATTAAAACAAGAATTCAAGATTACCTTAATCCTTGTTTGAACCCATTCACCCCCCTTGTTTGGATTAATTTACTCCATGTTTGGATCCTTGGATTCTTCACCTAAATCCCCCCCCACCCCCCCATACCCTATCTACCTTCTAAATCATGATCACTTGTCAGTGGTGATTCTTGCCTGGCTGCCTGCGTGTGTGTTTTTTTTATATTTTTAGCCATATTAGTTACAACAACACATGCCATTCATGAATAACAAATACCACCGATTAAGAACAAGAATTTGTCTTTAATTGGACGGTTCAAAAAGGCTATTNGGGTGGGAGGCAAACAAGGGGACACAGGTGTAGACTGAGTAGCCAATGAGCCACAGTGACGTCAGAAAGAACTTTTTCAGTGTCAGAGTAGTTAACAGATGGAATACATTAGGAAGTGATGTGGTGGAGGCTGACTCCATACACAGTTTGAAATGTAGATATGATAGAGCCCAGTAGGCTCAGGAATCTGTACGCCAGTTGATTGACAGTTGAGAGGCGGGACCAAAGAGCCAGAGCTCAACCCCCCGCAAGCACAACTAGGTGAGAACTGTGAGTAGAACATTTGCCAGAGTACTATGTGAGAGGAACCTTTACCAGAACACAATAAGAGTGCAGGATTAACTTGAGCACAGAGTAAGCAAGACGCATTATTCGTTAAGGAACATCCTAAAGCAGAACTCTGGCCATCACCAGCAGGTGACCTTGACCAACATCAGCAGGTGACCTTGACCAACACCAGCACCTGACCTTGATCCACATATAATGTCACGATGTCCCCAGAATAAGGTTATTCAGAATAATGTTTGCGATCGGCTCCTCCACCTCTCACTCCACCTAGGCCGGATTAGCAACTAATCCAAATGAGCACCAAAGCCGGATAGGCATCTAGCCGGGGTAAGCGCCAAGGCCGGATGGGTATATACCTAGCCCGAACAGTTCTGTTAGTACCTTTTGAATCTGGCCTTAACGTGTTTAGTCTACTACGGTTGTCAGTGTTACCGTGACGATGAGTATACTTTTCCTGCACTAAGTTTACCTCCCACAGTATAACCGGATGGTCACCCGCAGTATGTGGATGACCGGATGAACACCCACAGTATGTGGATAATCGGATGGCCACCCACAGTATGTGGATGACCGGATGCGAATGGTATCTCGTACTATCTCCTTGAAGAAGCTCACACAGCAGCTAGTCCCTTTGTGTCATCCGCCTCACCTGCAACTTTTCATTAACACTGCAGAAGTTTTTTTTAGTCGACTGAATAAATATCTTCACCTCAACTTCACCATTCCTTCCCCAATTTCTCAAGGGTTCGATCCCACCGTACAGCTTCAATATATATTTTGTAGATACTGCATGTAATTGTGCTTTCACTGTTGTATATCTCTGCCAATTCGGATAGTTTCGCTCTGATACCGTCTGTTGTGAGAGCGAGTGTGTGTACTCACCAAGTTGTGCTTACGGGGGAGGGGGGGTTGAGCTCTGGCTCTTTGATCCCGCCTCTCAACTGTCAATCAACTGTTTAGGACTGTGTATGTGAGGGTATCAATCGAACCTGCGACAGCTTCCTCGCTCAGGACACTTCCTTTCCGCTGGGAGGAGATGAGGGCAGAGGAGGTGGAGATGAGAGGGTTGAGAAGGAGATGCAGGGAAGAGTTGGAAATAGGGAAAGGGTGGGGAGGTGTAGATGAAGGGACGTGAAGATGGGTTGGACGAGGAGGGGGCCGGTACGACCTGGAGATAAGGGAAGGGAAGAATGAGACTGCTGTTCCGAAGATACAGAAAGTGTGGGGGCGTTAACTTTGACCACAAACCCAGTGAACCTGGGAGGATGAACGTGGCCAGAGTTGCTCCCTCCACTGGTCTTACGGCTGCTGGGAAGTCCTCCCATGATTTGAAGAATAATCGTGTTTGCTTGGATTAAGTTATCATTTGCGTCACAACTTTAAAAAAGTCTGATGTTTATAAAATTCATTTATTATAAAACTTGCATGAATAAGTTATTTGTTTCTCTACAATCTTTTAAAAATGTGTAATTTAAATGTGACATTTATAATCTAATTCCTAAATGGTTCAAGTTTCATAACTTGGTCTCATTGTTTGCTTCTGTCAGCTGTGGTGGGAGATGTTGTCACCACCTGTAAGCTGTGGTGGGAGATGTTGTCACCACCTGTCAGCTGTGGTGGGAGATGTTGTCACCACCTGTCAGCTGTGGTGGGAGATGTTGTCACCACCGGTCAGCTGTGGTGGGAGATGTTATCACTACCTGTCAGCTGTGGCGGGAGGTGTTGTCACTACCTGTCAGCTGTGGTGGGAGATGTTATCACTACCTGTCAGCTGTGGTGGGAGATGTTATCACTACCTGTCAGCTGTGGCGGGAGGTGTTGTCACTACCTGTCAGCTGTGGTGGGAGGTGTTGTCACTACTTGTCAGCTGTGGTGGGAGGTGTTGTCACTTCCTGTCAGCTGTGATGGGAGGTGTTGTCACTACCTGTCAGCTGTGGTGGGAGATGTTCTCACTACCTGTCAGCTGTGGTGGGAGGTGTTGGCACTACCTGTTAGCTGTGGTGGGAGATGTTGTCACTACCTGTCAGCTGTGGTGGGAGATGTTGTCACCACCTGTCAGCTGTGGTGGGAGATGTTCTCACTACCTGTCAGCTGTGGCGGGAGGTGTTGTCACTACCTGTCAGCTGTGGTGGTAGATGTTGTCACTACCTGTCAGCTGTGGTGGTAGATGTTCTCACTACCTGTCAGCTGTGGTGGGAGGTGTTGTCACTACCTGTCAGCTGTGGTGGGAGATGTTGTCACTACCTGTCAGCTGTGGTGGGAGATGTTGTCACCACCTGTCAGCTGTGGCGGGAGGTGTTGTCACCACCTGTCAGCTGTGGCGGGAGATGTCACCAGCTATCAGCAGTGAAAGGTGGTGTTGTCACCGCCTGTCAGCTATGAAGGGTGTTTATGGTTTCACTTGTCAACAGTGTCGAATAATGATACCCTCACCTTACAGGGTAGGACCGTTTTTCTTCAGTGGGCACGCTACTTTTAGCCCACCGTACAACCTCGCCTTATTCGGTGGGTTTTAGAAAGTTCTCGGTGACATATAGATGTGTTGGGCAGATTGAAGTGGCTGCTGGGTGACTTATAACTCCACTTTGGATAAGAACACACACACACACAGGCCGACAGCTTAACCGGCACACGCATGCTTGGATTCTTGTGTCCGCGCTCCTGCTCCTCCCATCCTCTGT
>WNGS01005997.1:10242854-10259657 GCA_020271785.1 Procambarus virginalis | reverse complement strand
AATTTGACCTATCATTTGACTGTGTGTGTGTTGATGTTCTAACTTGCTATGGTCAGACCTGCTAAACCCTCAGTCACCCTCGCGGGACGCCACTCCGGTCTATACACGAGAGGAAAATATATTTATATATGGAGTATGTGATCCGCCTTCCCGAGTGCGCTTGTATGTGTTCCTCTTGTCAAGGTTCACTGGTTTTTCAGCTGGTGCTATTGTGCGGCGCGGGTCCTGTGTGTTGGTGTGTTGTGTGTGGTGGTGTGTGTGTGTGTGTGTGTGTGTGTGTGTGTGTTGTGTGTGGTGTGTGGTGTGTGTGTGTGTGTGTGTGTGTGTGTGTGTGTGTGTATACCTAATGTATCATGAATGTGCAGTCTGAGGTCGGAGGCATTCAACACTGCCTTGTCCCCGCCTTGTCAGCATCAGTGGCTGAGATTTACAACAATGACTCCTATCCCATTTCCCTATCATACCTGGTTTTAAAATTATGAATAGTATTGGCTTCCACAACCTGTTCCTTAAGTGCATTCTATTTTCCCACTACTCTCACGCTAAAAGAAAACTTCCTAACAGATCTGTGACTCATCTGAGTTTCTAACTTCCATCCATGTCCCATCGTTCTGTTACTATTCCGTGTGAACATTTCGTCTATGTCCACTCTGTCAATCCCTCTGAGTATTTTATACGTTCCTATCATGTCCCCCCTCTCCCCTTCTTCTCTCTAGTGTCGTAAGGCATAGTTCCCCCAGGCGCTCCTCATACCCCATCCCTCGTAGCTCTGGGACGAGCCTCGTTGCAAACCTCTAAACCTATTCCAGTTTCATTATGTGCTTCTTTAGATGGGGGACTCCATGATGAGGCGTCATACTCTAAGACTGGCCTCACGTAGGCAGTGTAAAGAGCCCTAAAGCCTCCTTACTTAGGTGTCTGAATGATTGTCTAACTTTTGCCAGTGTAGAGTACCGTGACTGTCGCTATCTGATTTATATGTGCCTCAGGAGATTGAATTAGGTGTTACGTCCACCACCAGGTCTCTTTCCGTCGCGGTCGTCACAGGTAGGCTGTTCCCCTTCATTGTGTACTGTCCCTTTGGTCTCCTATCTCCTAATCCCATATTTCCATAACTTTACATTGGCTCGTGTGGTGAATTCCAGTAGCCATTTGTCTCTGGACCATCTCTGCAACCTGTTCAAGTCCTCTTGGAGGATCCTGCAATCCTCATCTGTCTCACAACTCTTCTCATCAACTTTGCGTCATCCGCAAACATCGACATGTAGGACTCTACACCCGTAAACATGTCGTAAACATATACAAGAAATAGAATTGGTCCCAGCACCGATCCTTGTGGTACTTCACTTGGTTACTGTTCGCCAGTCCGAACTTCTCGCGTCGCGCGTGTGTGTGTGTGTGTGTGGTGTGTGGTGTGGTGTGTGTTGGTGTGTGTGTGTGTGTTCGTCTTTACCTTTCAAACATTTAACACGTCACCATTAATGTATATACAGTAAACGTTTCTAATTCCCAAATTCTGTAACATTACGTAATGAGTCAATATTTTGCGATTTTGAAAGGCTGATGCTCATACAGCTTATATTTAAAGCGCATCGGCTCACTTTTATATTAATAAAATATCGAACATATACATATTTATAAAGTAATGGTACACATATGCATTTAACAATGCACCAGATCTCACCAAACAATTTTTTTTCACCAAAAGAGCATCATCCCGAGATGACGTCTTATCGCTCTCACCCTCTCCAGCCTCCTCCAAGCTGCTCCTGGTGGTCGAATGATTTTTTCAGTCGGCGTTTGATCCTCTATGGTCCAAAGGGGCTGGATACTGCTTCTTCATTTCGTCTTCAAATACCAGCGCTTTAGTCATCATCTGTATCTTTTACCAAGTGCTAAGTGATACTGGCTAAGTGATTCCTCCTGATAATTACCTTCACTTATCTTCCTCTGTCCTCATTAGGACGTACAAACACGTACTTAACTTCGATACCCAAGAGCGCGTTGTTGCAGCTCAATTTGCACTCACATCTTACACGGCAAAAAGGTGACAAAGGGAAGAATATAATTAAGATTGAATAGGACACATTTTCCACTCGATAACCTCCATCCATATGAAGATAATTTCATTGCTTTCCGGTCGCCAGAGTGGAACAGGTAAAGAAAGAAAGAAAGCTGAAAGTCCGCACTAAAAACCAATAAAGAAAGTTTGCTTCAAAAATAAGTGGAAACTCTCTTTAACACTCAGCAGAAACTCTGTGCAGGTTGAGACAACTCAACCAACGTGAGAACCTGAGGGACTAGCATGAGTAATGAGGGTAAACAGAGACAACACGAGGTATTCGCACTATATAAAAAAGGTAGTTGAGAGTTGATCAAACGTTTAATCCTCTCTACGAATGAGAAATGTTAAATAGAAATAGAAAAAGGTGTAAGAAGGAAATACATAACAAGTATGAGAAAGGAAGAACGGTTAAAAACGACAACAAAGAACCGACCAACAAACAAAAAATAAATCCAGCGATATCAATACTGAAAACTACCTGGAGTTACGACTTCTGTCATAACCGATCCCCCACGACCAGCCCTGGGCTCCGTATACCACCCTAACTACTTACTACTGTACCCGACGCTAGAAGACCCCACCAACAGGGGGTCAATATACCCATCCAAACCCATCATAGCCAACCCAGGAACTCATCAGTGTCACCCGTGGCCTCTCCAGTCACAATAGAATGTCACCTATACTAACGGACAGGATGGGCGACGGCGTGACAGCAGCAGTGATAAACAGCTTGGTTTATCTGACCCAAATTTGTATAATTCAGATCTAGCGTGAAAGGTGTGTGAGTATTACTCAACACTCGTGTTATAACGCCATGCACTATGGTAATGGTTCTGGGTTCCTGGCGTGATTTAGTCTAACTATTCTCTTTATGTTCATATCTGATTACGTATATCTGTAATTGGACATACGTTTGTAAAACACAAACTCAGGTACACTTTTACCCAACTGAATCGAGCATATTTTTTTAACAATTTACAAATTCGAACATAATTTTGTCCAGTGCAAATTCAGGCGTAATTTTGGCCTACACAAAATATTTATTGTGTATTCCTGCTTCTATCTTAGCTGATACCTATTGATTATGCCATTAAAATAGGCATTGTGTACGCCTATTTTAACCGTTATTTCAATATTAATCATTATCTGTGTATAATATTGAAATATTTAATCTTCTCTCAAATGTATAATGTTATTTAATGATTGTGGCGCTACTGAACTCAACTGAACCAGTTGAGACAGACTAGATGTTGTAAATTTTTAATCAAATTATTGTGAAAGAGTGTAATTGAATAATCTTTTATTCCAGCATTGTAAAAAAATTACAAAAGAATTCATCAATATTAATCTGTGTATTCAAACCATGGAACGGAACTATGAGGAGAAAGTGCCAAGCCATTACGGCTATATAGCACTTGGAAGGGATCAAGATTAGCTTTCGGGATGGGACGGGGGAAGCAATGGAGCCCAACCACTTGGACGGTCGGGAATTGAACGTCAACCTGCAAGAAGCGAGACCGTCGCTCTACCGTCCAGCCCAAATGGTTATGAAAACCACTTTATGTTATAGAATTAACGGCTGGATTAACGAGCTTGAATCTTTGTATGCGAGGATGAGCTGCTCCATCTGTCCGGGAATTGAACCCTGAACAAACCGGCTGTGAGTCAATTGTGCTAACTAATGAGCTAATTATCAAAATTGTTAAAACATTGATTATAATTATTAAATATTTGTATGCAAGAGACTTGATTATTAATCGCGTAACCAAACAGTAGAGCCAGACCTGTCAAAAGTCGTCATTATTATTAATATGTAAAATTATTATTCATATATCAGACAGCACAGCTTTGTATAATTAGGCATGTTGCTCAGAGAAATAAGTTTCAGACTAAGAAACCAATAACATGCATTTTCAAATTAACGTCTGTTAGCATATATGATAAAACAACTATTTATCGTATGTATGTGTATTAGTGTGTGTGTGTGTGTGTGTGTGTGTGTGTGTGTGTGTGTGTGTGTGTGTGTGTGTGTGTGTGTGTGTGTGTGTGTGTGTGTGTGTGTGTGAATGAATGGGAAGGTGCAGCTGTAGCGTGAGAGGGTCATCTCAAACACTGCCATTGTACCGTCTGTCCAAATACAGGGCTGAGATGTTACACATCCCAGCGGGATATTACAAATTACTGTTCTTACTATCATGATAACTGCAAGAAATTGTCTTTTCACCCGAGCAAGAGATGGAAACCGGTTTCTGATTCAAACCCAAACTACTTCTTCCTCTCTCCTTCCCTTCATCTCTCCCCAACCCCCCTTCCCACGACGACACCGAGATCCCGTTGGCCCACCTCACACCCACGACCCCTTCAATTCAACCAAGAGGAAGTAAGAGTACCCAGACGTCTGGGCGAGGCAGCAGGAGCAACAGCAGACCAGGCTCGACCCCAGACCTGACATCGTAACTCGTGTCACTGCCGTATACCTGCTCTGAAGTTACCCGCTGTGGATATATCGCTCCAACCTGGCTACATTTTTACTCGGAGTTTAATTATTCCACCTAGCAATGGATATTTATCGCCCAGCGATGGATATTGTTCACTCAACAGTGGATATTGTTCACTCAACAGTGGATATTGTTCATGCAGCTGTGGATATTGTTCACTCAGCAGTGGATATTGTTCATGCAGCAGTGGATATTGCTCACTCAACAGTGGATATTGTTCACGCAGCAGTGGATATTGTTCACACAGCAGTGGATACTGTTCACACAGCAGTGGATACTGTTCACTCAGCAGTGGATACTGTTCACTCAGCAGTGGATATTGTTCACTCAGCAGTGGATACTGTTCACTCAGCAGTGGATACTGTTCACACAGCAGTGGATACTGTTCACTCAGCATGGTCAGAAAAGTAACTGCAGAAGAGTTGTTTTGTCTTCGCCTCTCTTGTATCATAAAATACAGCCAATAGGAGCTCTTGCTTCTTGCTAGCGGACGCCCTCTACTAGAGTTCAGGGTCATTTCTTTCTGAGTAGCTAAATCTAAAACAAAAACCACAACGGAGTCCGTCCAGAAAGGAATCCACAGGAAAATAGCAGTTCGGTTATATAGACTACGTCTAGGTTACAGATGCAACTGAGAGATTGGTGAACCCAGACAGAGGGAATGCATCTTCTGCCAAACAATCACAGAAAAGCCATTACTTCACTATCTCCTGGAATGTAAAGCAACCAAGGGCCTTGGAAGAGCTTTAAGAGTCCCTGAATCTTGAGGAAACCACCTTGAAGCCATCAACACTGCCACTCTTCTGGTAATGAAACGCGTCCAGCAGCTGGACACCCTCATCAATACAGACCAGCAGTATCTTTCCCAGCGATAGATTCCACATAGTAAGGGCTGACGATTTAAATGCGAGCACAGCACGCAGAAATCCTTTCACGATCAAAGATCCCATTCACTAAATAAATAAATCTGCCACTTATGGTCTATTCATGCCCGTGCCTCCTCTTGAGCGGCTTAATCTTCATCAATCATTAGAGTTCGCTATTGGGAACCTTCCCCTGTGGCCCCCGGACGGCACCTAATGTTAGAACCTCACTATGGTTAGTACTATCGGCAGAGGGAATACAAGTGACGACGGACTATAAATGCCTACAAATCCGGCCTAATAGATGGGAATCAGTGGATCATTCTTCGCCTCTTTCTGCATCCCAAGTCTGTGGGACTTGGGATTCAGAAGGAGTCGAAGATTTCCTCCACGAAATTTCTGGAGGATTTTCTCCAGATTCAGATTTCCACCTGAAAAGGAATTTGGGAGATTATTTATATTTTTCCTCCTAATGGAAACTAATGGAAACTAACTAACTAATGGAAACGTTTCACTCCACGGAGCACCCTAAATTTCCCCACACAGACGAAGAATATTTATGGACATTATTGTTGCTCTTGGAGAAACTTTCTTCATTGTAGTTTTCTTAACTTTAATAACGGGCATTTAATTGCTCAGAAAATATCTCGTGGAGATGGAGTTAGATAACACGTGCTGCAATTTCTAGTTGATGTGCCTCGCGCCACAACGCCTTTCCAGAGAATGGGAAAAAAATAAGAGAATATGGAATGAACTAGAAAATGAAAAGAATAAGGAAGAAGGGAAAATAATAGAAGGGGATGGAAAGAACGAGTGAATGGGAAAGAATTCGAGAACAGAACAGAATGAGAGAATGGAAAAGAATAAGAGTGACTGAAAAGAAAACAATAAGAAAAGCGCAAGAGAAAGGTAAAGAATAAGAGAAAAAGAAGAATAAAAGAATGGAAACTCGGAACTGAGATGATATCAAATTAGCCCAAAATCAATTTTCTCGTTTCACACTGAGGAGAAACATGTAGAACAATGCAGTCCCCCCGAGCTGTCACCGCCTGAACCCACTAATCTCTGGTAAATGACGGTGAACAGCGATAGTTGAAAGTTACTCCTGTCAATTTTGCAAGTCGAGAGCGTTTGGCAATATCTGGAGTTATATTAAATTCAGTCATAACATTAACCCCTCTCCTCCCTCTCAACCCCTTCTCTTTTCCCCCCTCACTACACCTCTCACCCATTCTTTCTCAAACACTTCCTCCAACCCATTTCTTCCCTTTAAGTCCCATTAACCCTATCCTCCTATACATCATCAGGTTCATTCTGAGACAACTGCATCCTATTATCAAAACAGAAGGTTTTCTGATTCACAACGTATAAGTCTGTTAATTAGCCCTTTATTAGCCAGTAATTGGCTTATTAAAACCAACTTAAGTCTTTACTTATTAAAAGTTAGTTATGTCAGTATTTGACATTAAACCTACATGTCAGTATTTACATTAAAACCTAAGTCAGCATTTGACTTATTAAACCAACATATGTCAGTATTTGACTTATTAAATACAACATATGTCAGTTTTGGCATTAAAAGCTACGTAAGTCAGTATTTGTGTTGCGTCTAGTGCTGCACCTGTGTTGGTTTCTTGTCTTGTTTCGTATTGATGTTTGAGCTGTTTCGTGTTAAACTTTGTGTTGTGTTTCGTGCTGAATTTTGTTGTTGTTGCCGTTTTAGATTCAGCTACTCGGAACAAAACGTTTCAAGAAGCACGAGCTATGGTGAGCCCGTAGTGAACTTACCAGGCACAGGAGCGGGGCTGTATGTGGTATGTCAAGTTTATGCTGTGTTTCTTACTTCACTCTATGTTGAATTTCGTTTCACGTTTTGTGACTCATTTGTTTATGAATTTAATGACTCAAGCAAGGGACACCTCACAGCCGGCAATGGCAGCTGTATAAAACTTGCTTGTGTTGCTTAAATCACGGCCAGTTACAGCCCCGTTCCTGTGCCAGGTAAGTCCACGACGGGGTCACCATAGCCCGTGCTACTTGCCCCGTTCCTGTGCCATGTAAGTCCATTACGGGGTCACCATAGCCCGTGCTACTTGTAACTTTTAGTTCCCAGTAGCTGAATCTTAAGCAACAACAACAGCTTAAATCATAGGGATGTTATTGGATATTTGTTATAGTTATTTTATATAAATGAAGTTTACTGGATGCTTACGGAGTTCTGGCGTTCTTCATTTTTTTTTCTTTTTTTGAGATATATACAAGAGTTGTTACATTCTTGTACAGCCACTAGTACGCGTAGCGTTTCGGGCAGGTCCCTGGAATACGATCCCCGCCGCGAAGAATCATTGATGCTAAGTTCACTTTGTGTCAGTGTTATTTATTGATTATATTTTGATTATATTCCAGTATTATTCATTAATATTTAGTGATGCCGTAACGGGCTTCTCGCCCTCTTCGTTTCACCTTTCGGTTAACTAACCTCGGAGTTAGTTGACTCTTGTTATTAGCTCATACAAGAACTATCAACAACTGGAAAATGTTGTTTCTAGCACTATACATTTCTTTCACGAAGCTCCAGGTTGAATTCCATACTGAAAACAATTCCAACGTGTCCATCCCTTGATTTGCCATTCCGTCAAAAAAATAAATAATAATAGAGCCTCTTGGCCTAAACAAACACACGAACCCAAGCAACCCACCTAACCTGTCGAATTCGTTGCATAGAAAACGTAGATATATGTGACCCGATACTTTTCATAATAGATTACATTTGTAACGTTGGTTACAATAACAATTAAAAGGCGAACGGTTAATTGAAAGGGCAGGTTGTTATACCTTTCAGGTTCGTCCCACAGTTAAGAGGAATGGGACATAGAGGAACTCTTCTTTTAGAGCGGTGCTATTCCTCGCAGAGATTTAGATGACCAAACCACACACCAGAAGATGAGACGAAGACGTTTCGGTCCATCTCAGACCGAATCCAATATATACTCCTGTTGGCTGTGTTAGAGGGTGAACATCCACACCTCACTACACCCTCCTGTAGGAGGCTTATGGGGTGAACATCCTCACCATACCACACCCAAGGTGGTATGTGGGCATGAATAGCCCCACCTCATTCCCCCTCCATCCCCCCCCCCCCCCCGCGCACTCACACGCCTCGGCACTCAGGAATGACTCAGGTTTGGTGGAGAGGGGTCGTGGGTGTGGACGGGGGGAGCCTCGGTGTCTTGGGGGGAAGGGGAGGAGAAGGGGGTTGTTTGGGCTTGAATCAGAAACCGGTTTCCAACTCTTCCTCGGGTGAAACGTAATTTTGTTTTTTTCACTTATCTTGATTGTTAAAACTGCAATTTGTAATATTCTCCGGGAGACTGTACCATCAACACTGCCTTGGAACAGACAGCACAATGTTCATTTGACTCGGCTATATTGAGACGTAGAGAGGCGGTAGTGTTTGTCTTGGGCGTCCAGGGAAGCCTTGGTCTTCTCCTGCCAGTCGTGTACCTTCCCATTCATTCACACACACACACAGGTGTGTGTGGGGGGCCTCGCGGCTGAGTGGACAGCGCCCTGGGGGTCCTAGTCCTCAGAGGCACGGGTTCGATCCCCGGTAGAGGCAGAAACAAACAATCAGAGTTTCTTTCAACCATGATGTCCCTGTTCACCTAGCAGTAAATAGGTACCTGGGAGTTAGACAGCTGTTACAGGCTGCTTCCTGTGTGTGTGTGTGTGTGTGTGTGTGTGTGTGTGTGTGTGTGTGTGTGTGTGTGTGTGTGTGTGTGTGTGTGTGTGTGTGTGTGTGTGTGTGAAAATAGTTGGTAGTTAGTAACAGTTGATTGATTGACAGTTGAGAGGCAGGCCGAAACAGCAGCGCTCAATCCCCGCAAGCACAACTAGGTGAATACAACTAGGTGACCCACACACACACACACACACACACACACACATGCGGCTTTCCATTTGATTGACAGTTGAGAGGCGGGTCCAAAGAGCAAAAGCGCAAGCACCACTATGTTGTTGTTAAAGATTCGCTACCTGGAACAAGAAGTTCCAAGTAGCACGGGCTATGGTGAGC
This sequence comes from Procambarus virginalis, assembly GCA_020271785.1. NCBI lineage: Eukaryota > Metazoa > Arthropoda > Malacostraca > Decapoda > Cambaridae > Procambarus > Procambarus virginalis. Next base: position 10,250,156 of record WNGS01005997.1, on the reverse strand, counting down.
CCGTAGTGGATGTTAAGCACCACTAGGTGAGTACTCACTCGGGTCATATTCCCCAGCTTGGAAAACCAGAAGATTTATGCCACTGAAAGTTAGATATTTCAAAAATAAGCGGCTCCAAGAATCATGATGATTCACTTAAAAAGAGATTTCATTGTAAAATACTTATTTCTGAAAAAAAAAGTACATGAATATATAAATACTGGTTTGGAAACAAGGTTGTTGATTTTCGGGACAGATCACTGGGACACTTACAGACGTGGAATCGTTGGATTGTTTTAAGCGTAGGTTAGACACATATATGAATAAGTTTAGGTGGATATAAATTGGACCTTCCTCGTATGGGCCCATAGGCCTGTTGCTGTTTAATTATCATGTAGTTAGGAGTTAAAGCTGAAGAGCCACGCATGGAAGGACCAAGGAGGAGAGGTAAGTGAGAGGGAAATTAATAGCAGTTAAGAAGGAACATCCTTACCTCACTACACCTGTTACAGCCCCGCTCCTGTGCCAGGTAAGTCCACTACGGGTTCACCATAGCCCGTGCTACTTGTCCCGCTCCTGTGCCAGGTAAGTCCACTACGGGCTCACCATACCCCGTGCTACTTGGAACTTTTTTGTTCCCAGTAGCTGAATCTAAAACAACAACCTCGCTACACCCTCCTGCAAGGTGGTGTGTGGGCACGGCAAGGCAATTATCAGGAGGAAGAGCCAAGCCATCACGACTATATAGCACTTGGAAGGTAACAGAATAAGGCTTTGGGATGGGACGGAGGGAATGGAATAGTGTCTAACCACTGGACGATCGGGGATTGAACACAGACCTGCATGAAGCAAGACCGTCGCTCTACCGTCCAGCCCAAGTGGTTGGGCACCATTCCTGGGCACCATGGGCATGAAGAGGCAGTAGGTAAGAACTCAGCTCACTCTCTAGCGGCTGCACTGGCTTGAAAGGGCCCGAAAGCTGCGCTTATCTGTCAGTAGCGTGACCTCGCCTGACCTAAGTTTGGCCGAGGGTGAAGTCTTTGCTTGACACGACCCCCACACAGAACAGTGATTACCGAGAGAATCCAGACACGGCCCGGAGGCTTGCATGATGGAAATAGACTCTGTGGAGGGACGTGATGGAGCGTGGAGGGAGGGAGAGTGAGGGAAGACGCAAGAGAAGGGAGGGAGTGGCGGCTGGTCACACCTGCTTGACAGGTTTCTTCAACAGGTGCAGCGGGTCGACAGCGGTTAGAGAGGTCGCCAAGGGTCTAATTATATCCTGGTGAGTGCCACTTGGTTCCCCTCACATGACCCTCCAGGTGCTGCTTGGTGAACGTTGGCACTGTTGACAGTCCTCGGTATGTTGAAGACTGTTGGCACTGTTGGCACTCCTCAGTGTGTTGAAAACTGTTGGCACAGTTGGCAGTTGTCGGTGTGTTAATGAGCCGTTGGCACTGCTGGGCTGGCAATTTGTGGTTCCGAGATTGAATTTGCGTCTGGATGGTGTTATCTTATAAAATGATCTGTATCATTATTTCACCCGGTTTGTCTTAAAAATCATTTGATTTGCGAATTTTCAGTTTAATTTGAGATTATATATATATACACACACACTCTTTTTCTCACTTGGTATGAAGTTTTCGTTCCAGAACCTGAAAAACGTGATTACTCGTCCACACTTTTAGTAAGAGCAGGAAGTACTTAAAGACTGGTACTCGAGGAGCGAGTGATTTTTCACACCTCAGTGATGCTATGACTCTGACTTTGACAATTGCCACGACTCTGGATTTGACAACTGCTCTCACCCACACGTTATGGATTAGGCTTTTATCAGCCAGTCTTATCCACAACGAAGGAAGCTTAACCGGACTTGAAATACAACAAATACAATGCTCGAAAATTGTGTTGCAACGCATCAGCAACTGTTAAAAATTTATGTGATTTGGACAGTCTTGGTCACCCTCTGACTGGACAATCTCTTAGACAGAGGCTGACTGGACAGCCTCTTAGTCAGTGTAATCTAAGCACTTTGTACCCGAAGCAAAAACACAACTAGTCCGCGGCCCAGACAGGTGGGCCCACGGCAAATACCAGAGAACGACCGTAAATCAAGTCTCATGCCTCTACTCCACAGCTGAAATATTTTCAGGATGCCTCAGCTGGATACGTTATCTTGCAGGATGATTTTAAGGTAGATATTACCTCACGGAATGACTCTGAGGGGGATATTACCTCACGGAATGACTGTGATGTAAATATTGCCACACAGGATGACTTTGAGGTAGATATTACCTCACAGGATGACTGTGATGTAAATATTGCCACACAGGATGACTTTGAGGTAGATATTACCTCACAGGATGACTGTGATGTAAATAGTGCCTCACAGGATGACTTTGAGGTAGATATTACCTCACAGATGGCTTGGGAGGAGATATTACTGCACAGGATGGCTTGATAGTGAATATAACTTCACATGATAACCAGGAAGGAATACTACTAAAAGTATCACATGGAAGGAAATATTACTCAACAGGATGGCTTGGGAGGAAGGGAAGGGAATTATCACGGAAAGCACCAAGCCATTACGACTATATTGCACTGGGAACGGGTCGGGATAAGGCTTTGGGATTGGACCGAGGGGGAAAGGAATGGTGCCCAACCACTAGGACGGTCGGGGATAGAACGCCGACCTGCATGAAGCGAGACCGGCGCTCTACCGTCCAGGCCAAGTGGTTGGGTTGGCTTAGGAGGAGATATTGTACCACAGGATTGTTTGAGAGGAGATCTTGCTCCTCACAATGATTTGCTAGATATTACTCCACAGAGTGGCTTGGAAGGTTATATCACCTTACAAGATGGCTTGAATGGGATCTTACTCAACAGGATGACTTGAATTGAAAGGAGAATTTACAGCTACCACGAAGCCAGCAACCAAAGCGTTACGCCACGATTAGCATAACTGCACTGCGCTCTTGCAAAAGGATACAAGATAGACTAAAAATGATCCATGCATTATGATTGGGTCATGTGTTCCTGATGGGCCACACCAGAGCTTTGTCTCGAAATTTATAGACTTTACCTAATAGTTAAATGTTTGTGGAGTGTTTTTCTCGTTATATAAAGGATATATTCTGTGTCGTGGAAATAAGAAATATCGGAAAGTGTGATCGCCCACAGTCTGTTATCAAATATGAGAGCTTGTTTTATATTTTATATAAGCACTAAATTACCATACTGTTAACTCGCCTGCAAGCCATAGTTCTGATCACACACTGGCATGACCGCGCATATATACACATGTTATATCTGCCTCTCTTCCTGCCTTTCTCCCTCTCTTCCTTCACTCTTTCTGAGCTCCCTTCCTCACTCTCTCTTTTCCTCTTCCTTCCTCCATTCCTTCTTTACTCGCTCCCTCCCTCGTCTCGCTGGCAGCAGCTTCCAGTGATGTAAACAACGGGAGGATGTTTATATTCCTGGAGCCACAATAACAATCCCGAGGTGAAAATTGTCCCGTCTGAGTGTTAGCAGACTGTTGGTGCTTGGGTGTAGTTTGGTGTATACTCCACACAGCAGTTACAGTATAGCCAGGTGTAAATCCATTAATGAAAGGGATAATTGATGAATAACTAATTGTGAATAATTAAATAACTAATTATCGATAATAAATACATTAAATGGCTAATTAATGAATAAATCAAATGGAAAAAGATATATTAGATGGATATATTAAATGGATAATTATATTATATTGCAGACTATTCTCATAAACATCGGCCAAATTCTCGTTGATGAAGGCTGCTTAATTAACAAAATATCAAGACAATATAATGAATAATTTTTAAATAGAATAATTAAAGATTAAAAAATTATTCATGATTATTCATACAGAAAATATGCCTCACTATTTGTTGCATTAAATTCTTTATGAAGAGAATATAATTAATGATTTATGCAATAGATTATAAGTAATGGCTTATCAAGACTCTGTTTAAGGCAGAGTTATTAATTGATAATGGCTTATAAGGACAGTATAGTTAATGGTTTATCACCACGGAATAATTTCTCATTTATCGATGCAAAATAATTGTTGTTTACAAAGGTATTTTATAATAATTTTAGTGCAAAGGCAATGAATTTAACGTTTGAAATGTGATTAAATGTTCCTTAACAGGCACAAATGGAGAGGCTGAGGCTGTAATGGTCTTCCTAACGATGCTGTATATTCACCTAGTTGTATTCACTTAGTTGTGTTTTGCGGGGGTTGAGCTTTGCTCTTTCGACCCGCCTCTCAACTGTCAATCAACTGTTTACTAACTACTTTTTTTTCCCCACACCACACACACCCCAGGAAGCAGCCCATGAGAGCTGACTAACTCCCAGGTACCTATTTACTGCTAGGTAACAGGGGCATTCAGGTTGAAAGAAACTTTGCCCATTTGTTTCTGCCTCGTGCGGGAATCGAACCCGCGCCACAGAATTACGAGTCCTGCACGCTATCCACCAGGCTACGAGGCCCCCCCCCCCACACACACACACTACGAGGTGTGTGTGTGTGTGTGTGTGTGTGTGTGTGTGTGATGAAGCTCAAACAGCTTCACCTATTTTTTTAATCACAACGCTGTAATTGCTTCACCCACGTATGTATTTCTAATAAAAATAATCGTTAATAAAACCTAAACACCTAATCTAACCTAAGTCTAATTATACATAGAACTTTAATGTACAAAAATATTAATTTATATATAACAAACTAATTTTTAATACACAGTACATTAAAAATTAATGAGTAAATCGGCTGCCGTCTTGGGAGACAGTAGCCGCATTAACGAGCCTAGTCTGAGAACTGGTTGGGCTGAACCAGATCTCTTGAGTCTTTCCTGAAGATCTTCCTTGAAGGAAGGAGCAGGCGGCTGGGAATTAAAAGACTGAATACAAAAAATATATATATTATTTTTAAATGGGTGATTGTATGCAAATTGTATTGAGTTTTAAATATTGTTTCTCGCTCCTTGTTTGACTGCAAAGACAATCCGTCGACCACTTAACCAACTCCAGTCACAGTTTTTTGTACTAATAGGAGATAAAGCTGGAGAGTGAAGGACTAAGGGTGAAAGTGAGAGTGAAATTGTGAGTAAGAGTGAGAGAATTATATTACTTCAACGATCGGTGAAAATAAAATACGATTAACTCTTGTTGACCAAACCACACACTAGGAAGTGAAGGGACGACGACGTTTCGTTTCGTCCCTTCACTTTCTAGTGTGTGGTCTGGTCAACATATTTCAACCACGTTATTGTGACTCCTCGTCTGCGATTAACTCTTGATTTGAATACATCGCTATGCAATTGATGACCATAATTTGTTGACAGAGGTTAACCACTCAGTAAAATTTGTTACGCTGGAGACGTCAACCATCCAGTAATTTTCTCCCCGCCAGAAAAATAATTTAGGGAGCCAGTGAATCAATGCAAAATAGAAAGAAATCGGCGAGCGAGAACTAAAAGTTAAGTCTGCGTTGGGGATTACAGACCCATGAATGGCTCGTAAAAGCTTTCCCGATGGCTATTGTGGCGGTGGGCGAGCTCCTGAGTTACTGGGGACGAAGTTGTTGTTGTTATAGATTCAGCTGCTCGGAACAAGTTCCAAGTAGCACGGGCTATGGTGAGCCCGTAACTGACCTGGCACAGGAGCTGGGCAAGAAGCACGGGCTATGGTTAGCCTCGTGGACAGGAGATGTCTCCCGTGGGGGACGAAGTCTGTAAACAAATATTATAAAGGAGCAAGTGTGGTGTTGGTGGTGGTTATCTTGGGATGATTTTGGGGCAGGCGATGAGTCACAATAACGTGGCTGAAGAATGTTGACCAGATCACACACTAGAAGGTGAAGGGACGACGACGTTTCGGTCCGTCCTGGACCATTCTCAAGTCGATTGCGATAATCGACAATCAAGTCGATTGTCATTCTCAAGACAATCGACTTGAGAGTGGTCCAGGACGGACCGAAACGTCGTCGTCCCTTCACCTTCTAGTGTGTGATCTGGTCAAAAATGATTTTGGGGCTTAGCGTCCCCGCGGCCCGGTCCTCGACCAGGCCTCCTTTTTGTCAGGCCTCTCACACCCTCAGGAAGCAGCTCGTAGCAGCTGTCTAACTCCCAGGTTAGCTAGGTAGGTAGCAGGGGTACCTACCCCTGCTACCTATTAACTGCTAGGTAGCAGGGGTATCAGGGTGAAAGAAACATTCTGCCCATTTGTCTCCGCCTCCACCGGGGATCGAACCCGGAACCTCATCACTACGAATACAAAGTGCTGTCCACTCAGCTGTCAGACGCCCTGACAGTGTGTGGTGGTGGTGGTGAGTGTGAGACGGAGTGGATAAAACCACCACACTTGTTACAATCCTCGACAAATGACGCCACTAAAACTGGCGTTAAATCAAAGAACAGTCATAAATGTTTTCGCCTCGAATTTGTAGTAAAAGTTCAGGCAGAAATACGGGATTGTAATTATAATGTTCATGTGGACTTAGAAGATAACAGCGACATGGAAAATGTTGACCAAACCCCACATTAGAAAGTGAAGGGACGACGACGTTCCGGTCCGTCCTGGACCAGTGCCTAAATATGAACAGTATGCTAGTATATAATAATATTAATTTATATTTTAGAAAAGATCTGTTTTGAATGAACAGCATGTTACAATTTATAATTGCGTCTGTGGGGTCGACTGCTGGATGGAATGGACTTGATGTGAGGACGGGTTGCTGGTTGATCACGTCTAAGGAAACCACTCGAAAATGATGATTAAATGAAACTGATAAAATAGGAGAATGAGTTTAACACACAGTTACGAGAGACGTTTGGCTCTCGCAACATAACAAGTGCTGCGATGGGTGAATGAATATCTCTCTCTGGTAAGATAAGGAAAACAGTGAAAAAAAAGGCAGAGGAGCGAGGAGCTACAAGAGGCGGGCTCATTGATAGATATCAATACCTATTTTATTCTGGTGTGTGTCAATGCCCTGATCTCACATCTCAAATCTCTTACGAATGATTCAAAATTGATTATAAAAATTAGAAACCAAGTTAACTGCGAGAGGTTTCAGGAAAATCTAGATGCGCTCCAATGGTGGTTGGACAGATGGCGACTTAACCTTATCCCAGACAAATGGATAGTCATGAGGACAGGTGAAAGGGAGATAAGCCCCAGGGTCAGTAAACGTAGAAAGTGAAGCAGCTTGGAGAAACATTAACAAAATAACGCCTGCAGTACACAGCAAACAAGGAAATATATTAGGAAAGCCTTCGGGATCCTAGACAA
>WNGS01005997.1:10217230-10231919 GCA_020271785.1 Procambarus virginalis | reverse complement strand
ACTTGGAACTTTTGTTCCAAGTAGCTGAATCTTAAACAACAACAACCTCCGTAACAACTTCACGACTAAAGATCACATTCACTCCAAAAAATCTACCACTTACGGGCTTTTCATGCCCGTGCCACCTCTTGGGTGGCTTAATCTTCATCAATCAATCCTCTTAACACGGTGTGTTTACAGACACACACAGCACCGCTCCTGTGCCAGGTAGGTCCTCTACGGGCTCACCATAGCCCGTGCCCGTGCTACTTGCCCCGCTCCTGTGCCAGGTAAGTTACGGGTTCACCATAGCCCGTGCTACTTGGAACTTGTTCCGAGTAGCTGAATCTATAACAACAACAACAACCTCGTAACAACAGTTACAGCCCCGCTCCTGTGCCAGGTAAGTCAACTCCGGGCTCACCATAGCCCGTGCTACTTTGGAACTTTTGTTCCCAGTAGCTGAATCTTAAACAACAACATCCCCGTTAACATTAACAAACCCGGAGGAACGTGAAGGATCCAGACTGATGGATGGATAAAGATCAAGCCACCACAAGAAGTGGCACGGGCATGAGTAGCCCGTAAGTGACAGATTTGTTGGAGTGAATGTGCTCTTTGGTGGTCGAGTGAAGGATCCTGGTGAATGATGTTACGGCTGGTGAGTAATTGAGCTATGAAGTAACTGTACTTATTATTTTTTTGCGACGTATGCTCACTATTTAGGGGTATAATTTTTATACGGCCTATGACAATATCTCTAGTAAATAAAAGCTGAAATTCTGACACGAGACGAGCACTTTACAGAAGGACCAAAGAACGCGAGTTCTGCATCAGCGTGCAGGCGATGAGTCACAATAATGTGGCTAAAGTATGTTGACCAGACCACACACTTGATTGTGGATGTAATATTCTATATCATGACATGTGTATTATATAACTATAGAGCCAGCTTTTGTACCCGGGATCTGCTACTAATTTACTGATTAAATACACAGAAAAATACATTACTCAGATCACCAATGTATGTGTGACTAAGAAATTGTATGTGTTTAATTTTCTGGCTTAGATATTTGGAACTATCTCTTATTTAAACAAATTGTTATTTCGCTAGCGGACTTCTTCCAAATGGGCGGAGGGATAAAAGATGAAGCCATCTCTTTTTGCCTGTTAACGATGTTCAGAGTATTTTGGGGAGCAGATTTCCCCATTCGTCAGACAAGTTTTCGAAAAAACAATACATATTATTCATAAAATGGCAACAGTACTTAAATTCTACGCAATAGGCAGGTATGGTTAAATGCACTAAAACATACGTGCGCAGTTAATTTATCTGTACACATTTATACTTTTATATTTACACTGTTACTTTATTGTGAGTTTTATCCTTTGTGGTGGAAGTGATCTCAATGCAGGGCCACCCATAATCACCACCCATGTCTGAATTACTTTCTTCACTTTATTAACGAACACCTGTCCCGCTTAAAGTATCCCGAATATGGCGTCGTTGGTGCACTCTCCCTCTCTTCCTACCTCTATCCCTCCATCCCTGCCTCTATCCTCCATCCCTGCCTCTATCCCTCCATCCCTGCCTCTATCCCTCCATCCCTGCCTCTATCCCTCCATCCCTGCCTCTATCCCTCCATCCCTGCCTCTATCCCTCCTGTTGTTACAGAGATGGCTATAAGAACAACAAGAACAACACTGACGACCCTCCAGTGTTCGCTCTGGAGTTCGTTCTGAACTTTTTAGATCTCTCTGTCGTTCAAAAGAATTAGTTTTATAAATTATGTTCACGTGGAAGTAACTGCTCTTTCTTGTCTGCCATTCTTTTGCTTGGTTCACATTTTGTATTCAAGTCTTGGTCTTGTAAACACTCCGCGTGTCCCCAACCAGGCGATTGGGGTCAAGACCAGGGCGGGACCAGGGACTGTGTTGCCCTTCGCCACGTTCATGTGCAATGGATGAAACCCAACAACGCTGGCAAATTAAAACACGTTTGGCCTTAAGAATCAACAATTTATCTTTTAAATGCAGAAACAATTACGAAGGCACGAAACATGTATTCATATACGTTATCCAAACCTTATGACACACACTGACTAGCTTGTGACGAGCCGAGACGACGCACTAGTGGCGAAAATGCCGACTTGTCGGTTAAAAACTGCACAAATGCAAATTTCCGAACAAACGGATATAAAGCCAATTCTATAGATGGACAGTTTCTTTCACCCTATGCCCCCTGTTACCTAGCAGTAAATAGGTACCTGGGAGTTAGTCAACTGTCACAGGATGCTTCCTGGGGGTGGAGGCCTGGTCGAGGAGCGGGCCGCGGGGACACTAAAAGCCCCGAAATCAACTCAAGATAACCTCAAGATATATAAAAGTGTGGACCTCATCAGGTAACCCCAATCAAGCTATCGCTTACTTTGAGAGATCCTATGAACGGAGTAAATTTAGACAATTATTAATTAAAAAAAAAACGAACTTTGAACCCAAAAATGGATTAGTTTTATACAGGTTTGAGTTTTTTTTAAGTTTTCCGTTGTATCTAATTACGCTTGATTCAATTATATTCCTGTAAATAGCAGATCTACTTAGGAGTTAATAATTTTTTGCATTCAACCTGCCAACCGGATGTTCATTATCTCTCAAATGGCAAAACAATACACTGGATTCCCGATTCATTTTGACACTATACTTATGTTGTCTAACGCATTCCTGCACAGTTTCCAAACTACATTTTTTACATTAATAAATTACAATTTTTTTTAACATGATATACACTATCATATTCTTTATGCTGGGAAACCACATCCACTTGTATAATTAGACGAATTCAAATATTATACCCATATTGATATTTAAATTATTAAATTTGCAAGATATTTGTGCCATGTTTTAAATATAAGTATTTAAATGTGTTTGAAAGACCAAGTCCTTTTTGGGTAAGGATTATTAAATGTTTACAATCCTTGTTTACAGCTGTATCTATAACAGGTTTGGCATGGTAGCTTAAAAGCAATTGAGTACTTCATTGATATTCAATAAACAGTTTGACAAATGATACGCAAAACTAAACAAAATATTTAACACCAAATATTTCGAAATATTATGCAATGGTTTTAATAAAAAACGTATAAACAAATACAAGTTCGTAAGCTTCCTGTCAATAATTTTTTTGGGGGTTATAAATCGTTGCCCCAATAAACGGCCGGTCTTAATTTCTATTTCAATAGAAAATTAATTTTTTTGGGGGTTATAAATCGTTGCCCCAATAAACGGCCGGTCTTAATTTCTATTTCAATAGAAAATTTATATATATGAAGCAAGTTATTAGAGTCTTACAAGGAAATCATTATTGTCCTTGGGAATCTGGCCAGAACGATTACGTCAAAACACATCAGACCAAATTGTCTGCTAGATCTATATTTGTAAATTCACTAAAATCGACATTCTTAATCCACAGTTAACAGATTCAGACAAATTCAGATTCTACTATAGATGATAAAATGTTCACTATTTACTTAAACATCTTTTACACAACCGACACCGCCGAGGCGACGATCAATCTAGCCGACTAATTGGTTTTGGGTCTCGATAAGATTATACTTATATAGCAAAAACTTCAAATCTGAGCTCGAGTTGTGTAACGAGATAATTTGTCTTATTCATGTTTAAATATGAAATGGCTTTTGTCAAGTAGGTCTTTTTTTTTTACAGCCAGATAAGAATTTCTATCACGAAAAAGAACTTCCATTTTATTGATGGAGTTCGAATTTTTCCATGATTATTGCCTTAGATTTTTTCTGCTTTAGGTACATGCAAATCCAGCCCATCCTCCTGTTTTGGTAGTACTTATAGCAACGCTGAAAACCATAGTGTATATACCGACCTACAACGAAATTAGAAAGTAGAAATCAACATTATTGAGTTGTACGAACCGGGAAACGATTTTCTACTTATGTTACAAAGTCAAACTAAATTATATTAACCTAACTTTCCTAGGCATAATACACGATATCCGAGGCCTAATATATTACATGTGTGTGCTATACTAGGCCTAGGAATATTTAAGTTTGTTTTTTAGTTTCATTTCTTCCGACTCTGTAAAGTGAATAATACAAAATTAAACTATATAATCGCTTAGAACGACAATCTTTGTACTGTGCTGCACATAGCTACAAAAACTACTATGTAAACAGAAGAATGGGTAGACAAATCGCCATGTCTTTTACTGTTATCAAGCACTTTAATGATTCTATCAGGGCAATACGAAACAACCCTGTTTAATAAAGGGCTTCAAACAATTCTCTTGTACAACTGAATCTCTTCCATCGGTGTATCACTACGCCCTTCTACATTGCAAAAAAAACTTTAGCAACGCCTACGTAGTCACGCATTTAATAAAAGCATAAAAATTCATCATAACCAAACGCGGTGACGAAATTATTATCTAGCATATTTTTTCAGGCAAATAACAAAATCGGGGTTAAAACGTTTGGCCCATTAACTAGCCTGAATGAACCTTGCTGACTTGAGGTCTAATTTTGTACTTACATTCCAGCCGGCAGTAATCCAACATGGCGCTCGTCCATCCCGTAGTCACTGTTTACCTTAAACTGTACTTATGGTTCGTCCTGCACTTAAAATACTCACACATGCAGGTTTCAAATTATTGAGGTTATCACAGAACAAGTTGCTAAAGTTCACCAAGCGGTTCTGACCACTTACGTAACTTGGAGAGAACAGAGAGTTAGGTAACGCTTGTTCACTAAAATACTATGGGAGGAACTGAAGCCTTATTTTCACATGTAGCTACTATTCAGTCCGTCCTCGCCTACAAAGATTCAAGCTCGTTAATCCAGCCGCCAAAGCCCCTGTTTATGAATGAAAATGGTTTACACACGACTCACAACTGATGACGTCCCAACACTTCCGGAACAAGTGCTTGGCTCACGTCCTCTGCTCGAACCTCAATTTTATAAAGGTTTCACCCATATACTTTAAATATAAATAATCGCCAACAGAACCTAAAAACCTAACCTAACCTACGCCTAACTATACCTAGAATTTTCATGTATAATAATATTTTTTTATATATGAGAACAAACCAATGTTTAATACACAGTATGTTAATATTGCTGAATGAGTCTGAGGAGGACGGCCACTGCTTTGAACAGCCTAGTGTGAGGTTGGATGGACTATTTTTATATATGATTCGTTTTATTTTAATTTGTTTGGTAATTTGCATTTTAGCTAGCTACAAAATTTGTATAATTATTTTTTACTTACATTTTAGTATTTGCTAATAAATGAAGTCACTTTTATAGTGAATTATAATCTAATGTGAAGTATATCGCCTCACTAATCTTCACGTGAACGCTAACATAAGTTCTGCATTTAGTTTCCCTCCAGTGTGTTGTGTGTCTGTGTTACAAGCTATTCAGTTACGCATCTCGTCCCCAGGGGGCGGATTCATCAAGCAGTTACCCAAGTACTTACGAACTTGTTCATATTTCGTCAATCTTAAGTGACTTTGTTTACATTTAATAAACAGTTTATGAGCTTCGAAGCAGTAGAAGGCTGTTTAAAGCAATAACAACATTTACTTGGAAGTTTCGATGCATGTAAAGCATTTAATAAATTTTACCCAAACCGCCAAAGACTGAGAAAAGGATACACAGGGGAGCCAGATTCACGAAGCAGTTACGCAAGTACTTACGAACCTGTACATCTTTCCTTTGGTTACAATTATTAAACAGTTTACAAGCATGAAAACTTCCCAATCAACTGTTGTTATTGTTATAAACAGCCTCCTGGTCCTTCGGAGCTCATTAACTGTTTAATAATTGTAAACAAAGCCGCCAAAGATTAAGAAAATAAGTACAGGTTCGTAAGTACTTGCGTAACTGCTCGATCAATCCGGGCCCAGGTATGAATAATGCGTTTAAATGCCTGTTACGCGCTTCTGCAGTTATTTCTATATCAAAACAAATTGTTTTTTTGGTAATATAAAGAGCAAGCGTATGCCTGTAAATGTTAGTGATGTTAAACTGATGATTAAATATTTGATATTCCTTTATTTCTTCCTGCTTTGATACTTTTGTCTGCCGCTATTGTCTTTAACGATGTTTCTCACGGAGCGGAAACACTAAAATTTTGTTGTCATTCATTGTGATTATTCTTATAGCACTGTGATGCATAATGATGCCCTGCGGTGATTCTTGGTGATCCATAGTGCCTCTTGGTGCCCCGTGGTGCCTCTTGGTGCCCCGTGGTGCCTCTTGGTGCCCCGTGGTGCCTCTTGGTGCCCCGTGGTGCCTCTTGGTGCCCCGTGGTGCCTCTTGGTGCCCCGTGGTGCCCCTTGGTGACCCATAGTGCCCCCAGGTGCCATCAAGTAGTATAATCATGGCGAGGGAGAGAATGGGGGGAGGACGGGGAGATGGATTAGGAACAGTAGACGTGCAGGTATACAGCATCACTGCTACTGTACGCAGTGATGCTGTCTACGAAGTGAACCGTTGAGACATCAGTGCCAGTGTTTTGTGCGTCGTTGATCGTACTAAGACGTCAGTATTCCGTCGGTTGCCGGAACAACCGTGGACATCTTCAAGAGCAAACTAGGTCATTTTCTCCAAGGAGTCCCGGACCAACCCGGCTGTGGTGGATATGTGGGCCTGCGGGCCGGCCTAGCAACAGCCTAGTGGACCAAATTCTCACAAGTCAAGCCTGGCCTCGGGCCAGGCTTGGAGAGTAGAAGAACTCCCAGAACCCCATCAGGCAGGTATCAAGCAGTGGAAGCGTCTTGTGCATCGGCAATTAAGCTAGTCCGTCAAAGAAGCTGGAAGCCATGATGTTTGATGCTAATGCGTATTGACTATCTAAAATGTGGTAGGAACATCCAGAGTGCTCAGAGTGCTCACAGTGTTGACACACGGCCTCCGAGGAGAGTCAAACATGCAAGAAAGTTTAGGTTGTCCTTTTACGGAGCCTTTGGACCTAAAAACCTGTAAACGATGGAATTCTATTCCGGCACCATTGCGGGGCGGAAGGGTTCGCCTCGCCCTGCCCAAACTGGTCAGATGGTATGTGTCTTGGTTGAGGGAGAGTTCATTAGCCGGGGGTCAGGAAGAACGCGGTTACGGGCTATTCGTGCCCGTGCCACCTCTTGGGTGGCTTAATCTTCATCAATCAATCATTCGAGAACGTGGATTATTTGGGCACAAGGGGCACTTGGGTATGTGACTCCTGAGGGCTGAGCAGTTACGCAAGCACTTACGCGTTCGTAAGTGCCTGCGTAACTGCTTTGTGAATCTGGCCCCAGGACTCCCCCCCGACCCTGTAATGTTCCGTCACTCGGCTTACTTAATGATCAAGCCTTCTTCATTTACACGTCAATTACCGCTTGCCCCTTTATCTTTTACCATAGTGTCTTCTCAACTATATTAACCAGAACAACATTATTTTGTAACACCTTTGCATACAAAATGGGCTCCAAGAGACTAGTCGAGCACAAGTTAGGTCAGCCCATCCTCTTGAAATTATAGAAATTTGTGTAAATATTGGTTCGAGAGTATCAGTACTGGAGCTCAACTAAACCTCTTTTTATACTATAGTTTTTATGGTGTCTGGACAAATTTAGATAAAAGTCAAACTAAAATATTCCTATAGCTAGTATAGCACATATATATTACTATATAATGTCTAAGATAGCATAGGATTGCTAGGAGAAGTTAGGTTAGCTGTCTTACATTTAAGTTGCTAATAAAACAAAAGTTTACGGTTTGTCCAAATTCAATAATACATACGTATATATTCCTGTGGTTCATCACGACGTATTTGTGCTTTCGACCACATAATTACTATAATTACTTTAAGGTTAAGAGAGTGGGCTTGTTAGTCACAGCGTGGGTGCACATAGTATTGAAAACCCTGAATACCTGGGCACTTCGTATCTTAATGCAGCGAAGGTTAAGCTCAGGAGATTGATGATTTGATGAAATTAAGTCACCCAAGACGTGGCACGGGCCTCAGAACCCCTTGGTGGTAGCTCAGGCGATACTGTGGAGTTAGGTCAATATCAGGGCTGGGGAATCGGGTCAGGGTACGAACATCAAGGTTGGCACCACTCGGGTGCACCATATAAGGCCTGGCATCAGTATTTCCCGCCTCTCCTGACCTCAGCATTCATGACTCCTATTAGTGCCAAGGTGTCGTGTTTCCTCCCCTGCTCGCTGGGCCACCCCTGACGCCCTCCCTGGCTCGAGGATAATAGGTATTTATTCATGGCTTATCTCTTATCTTCTCATCCTCCGTTGTGTTGGTGTGTGTATCTGACAGCCGGTCAGCGGACGTAAACACACACTCCCTACGTTTATTACCTGCAGGGAATTCACGGCGTGTAAAATGTGTTGCTTAAACGTGTCCAGACACTCATGCTTCAGCTACGCCGCGACGCCCAGAGCGCCTGTCGTAAAAGATGAGTCCTGAGAAATGATAATATTTTAAATAATATTTGATAATATTTTACAGTGTGGCCGCTTGTGACATGGAAGTTTTTGGCCGCAGCGTCACTGATTCTCAATCCTTTCATAGTTACATACAAATGAAAGGAACTTCTCATTGTGAAATGCGAAACCAGCAGAATCGCGTGAAACAGAACTCAACGTCACTGGCACACAGGGAGGGTAAGAGGTGCAGGGTAAGAGGTGCAGGGTAAGAGGTGCAGGGTAAATAGTGCAGATCTATCTGTCTGTCTGTCTATCTGTCTGTCTTCCTTTTATTCCTTCATAGCTCACTTTCACTGATTTCCTTTCACCATTTCAACCAGCTTTCAGTCACTTTCAATCTCTTTCTGTGACCTCAACTTTGCCACAACAGTAAAACTCCTTTCCAGATATTGTTTAGTTTCTTGATTTATATTTCAATCGTCTTATAATACCCAAATTATTCCAGCTAATAATGTTAGAATTTGCATATAGATTATTCGAACAGTCAGGAGACATTAAGCCACACACTTAGAAGTCATCAAAAGGAAAGTTTGCAAAATGGTAAACCTTTAGGTCATCTTATGGTTTAGTGGTTTACCATTTTGGGTTAACATCCACCACTGAGAGTGATTGAAATAAATTGGATATTCGATTTTTTTTCCTATGGCCGGTTGGTGTCACTGCAGTTCGTTACTCAATGTGTGAGAACTTGGGAAAACAATAGTTTTCTAGATCTATATGACCGAACGGCAATTCTCTTCCACAAGCAGCCCGCAGTGACTTTCTTCACTTTGTTGCCTCAGTCACTTTTTCTCCATAGCTGACCCAGTCACTTTCTTCGCTTAACAATCCAATCACTTCGTTGATTTAGCAACAAAGTCACTTTCCCCCTCTCACCCTGAACTTGAATGAACCATTGACTTTTACAAAACGAACTTAAATTCTCATTCGGTCAGCGTTCAAGTCAGCTTCAAGCCGGCCTGTCCAGCTTCACATAAATTGTTCCAGCGGGTCTTAAGCTGGATATCTCCAAAGGTTACTTAAGTCTTCAGCTGCGGCCTTGACCTCTGGCCAACTAATTTCCAATTTTATTTACATTATTCAGTGCTATTAATAGATGTATATATAAAACAAAAATCAGCCGCTTTGTAATGAGACACGCTGGCACGCACACACACGCTCGTATGCACACACATGCTCGCACGCACACACACTCGCACGCACACACATGCTCGCACACACTCGAGTGAATCAAACGTCATCCCATTTTTTTTTTAGCAACTCAACATAGAAGCAAACCGGTTAAACAAGCATATTACACACTGCATAACTGCCCAAGACTTTATGATATTTTATATTTTTATTACATATTGCATATTGCAATATGCTTAATTTGCATATTGTCTGGCAATAAATTTGCACATTTTCTATTTTGTATCACTTATTTTTCCTTCTTGGAAGAGAGTCTTCCATCATCATTACAATGAACAAAATATAAAGGCCTAACAATGCTCTTGTTTTTATCTAGCCTATCTGAAGCTTACAAAAATTAGGGAGCCTTAATACTTAAGTGCTGTCACAGTCAAGTTATTAGTCATTATCTGAAATATATAATGATTTCACAGCCTAAATATGTTCCATAAACAATAATCTTAACATCAAATAGCAGTAATAAATGACGTGTTTCTTGTAATCATAAACTATAATTATGCTTGAAACCATCATTATCACTTACCGAATGTAACAGTGAAACTATTATGTGCTAACATTACTTCACTATTATCAACAGACCAGACGGTTCTTATCGCTAGATATATCCAACAACTTATATAGTCTCATTTACAACAGTCAAATCTCCGCGACACGCGGCATTAAACTTCATATTCAAGTCATTTACACTGAAGCTGTCGCCAGTGTAAAGTGACGTGTTGTATGTGGCGTCAGAATATTTGGTAAGCACAGAAAAAGTTGACCCGGTCCCAGGCCAGGTTGGGGCCACAGCGTGAAATTTGGAGTAACTGTGCATTGAGCCATGAGAAAACCTTTAGAGTAGGGGGTTGGAATCGAACACGCGTCTATTTGGTCATACCAGACGCAGGCATTACCCACTGGACCATGATGTGCTAAAAAATAATGCAAGCTGAAGTTCGTCAGACCTTATGAGGAGTTCGGACGCACGGAAGTGATATCCAATGGAGGTATACCAATCAGTTCTTTCGAGTGGCCACAACAGACAGGAAATGGTGTACTAAAACGCTCGAACCTGACACAAGCTAACCTTTCGACCATATATATAGGAAACGTGAATGTTTGTGAGCCGCAATGATTTATAATACTCCTTTATCACTCCGCTCGGGATTTTGGTGTCAAAATGTAGTGTATTATACGGGAGAACGGGAAGCATTCTTCGTTTGTTAAGGAGTATAATGAAGAACAGAGATCACTGGACCTCTGGGTGCTCTGCTGGATGCTCTATCCCACTCACATTCACCCCTCCCCCTCCTTATGCTCACTCTGATTTGCATCTTTTAATTATGCTGTAATCTGCTAATTATATGGCCTCTAATGCAATGCTCTTCACCTTCCTAAATAATCTTACGTGCGATTAATTACGAACATCTAAGCACTTGAGAACGGGGAAAAAATATTAGATTCATGTTATGTCTACTCAT
The DNA here is from genome assembly GCA_020271785.1 of Procambarus virginalis. Classification (NCBI taxonomy): domain Eukaryota; kingdom Metazoa; phylum Arthropoda; class Malacostraca; order Decapoda; family Cambaridae; genus Procambarus; species Procambarus virginalis. The sequence continues at coordinate 10,220,776 of WNGS01005997.1, read as the reverse complement.
GAACCTATGTTTGGAGTTTGCCTACCCTTGCCTACCCTACAGCCTAACCTTACCTTACCTAACCTTACCTTACCTAACCTGCAACCTTTACCAGGCCATTCCACTTTATCACTATTGTCACACGAAGCACCTGTTTACATCCTCATGGTTAATATGGATGTCTAACTTCCACTCATGCCCTCTTCATCCTACTATTGTTCTCCTGAACATTCCACTGGCAACCACTTTGTCATGTCTCAAAGAAACTTTTGTTTATCATCTACTATCAAAACCTGACACAAAGTATTATATATCATCTTATTGTCCTGTCTTTCTGTGTAACTCATCCCTCTGAGAACAGGAATCGTATGAATTTTTGTCTAGTTTAATTGTGTGTGCATGTGTGCTTGTGCTATGGTAATGCATCACTGTCTATGCGCATACCACATCTACACACACTTGTTCCTTCGTGCACCATGAAAACGTACCATCATGCACCTGTTGTATTTACCGCATTAACTGTGACTTCTGACCGTCAGTTACACCATGAAAACGCACTATTATGCACCTGTTGTATTTACCGCATTAACTGTGACTTCTGACCGTCAGTTACACCATGAAAACGCACTATTATGCACCTGTTGTATTTACCGCATTAACTGTGACTTCTGACCGTCAGTTACACCATGAAAACGCACTATTATGCACCTGTTGTATTTACCGCATTAACTGTGACTTCTGACCGCCAGTTACACCATGAAAACGCACTATTATGCACCTGTTGTGCTTAACGGATTAACTGGGACTTCTGACCGTCACTTCACCTTCCCAGCACTCTCCCTTTGAGCTGCGAGGACCTTCACCTCCTTACTAGGAAGGTCCTAATGTCACATGTTTTTATTTTCCTTCTTTCTTTCGCGGAAGTAGAGGATGGAGGGGTGTGGTGAGTGGTTGTGTGGGTAGTAGTGAGTAGATGTGTGGGTAGTGGTGAGTGGTTGTGTGGATTGCATTCAACTGTTATACAGGTAACAGTCAGTGAGGGCGAGGAGGTAGCCAACGCAGCATTAGATAATACACCCACAACTGTCTACAAAGTTCACATCGCGGCCAGGTGTGGTAGGCTGACTTCGTGCTGTGGACAAGATCACACACTCTCATATTTATCGATGCAATGACTGCCTTAGTACGAGCCTTGGGTTAGCGACTGATCGACGAATGAATGCATCAGTATTTCCGGAAAAAGTAGAGATATCTTTTACGGTATAACGATGAGAAACAACAATCCTGCGAAAATGTTGCTGTTAAAATGTTAAAAAAAAAGAGATCATTCAGTTTAAAACACGCGTGAGCACTAATTATAAAGCGCGGATAAACAAGGAAATTAAATTATACTGATGATCACTGGAGTGGAGCTGACCTGTTGCTGGTTGAGTCACTGATTACACGTCGAGCATTTGCCAACATGTAAATGATAACCACCCATGAAACAATGACCTCGTTTGTACACCCCCCTGACCCCCCCTTTAACCCCCCTCCCCAGCAACCTGACACGACCTGTGGCCGAACATGACATTGCTCAAGTCAGCGCTTAGATCATAATTCTAGAGTGCTTAGAATTAAGAAGTGTGACACTAAGAATACTGACAAGAATGTCAAGCCAAATCGTCAGTTCTTCAGCACCGTGTGTTATATGCTGGACGAACGAGATATTGCCTTCATGTTGTTGCTTTGCTGAGTTTCGCTTTAATTGATTCCCTTGTAGTGTCTGTCTGTCTGTCTGTCTGTCTGTCTGTCTGTCTGTCTGTCTGTCTGTCTGTCTGTCTGTCTGTCTGTCTGTCTGTCTCCCTCTCTCTCTCTCTCTCTCTCTCTCTCTCTCTCTCTCTCTCTCTCTCTATCTGTCTCACAGGTTAATAAAATTATACAACACATCCTCCTGTTTAGATAGTAATCGTTGTAACTAAGTGAACTATCGTACATAGACGTAATGGATAATAAGATAGAACAATTTTGATACTATTCACTTCAAAGAGTCCGAAAAAATATAGAAATATAGAAAAAATAAAACCAAACTTAAAAATTCCTATGCCTAGTATAGCACATATAAGTTCCATTTTAGGCCTCGAATATCATGAATTAGGCCTACGAAGGTTAGGTTAAGTTTTCTTTGCTACCACGAGTACCAAAAACTTTTCCGGATTGCCCAAATTCAGTAGTGCAGATTTCTACCGTCTAATTGCGCTTTACTTCAATATAAGTACGATGGTCCTCATCGTTACTGTAAGTACTACCTAAACAGGAGGATGAGCTGAATTCTATGGGCAACAAAAAATATATAGAGAAGGGTGGGCAGACTATATATTTTTGGACTACCAGAAAGACTGTCAGTACTTCATCAGAGAACATAGGCTGGAGAAGCAGGCAGATGTGGCAGTAAAGTGCTCTAGGGGATAAGGGAGTACCCAAGCAGCAGAAAAAAACGAGTTACTGTGAAGGATGAGATCCAAGAGTGGGCTGATTTGTTACTAGCGGATTCCCACAGGGTTAAGTTCTCTGACCTATCTTGTTTCTAATATGAAATGATCTTCAAGCGCCAAGCGCAAAGCCATTGCGACTATATAGCACTTGGAAGGGTTTGGATAAGGATTTGGGATGGGACGGGGGAAGGAATGGTGCCCAATCACTTGGACGGTCGGGGATTGAACGCCGACCTGCATGAAGCGAGACCGCCACTCTACCGGCCAGCCTATGCGGTTGGGACCTTATTCCATAGGTAATAGCCTCCTCTTTGTGTATGCTGATGCAAAAAAAAAATGATTAAGACAGAGGAAGCCAGTAAGACGCAACAAGATGACTGGACAAACTGAAAGAATGGTCCAACAAGTGGCTACTAGAGTTTAACTTAAGTAAATGTAAATTAATATATTAAATGGAGGGATAGGGTTGATCTAGCCTGTCTTCTGAAGTACCACATAAACGAGGATATCATCGCGGCATATGAAGGCTGGTTAATAGAACTGTCCTTTAGATATCTGGATAAGAATCATTCAGAGCCTTGTCTATGCACAAGGCAGCCACATCCAGGAGGTATGTTGGCTTCAGCGTGGAGTCCGTATCTTGTCAACACCAAGACGAAGTTCGGAGAAGGTTCAATGGTATGCCACTGGTCCCGGAAAAACGAGGTATATGTTACAAGGAAAGGCTCAGCGAGTTGAACCTTACGTCGCTTAGGAAGCTGTACACCAGTTGACTGCTGAGGGCCCGCGCAAAAATATTCCCGGAGAAAAAATAAAGATTGACGGCTGAGAGCCGGGACAAAAAATAAAAGTTCAATCATGTGAATACGCACGTACACAAAACCAAATGTGGACTCCTAATAACACTAAGGTAATAATAAATACTATACTATACATCACATGTATAGTATAGTATTAATAAACGATCATTTCAAGGATAACTAGGTAGCGGTTTAATGCCTCATTTCAACTTCTGACTATAATATATATATTCTTTACTTCAAGGCATGTACAGAAATATTGTTATGGCCAAGAAACAGTTGTAACTAATAAC
>WNGS01005997.1:10179899-10191119 GCA_020271785.1 Procambarus virginalis | reverse complement strand
ATATATATATATATATATATAATATATATAATATATATATATATATAATATATATATATATATATATATATATATATATATATATATATGTAATAATATATCATATATAATATATATAGGGGGTACCAACTCTGGTTGTTTGTAGGGGCCCTCAATCCTCAACGAAGACGATATGCAGCACCCGGGAGAGCTTGTTGGGCTCCCACGTGCATTGGCACATGTTGTCTTCTCCTACCACCTCCAATATATATATATATATATATATATATATATATATATATATATATATATATATATATATGGGGAATATATTTATATTAGATAATATAAGATAACATATATTAGATAATATATACATTAAATATATATTTGATAATATATATTAAATACTAACTGTTATGTTTAGCCTTCGTGTGCTCACTTTTCGTGTCTGAGAATACTTGGTACATTAACTCACAGCTCTAGCTGTAGTGGGCACCCCTCGCCTGCTGAACAGCGTCTCACTATTACATCCTGCAGGCAGTGACTCACTTTGTATCACTGTGTGATACAAAGTGATACGGTGTTCCGGAGCCGTAAGTCATCGGCCGTGGGGTTTAGGTGAAGGTTGCAGGCACTCTTGAGGAGGGACACTGTCTGGTCTGGCCAAGTTCATCAACTAAAAATTAGTTTAGTTCATCTATTAAACCCCTCCCCCTCCCCTCCATACCCATCCTGTGGATGGTAGTGAAAAGGTTTGAGAGGCCAGTAATATAAGCACGGGGAACTGAGTCCTAAAATTCATTTAGCAAAGCAAGTTAGTCTTCATAAACCAATTATAACTTAATGTATAGTATATAAACAATGGGTTTGATAACGACTCTTATAAACAACAATGAGATTGGTCATTTATATTCGCCTCGCCAGCAACGCTCACCTTGCAATATTTTGCACCTGCGAGATTGCACTACCGTCCTTAAATAAACAATCACAATCAATGTATGAAGCCGTTTATATATATATATATATATATTATATAATATATATTTATATGTTTATTATATATGCACTTCACAAACCTTCCTGTCACTATCCAAGAACTCATTTGACTTGCGTTAATCACTTAGTAATGACCGTTTCAATCTATTAACATAAATTGTTTGGCTCTGTTGGGGTCTTCAGCAGCTGTCGATTTTAATTTCATCTTTGCTGTCCTACTAATTGTAAAATATTAATATCTGGTTCTCCCGTTCTAGTTTCTTTTCTCGCCCATCCCTCGTATGTTTGTGCGTGTCTGTAATTATTTTCTTTCGTTTTTTTTGTGTTGCGATAAATGAGTGGCGAGAGACCAGCCCGTGGCTGCAGGGACCTCCAGACCATTAAAAAGTTCCCACAATTGATTTGATTGTTGCCGCCGAAGGCGGCTAGTTTATTGTGCACCCGATACTCATCCTGTGAGCGGTAGCGCAAAAAGCATTCCAGAGGGCACAAAAGGTCTTTATCAGACCTCATCTTAGATTATTTCATAAACAATTTCATCTATCCATCACACCTTACAGTTACAATGTCAGCTAGTTACAGAGTCAGTGCAATTTCAAGAGAATGTTGGTAGCATTCCTGGGTGTTGAACTCCATCTTGTGAAGTGTCATTTGCTAAGGTTAAGTTATGCCTTTGGAACTTTTCATATTCACACATATTCACCTCTTCGGTATGATAATTCTTCATCTCTTTCCCCCCTTTCTCTTGTCCGTTACCTTCACCTCTACTATGTATCCCGTTTTCATTGTCCCCAGAGCGGCAGCTGATCTGATCTTCCACGGGAAATGAAAGCCTTTATTAATGTTTAATCCCTGACACATTGCAATAAGAATGAGCTGCCAACTATCTTTTACCGATTGCAGCCTGAATACACATTAAGTTTCTCCAGCCCAAATATTCTCTCTCTCTCTCTCTCTCTGGTACTCGCACCTAGTGACAGTCTAAACCTCTCTGCTGACATGTCCTCGTGCGTGTGTGTATATATAGCACAACTCTTCGTATGCAGGTCACACAGGCACCTCAATGCTGGTCATTTTATATTCTTGTCCAGTAGAAGGCCCGAGACCAGAGTTGCATGAGATGAAACATATGTATGCGTGCATGTGTATTTACTATTTGTGGCTGCAGACTCGAGCTATTCGCTCTTGGACTCTCAGGTATCTATTTACTGCAAGGTGAAAAGGGGCACCAGAGTGAAAGAAACTATGCCCATTTGATTCTGACTTTGCCGGAGATCGAACGCGGACCCTTAGGACTACGACCCAAGAGCGCTGTCCTTTTTCGTGTGTGTATTCACCTAGTTGTATTAACCTAGTTGTGTTTGCGGGATTTGAGCTCTGCTCTTTCGGCCCGCCTCTCAACTGTCAATCAACTGTTACTACCATTGTTTTATTTATTTATTTCCCCCCCCTCCTCACACACACACACACACGCACACCAGGAAGCAGCCATTGACAGCTGACTAGCTCCCAGGTACCTATTTACTGCTAGGTAACAGTAAATAGGTACCTGGATTAGAGTGAAAGAAACTCTGCCCATTGTTTCTCGCTGGCGCTCGGGATCGAACCCGGGACCACATGATCACGGGTACAGCGTGCTGTTCGCTCAGCCACCGGCTTTCTTGTGTTTGTAGGTTGTGTGTGTGTGTGTGTGTGTGTGTGTGTGTGTGTGTGTGTGTGTGTGTGTGTGTGTGTGTGTGTGTGTGTGCGTGCGTGCGTGCGTGCGTGTGTGCGTGCGTGTGTGTGATCACTTATTTGTGCCTGCAAGATTAAGCTCTAGCTACCAATCAAACGCAACAACAACCTATCTACTTTATATATTCATCTTTTGAATATATCAAATCTACTATCAAATCTACTTTTGAAATTATGAAGGAAACCACTTCTACCGCCTCACCGTTTAGATCATTCCGCTTTCCTTACTATTCTTTCGTTAAAAGACAATAACAACATTTCTAAACCTCGTCTATTTTTCAAACTCCAATGCATTCAGTATTTTTGTTTTCTATTGGTATTTATTGTATATTTTCCACAATGAAGGACATGAAATAGAAGACTCTTCTTTACCCATCGGGTAATAAACACATGGAACCGCCTACCCGCTGATGCCATAAATACCAAGACAGTAGCACTACAGATTGTAACTAAATTGCACAAAATATTTTATACGAGTAATACAAGGACCTTTGACACTCCACTGGTTTCTTGCCCCCCCTGCGAGGTCACTAGAGATGGTGACTCCTCGGATACATGCTGGTAAATTTTGCAATGTTATTGACAAGTGTGACAATAGTGACAGAAATGACAAGAGTGAGAAGAGTGACGAAAGTGTGCTGAGATCCGGTTACTTTGGTCCTGTTTACTCTTCCCTTTCCCTGTTTACGTTTTTGGAATACACAGTCGGTTTACCGAGTCATTTAATGTTCTTATTTAGTTTACCATCTTAATTTTCAGTTATCTTCAAGCTGGAGATGAGAAATCTTGGCTGGGACTCTAAGCTACAGTGTGCCAATGTATGATTTGTGTTCTAATTAACATCGCTGGATCATATGTATTTAACTGTTTCTAGGACTACAGTCAAAGTTATTTAACTTTATGTATATCTTCCTTGAATTTGAGCGACCGTAAAGCCCTAATAACTTTCAAAATACAATTTTGGAGGTTATTTGGCTATAAAGCTCTTTTAATTTAATCATACGATCATTTTTACTAATAAATCTAAATGTTTAGGAAGAGTAAGCCTGTACTCGCCTAGATGTGCTTGCACGGTCAAGCTAGGCTCCTGGCCCCGCCTTCTGAATGTTCTTAAATTAATGCAATGACTCATTTCTCACACTTTTCGTATATACATTTAAAATTTTGAATCCAATTATCTTCAATGACTTCTTCACCTAACCTATTCCATTTATCAACAGCTCTAACACTTAAAAAAAAAGTCTTCCTGATGTCCCTATGACTCATTTACGTTTCCAGTTTCTATGACCAATCGCTCTGCTGCTTCTTTCAAAAGCAGCTTTGAACAAAGCTGCTTTTGTCTACTTTGTCAATTCCCCTTAGAATCTTGTATGTTATCAAGTTCTCCCTATTTTTATCCTTTCATCCAGTAAAGTAAGGTCCAATTTTCTCAGTCCTTCCTCATAGCTCAGCCCCTTCAGTTCCGGAACGAGTCTCGTTACATATCTTTGAACCCTAGTGTTTACAAAGTGAGAACACGAATAAAAGCCTTTGAGGATTGCTTTGTGTGAGGAGGTTATCGCTTTATCTCATGAACGGCTTTGTTAATTCATATAAAAATTAAGCTTCGGCTTTGTCATAACATTGGTAGAAACTGTTCAGAATTTGGCTCATTTAAAAGAGAATTTTGTCTGAATCATGTTGTGGTTATTGTACAGTGTAATTCACTTGAAATTTTATGATGATTTTATTTTACCAGAGATTTTGAATAATTATGGAGATTCGTTCAATTCATGTTGTTTAATATTGGTATTAGAAGTATATTTTGAAATGCAAATAGGGTGCTATTTTCTTTATTATTTTATCGCAAAAAATACTTCGAAGATCAAGTTGAGTATTTAAGTGTTCGAACATAGGTTCATTTAGTCTAATATGTACATTATAAAAAGTATGAATAATACAAGATATTTCCCGAGTTTTCGGCAAAACTCGTCTTGAGTGCAAAGTATGGGAAAGATGAATAGATAGATAAAAGAGAGCGAGGGCTAGCCTCAATAATCGTTCTTTGGGCTGGACGGTAGAGCGACGGTCTCGCTTCATGTAGGTCGGCATTCAATCCCCGACCGTCCAAGTGGTTGGGAACCATTCCTTCCCCCCCCCCCCGGTCTCATCCAAATCCTTATCCTGATCTCTTCCAAATGCTTTACAGCCGTAATGGATTGGTTCTTTCTCCTGATAGTTCCGTTCCCTTCTGAGTCAGCACAAACGCCTAGTATTGTGTCGGCTTTAATCCGCTTGTATATTTTGCTGTAATTCACGAAAAATTTGGATAAATTCGAATAAAGTATTAATGTACATTCAATTAGTTAAATTATTAACCTTAGTCTCTTACTTAATATCTATGCTAATTTTGATAAACTGTTAATTCTGATCTCCACCCTAGAACTAATTTCAGCTTTTACATCTTTCCTTTCAAAACTGTAAAATAATTAAGACTGCTTTTGACGAATGTATACCCAAGTTACATTACTATTGTCCTCAAACCCTTTTGGGCACATCTGTCTGTGGGAAGACAAATTATTGCAGGATTACTACAGATCTGTTATCCGTGTATCTATAAGTATGTTTGCTTCTCTATATTATGTTTGTATAGTTCTGTTTGGCTCTGTATGTGATAATATTTCCTTAGTTCTTAGTTGGCTCTGTATGTGATAATATTCCGTTCATACCACGAATAATTTGTCATGAAGATATTACTCATAAGTTCAAGCTCACGTGAGGAGGCGGTGGACGTGGTGCCCCATGCATGATGGGTCAGTGAATCACCCTCCTGGAGGTACTGGTCGCTCGGACGCCGGAAGTCGTGCCTGGTTAATAGCAAAAACATAATTAACAAGAAACACAGGCGCTTGGAGGTGGTGGTCCCACGTTATACTGAAAGTGAATCATGGTTTCCTAAGTGAATCACTATATATATTCAGTTTTAGACCTCTTGCTCTCTCAGTGCTTGGTCTCTATGTATTTATATGCTCTCACTTCAAAATTCAGCATAATCTATTTAATGGCCCTATGAGTAATATTTTATCGTTTAACGAAGTTGGCTAACTGATTTTAGATTAAAATTGTCGAGAAAGTCTTTAATATGATAATCACATTAAAAAAAATACCGTTTCGGTTTTATATATATTGTTTTTCTTCCTTTCAGGCCATCGTAGAGGCACTGGCGGGGTTTCACACTGTCATTTACATTCGAGGTGACGCGCTTTCCCGTGAATGACAGTCAGTCTGGCAAGCCCGTCCACCTGACGATGACACACCAGCCTTGTGAGGTGGTAATAAGTTTAATGACCGAGGAATGTTGACTGTGCTCATTGGTGTGTGTCCTTCTCTCCACCTCTGGTCATTGTTAATGGTACTAGACCCTCTTTAAGGACTTAGCTCACCTCTAGTAATTATGCACTCTTGGGGATTTTTGATTTATATATTTTATTATTATTATTATTATTATTATTATATACGTGTGTGCAATATTGCAATTGATGCCAGTGGTTAGGCATACTATATTGATGCAAATCTAAGGTGCCATTCAAGATGTATTATTTTTTAAAGGTTAATACTATAGTTAACTTAGTAAATTTTACTGGAGTTTTTTATTCGTGTATTAAATCTGATTGAATCAAATTTAATGTATAATTTGTTTACATATATTTTGTATTCTGTTCTGACTATGATTTATCAGTCTTCTTCATTCTGCCTTCCAAATCTATGTATAACCTAATCGTCTTTGTTGATTTCAGTTGGCAGAATTCTCGGGATTCCGGTACAGTGTCCGGATGTTGGCCGTCCGCTCCCACGCTGACAACCGGCGAGTGGAAAACCGGCCCATTACAGTTAAACAATCAAACTGTATTGTTTCAAAGTATAATGTGTCTTTGCTCTTATCGTGTTGTGAGTGGTGGATTAAATAATATACACAAATATATACACGAGATTTCTCACACACACAAGTTCAGTTAGTAAGTATCTTTCTGCTAGTCATAATAGCACCCTGGATCAGTAGCTAGCCCCACCTTATTTCCGGGATATTGCAGCATCCTATTCCCAGGTTAATAGCCTCGTCCCATCCTTCCTATTATCCCCCCCCCGGTTTATCAAAGATAATAGGAAATGTTACCTGCTACTGACTTAATTCTTCTAATTGTAATGGGAGAAGGATTACTTGTGTATTTCCATCACCAACCCATTACGTTCCCATTACCCCAATCCCCTGCCATGTTATCCCGCTCCGGATTAGACCAGTTAATGCCTCTTAACCACAATTGTAATCTTGACACACATCAGACCCCTAGCTATTTACCCCTTCACCCTAACTCATTCTAATTCAGTAGATTATCAACCCACTCCAGCTATCTCAAGCATCCTAAGTTGTGTCGAAATCTAGTTCTAATCGTGTGAGTAACCCGTTTGATACCCCAAGCAACCATTCCCTATTCAGGTCGTATCGCTGCGCTCATTCCATACGCAATTGCATCCTCAATTTGACCTTTCTGTCCACTGCCTGAATTACGTACGCATACCTCGTCCACTAACCCCCATCTATCGGAATCAGAAGTCAATAAGTGGTCAATGAAGATATAATCTCCGGTTACCAGAGTCTATGATGATGAAACGAAGATTAACAATGCTGCTGGCTTCTGTGCCTTAGACTTGAGAGCCGTTGGTATTACCTCCATATTTCATCATGCATTTACGCAGACACCTACGAAACCTATACATTTATGGAGCCTTTGTTTGCATATATTAAACCGCTTGCGAGCTTCCAAACACCAAAATCAAGGGTTATTACTTTTAAACAACCTTGTAGTTTTTCCGTTGCTCAAAACCGTTTAACAAGTGTAAACAAAGCTGCCATTTTTTAGAAAAATGTACGGTTTTGTAAGATATTTACGCATCATAGATTCTTTCTGAATCTTTGCCTTGGTTATCAAAGCGAAGATAAACACACATGAATTCTTAAACTTTGAGACTGGGAGAAGCTGTATAGATCTTCAATGCCTCTTCGAATACGCTTCGAAGCAGCCAAGAGCATCTCTCGTGAGGTACCAGACCGTCCTCATCAATATAGTCCAAATGTTCATTCCATGCAGCCGCCAAACCGTTTATTTATGAATGAAAATCTGTTAAATAACGACTCTTAACATGACAAAAATGATGATATTTCCTCCTTGATACTTCACGTTAATGTGATTGTATTCTGCATAACTGATATCGATCGAACATTTCTTTATCAACACTTCGCTGAGGACCACTTCGAGACATATTTCTCATACTTCACCCACATACTTCAAAAATACAAATAATTACCAATAGAACCCAACACCTTACCTACGCCTAAATATGCACAGTGACCTCATACCTAACATATGTGAGAAAATTTCTCGTTTTGAATGAACAGTTTGGTAAATTGATGAGTGCATCTTTGGGGTCGGCCGCTGGATGGAATGCACTAGGCCTGAAGATGGGTCGTTTGGCACTGTGGAAATACAAGTATTGGCGAACAAGATTTCCGCATTAAGGAAATAGTAACCATGGTGGTGGCTGCGTGTTCAGGCGACATGTGAGTTGATTATTCCCCATAAGAGTGAAAGAAGAATAGATACGCAGCTCTTCAATTTCTTTCTGTTTTAGTCTCCAAGTGGTAGTTAATCTTTCATCTTCTTCACGTGTGTCACTCTAGTCTCTCAACACCTTCAGCAGGTGTCAAACAACCCAGGTGGTCAATGTGCTCACTCAACCTCAGCAAGTATCAACAAGTTGACACTTTGTCACAAGTAATGACTTGTCTTGTCAACACTTGTCAACAAAGACAACAAGCCCCATCACCGTTTCTCTCCAGTAGCTAGTTTGTCTACCGTGTGCTGCTTTCGTGTAGCAATGTTCCTGCGACCCGGTCTCTGATAAGACGACCTGGTTGGGGGGTCTGGTTTACCAGGTTGTTATAAAACGCTGCAGCCAGCTCTCAGTCTAACGAACGAGTTTCAGGACATCCTGCCAGTGAATGTGTTTGTCGTACTCGAGAGAGTGGAGAGAGAAGGAACTTCAACCAGCAGAGAAGACCTTACTATTCAGGGCAAATCAACCACATAGATTTGAGTCCAAGGTTAAATGCTTGCATCTTGCACTGATACATACCCACCTACCCATGGTAAAAATTAGAGGGTCTCCTATACCCTCTAGGATATAGAGGGTTTCCTATACCCTCTAGGTATAGAGGATTCCTATGCCCTCTAGGGTATCTTCTATACCATCTAGGTATATCCTATACCCTCTAGGTATAGCAGACATACCATAAAGACTTCTAGATTCAATTTTTTTGTTAAATAATTGACGTAGATGCTGTAGATTGACGATAATTGGCTGTAGATGTTAATGCCTTCGAAAGAGAGAGGGTACTTTTTCTCTTGATAAAAAGAAAAATATATGATCTTTTGGCGTTGGAGATCATTACTTTATATTGGCGCCGTAGTGCTGGATATCATCCCCGGTTGCACACACACAACCTTAATCCATTCTCCAATTTGCCACTCCGTAAAAATAGGCGACTTTGTTGCCTAATTAAAAACTTAGACACTCGAGCATCTCGCTTAAGTGACAATCTATTGAATGTTGATCAAGGTAGGTAGCCTTTTGTGGCTCGCTACGTTGCTAACTTTCTCTCCTTCCAGGTCACTTTGGCGCAACTAACACAAAAGGCATTTTTGCTTTCTGCAATTATTTCAACTAACAGCCTTGTGATTCCACATAGGACGTGATATAAAGCTAATTTATTAATTATAAAAAAAACTAATTATTAACCGCTTTCTTAAAATCAATCCACATTAGATACATTATACTCGTCATTGCAGCGCTGCTCGGTGTTTGTGATAACTTCTCCTCCTTTGGCGACGGCAGCTGACCAGTGCTCTATACTCCAGAGTACAGGAATGGCCGCCTCTGTACTATCTAAATTTTGTAAATCAGTGAGCATGACATGCGTTTCTAGCGAGGTCGACCTAGGCACCATTTTATGGAGAGTGTTGGATGGCTCTCTTGTTGTCGCTCTTCTGCCTTCCTGGCGAGCTCTGTGAGTATTGGGGTCAGTTGTGAACACTCCACTGTCTGTATGATAGCTTTCGTGGTCATACTGAAGGATGGTCCAACAAATGGCTACTAGAGTTTAACTCAAATGTGTGTAAAAATAATGAAAGTGGGTGTATGGAGAGTAGGCAGGACACTAGGAACCAACTGGAAGATTAAATCATACAAGATTTTAGTAGAAAGATCTGGGGGTTGACATCACTCCTGACCTGTCCTCCCTGAAGCCTACATCAATAGGATATAATCAGCGGAATATGCAATGTTGGCAAACATAAGAATGCTTTCAGAAACTTTTGTAGGAATTATTCAAAACCTTGTATACCACATATGTCAGACCAATCCTGAGATATGCGGCACCAGATTGGAGTTCATATCTAGTTAAATACAGGAAAGAGAAAATTCAGACTAATGACACCAGACAAGTCCCAGAACCGAGAGGTATGAATTATAAGGACATGCTTCTAGAATTAAAACCTCACGTAATGAAAGAAAGAAAGAGCACTAGGGGGAGACATGATCCCCACCTACAAATTTCTCAGGAATTGACACAAAGTCAACTATTTAGCACGGGTGACACCACAAGGGACAGGGTGGAAATTTGGTACCAAATGAGCCTTAGATATTATAAAAAAAATCCGTGTCAGAGTTGTTAACATATGGAACGCATTAGGAAGTGATGTAGTGGAGGCTGACTCCATACACAATTCCAAATGTAGACATGAAAAAGCCAAATAGGCTCAGGAACCTGTACACAGTTGCTTGACGGTCTTGAGGCGGACCAATTAGCCGAAGCTGAATCCCCGCAAGCACAACTAGGCAGGTACACACACACACCAGAGGGTGCAGACGAGGAGTCACAATAACGTGGATGAAATATGTTGACCAGACCACACACTAGAAAGTGAAGGGACGACGACGTTTTGGTCCGTCCTGGACCATTCTCAAGTCGATAGTGATGAGGGAAGGAGTTACGTGTATGACACCAAGAGGGTGTCACACACGTGACAGATCCCCCCCCCCTCCCCTTCCTCTGCATCACCCTGAAGGCCCTACACACCAGATAAACCCTACATACCCCGACGGCGCCCTACAACCAGGCAGGTACCACATCTGGCAGACCCACACGTAAATGCACACCTGACTGTTCACGTGAGATGCGGCCGTGTTCAAGAGACACGATCCTAGCGTGTGAAAAAATATAAATGTATAATATTTTTACGAGGAGGAAAACCTCTTCTCGGAATTTCGCGATATCTTAAACGGAGGATATGTTATTGATGACTTGAATATTCACTTTTTTTTTAAGTTTTATGAAGCAGGGAACAGTTTCACGGGTGGTTCACTGACGCTTGTCGGCTTTGATGGGAAAAGCATTACAAGTGGAATCTCTCT
>WNGS01005997.1:10157991-10176921 GCA_020271785.1 Procambarus virginalis | reverse complement strand
GGAAACTGGTTATCCAGTGCATTATCTATGACAGTATAGTACTTCATTCGCGGGCTCTCTCTCACTCTCTCTCACCCAAACACACACACACACACACACACACACACACACACAACCTCAAGTGGCCCTAAATGATCTTGGGTGACCTCAAATACTCACAGATGATCCCAAGTGGTCTCGTGTAACTTTAAATGATTTTTAGGTGGCTTTAAGTGGTTTTGGGCTACTTCAGGTACTCACAGGTGGCCTTAAGTGATCTTAGGGGATCCAATGTGGTTTCAGGTGGCCTTAGAGTCTTAAGACCACAATTACTAGCAGATGGCCATTTGCATTATGGATAATTATTTACGGTCGCGTTGAAGTCGCCAATTTATATACGCTTAAACCTCATATAAGGCCTCCTCCCTTTTCTCCGTTATTTGGAAATTTGTCTAATTTGTTAAATTAAAAGGATCGATGAAGTAGAAATCAGTAGAGTCTGGAGGCAAGATATATTATTTTTTAGAAACTCGCCGTTCATGTTTGCTGTTGAAGACAATTATCTTATGACAGTTCACCAGTTATCAATTGTGAAAAAAATATGCCATCCATAAAACCTTGCATGACTGCTGTTGAACCCCGAACGACTAGTCAAGAAGTGGACGGTGTTGAGAATGCGTTGAAGTAAAATTACCAGATTAAGGAGCGGAGAAAAGGTAAACCTGCCCAATAGCGTTCTGTTATCGATGCTTAGAAATGCGATTAAACTTATTTTACTTTCTCTCTCTCTCTCTCTCTCTCACACACACACATCGAGGTCTGCAGCCTTGTGTAAATATCTTGTGACAAAAGCTTCAGCTACCGGCTAGAAATTAGAGAATTGCCAGAAGTTTGGAGAACAGCCACCGCACTCCCGATATGCGACAGATTAAAACAGGAGGCACTAGCCTTGAGGATATAAGAGCGACTAATTAGAAGACTCGTCAACGTTTGGAAATACTGATGTCGGGAAATGATTCATTATGGAATTAGATGAGGAATAACGTATCTGATAAACCGCCCTCAACAGTTTTTCCTCCTGTTGGCAATTACACAGAAGAGTTAGGGCAGAATGCCTCTCTGGACGCATTTAAAGGCATTTAAAACCATTCCACACCAAATACTCTTGACTAAGCTTGAGAATGTGCAACACGTGCAACAGGTGCAAGAAGCTGTTGCACCTGGATAGGTGGCGAGTGTAGTAAGATAAGGTAATACTGGCAAAATGTTCTCCTGATAACTCTAGCACTTAGAAGGGATAGGAATTCCTTGTGTAGAAACGATGCTCAGCCATATGGACAATTGAGGATTGCACATCGACCCTGTAGGAAACGTGATTCTCGCTCTGCCGACCAAAGTCAATGAGTTTTTTGAGTTAATGACCGAAGGGTCTAAGTTAGAAGGTATACATAAAACTGGAAGTAAAAATTAAGAGTTAGTACTATGTACTAACATAGTACATAACTATGTACATAGTACTATGTTACTTAATTGTTAGTAACAATTAAGAGTTAGTTATATACACACTGTTCCGTGTGTCTATAAATGACTTGGCAAAGGAAACAGGATCAGACAAATGTCTGCGAACAAATTACAACTACTTTCATCAACAGAGGAGGACTGTACGTCAATGCAAAAGAGCCTAGATACTTTCTAGAAATTGTAACAAGGCCTCTAGATTTTCAACTCCAATATATGAAAGTAAATGCGGATAGATATAGGCGCAAGGCGACTCGAACCTCACTTAAAAATGAAGGAATAAAGTTTTTGGATCAGAATAGAGAATACTCTGAGTTATAACCTAAAACGTGACCGCGGATTCACATATGTGCATTATGACGTGAGGGACATTCGCCAAACTGCTAAGCGTCAGGTCAGCCTTCAGAATGTAGTACACTAAATATGCAACACTTACTCTCGAGTATGCAGGAAAGGTATACAATCGTCACTTAGACATGTGTAGACACAACAATGGAGAAAAATCAACAGAAATGTATCAGGATAAATGGACAGAGGCCGACGAACGAAAATATCCCGAGAAAATTGTGCATAACTCAATGTCGGAAAAAAGAATAGGGGAGACATGATTACGACGTATAATATTCTAAAAGCGAATGACGGAGGTGGGGGGGTGTAATAAGGGATGAACAACACAAGTATTGGCGTATTTAGCGTAAAAATTGTAATTAAATAAAAATATACCAGACAAATTGAGAACGTCAATGCACTAAAAAAAAAAAAGAGCGGCTCAAAAAAGTTAAGCTCAACAGCTAGAGCTTGACCCTAAAACGCACACTTAAGCAAGCACACACGTGAATAATACGACCAGATCCTCGTGACTAAATATTAATAAAGACCTTTGCTCACGTACGCCGCAGGAGTTCCCCCGTTGTCTGTATTCATATTGATTTGGTCTCTCCTCCTGACAACTACTGTGGTCACCTCCTCTCCTTATTACCTCACATGTCACCTCGTCTTCTATTGTCGCCTGTTCTTAAATCTGTTTGTCATGATCTAGACGACTCGCCTACACATTTTTTTTTTAAAGATTAAGCCACCCAAGAGGTGGCACGGGCATGAATAGCCCGTAAGTGGTACATTTTTTTCTGTAATTTTTTTCATTATTCTGAGGTTGCATTTAATCATCAAGCTGTTATCGCGGGGGAGGATACTGCTTCACAGTCTTTATGAGGGTGTCCAGCTGCTGGACACCTTTGTTGACCAGGAGAGTGGCTCTGTTGCTGGCTTCAGGGTGGCTACTGCAAGATTCAGGAACTCTTAAAGCTCTTCTAAGGTCGTTGGTTGCTTCACATTCCAGAAGATAGTGAAGTAATGGCTTTCCTGTGACAGTTTGGCAGAAGATGCACTCTCTCTGTCGGGGTTCACCAATCTCTCAGTTGCATCTGTAACCTAGACGTAGTCTATATAACCTAACTGCTATTTCCCTGTGGATTCCTTTCGGGATATTTAACCTTTCTAATTTGGTTGCCTGAAGATACCATGTTGCAGAGGGCGCCTACACATCTGTCAGCCCGTCTTATATGACAGTAAGATCACGGGCAGCTGTGATTTAACTCGTCACGTGTTGACGAAGGAAAGATGTTTTACGGATTTGACCTCAGACGTCGACTGGAAGAGCGGGAACCCCACGTCTGGCCACCGGTAAATGCTAATCTAAAATTAACCTCTTGCAACAAAACATAATTGAGTGTACCCTGAAACGTTTTCTTTAATTATTATTTAACAAGTTAAACATCTCTGATATTGATTATGGGTCGATTTAATTGTTTCTGTGGCAGATTTTGTTACTGTTATCTTGGTTTATTATAAAAAACTTTATTTATCCTCTATAATATAAATGATTATTAAATAATTTTGCAAAGGGCTTTGTTCATTTCTCAGTTCAGACAGGGTTTTCACAGGGATATATATACACATACGGAGGAGTGGACCTCACTTCTTTGTGTATGTACACAGAGTGTTGGTGTACAGTACAGTACAGTTAGTGTACACAGAGAGTGTAAGTACACAGTACTATCTGGGATGATTTTTTTTATGAGATGATTTCGGAGCTTAGTGTCCCCGTGGCCCGGTCCTCGACCAGGCCTCCTATTTGTTACACACCCCCAGGAAGCAGCCCGTAGCAGCTGTCTAACTCCCAGGTACCTATTTACTGCTAGGTAACAGGGGCATCAGGGTGAAAAAAACATTTTGCCCATTTGTCTCCGCCTCCACCGGGGATCGAACCCGGAACCTCAGGACTACGAATCAGAAGCGCTGTCCACTCAGCTGTCAGGCAACTAAAGTATATATCCTGGCTGATCCGTAAATTATTGTGGTGGACTCAGTTCCACGACTGATAGAACTGAAGCCCAACTCCAGACCAATTGGTGGTGGAAGCGGTGATGGTATTAGTAGTGATGGTGGTGTTTTTAATTGTGGTAATGGTGGTAGTACTTATAATGATAGTAGTTGTGGTGGTGTGCATGTGTTAGCCAATCATTACCTAGCATATTTTGGCAGTGGGTGCCTCCAACGGTGTGCTAGTGACCTTCACCATGTCTGGCCTCTACTGTGCTCTGGCTTTATGGGGATGTGACCTCTATTGTTGCTGTGACCTTTTTACTGGGTTATGAGCCGCAAGAAAACTGTTCAGTAAATAGCAATTAATGTTATCGAGGTTTAAATTAAACGACATATTTAGAGTTTGCGTGTATGTTATGATTGTATTTGCGCATGCGCACGTTGGAGTGCTTGTGTGTGTGTGTGTGTGTGTGTGTGTGTGTGTGTGTGTGTGTGTGTGTGTGTGTGTGTGTGTGTGTGTGTGTGTGTGTACTTACCTATCTGTACTTACCTATCTGTGCTTGCAGGATCGAGCATTGACTCTTGGATCCCGCCTTTCCAGCTATCGGTTGTTTACAGCAATGACTCCTGTCCCATTTCCCTATCATACCTAGTCTTAAAAGTATGAATAGTATTTGCTTCCACAACCTGTTCCCCAAGTGCATTCCATTTTTCCACTACTCTCACGCTAAAAGAAAACTTCCTAACATCTCTGTGACTCATCTGAGTTTCCAGTTTCCACCCATGTCCCCTCGTTCTGTTATTATTACGTGTGAACATTTCATCTATTTCCACTTTGTCAATTCCCCTGAGTATTTTATATGTCCCTATCATATCTCCTCTCTCCCTTCTTTTCTCTAGTGTCGTAAGGTTCAGTTCCTTCAGTCGCTCTTCATATCCCTTCCCTCGTAACTCTGGGACAAGCCTCGTCGCAAACCTCTGAACCTTCTCCAGTTTCCTTATGTGTTTCTTCAGGTGGGGGCTCCATGATGGCGCGGCATACTCTAAGACGGGTCTCACGTATGCAGTGTAAAGCGCCCTAAAAGCCTCCTCATTTAGGTTTCTGAATGAAGTTCTAATTTTCGCCAGTGTAGAGTACGCTGCTGTCGTTATCCTATTTATATGTGCCTCAGGAGTTAGATTAGGTGTCACATCCACTCCCAGATCTCTTTCTCGAATCGTTACAGGTAGGCTGTTCCCCTTCATTGTGTACTGTCCCTTTGGTCTCCTATCACCTGATCCCATTTCCATAACTTTACATTTACTGGTGTTAAACTCCAGTAGCCATTTCCCTGACCATCTCTGCAACTTGTTTAAGTCCTCTTGGAGGATCCTACAATCCTCGTCTGTCACAACTCTTCTTGTGTGTGTGTGTGTGTGTGTGTGTGTGTGTGTGTGTGTGTGTGTGTGTGTGTGTGTGTGTGTGTACGAGCTTACTATGTCCGCTCATCTTAAATCATCCCTGGAACATAGGCCTACCGAACACGAAATTGCTATTCCGGATTATAAATTGCACAGGAAATCTGCTATTAATTTCTCAATCACAGCGGTCACATTTCGGGTTCATTAGGGTTGAAAGCGTTATAGATCTGTTATTGACTCGGCATTACACCATATCC
The DNA here is from genome assembly GCA_020271785.1 of Procambarus virginalis. Lineage (NCBI taxonomy): Eukaryota > Metazoa > Arthropoda > Malacostraca > Decapoda > Cambaridae > Procambarus > Procambarus virginalis. The sequence continues at coordinate 10,171,441 of WNGS01005997.1, read as the reverse complement.
AACAACCAAACATTAGAAAAACAATCACGAATCAATTTAATTAGATAAAAATCCACACTTTTATTTTGGTGAAATTTATGTAAGGAATTTACACCAAGTCTTTCGCATTCTCCTGAGTGCTTTATCAAGGTCTGAGTGTGTGATTGGGACGAGACTTACATCTCAACATCTAAACTAGCTTAAAACATCTAAACACACTAGTTTAGTCTGGGTGTTTATCCTGTGTTATTATGTCTGAGAGAAGGCATTACCATTACTAATCCATTTAATTTTGAGTGTGTGCGTGTTTCTAGCCAATATATTTAGGTCTAAATGTTTTTTTTATACAATTGGTAATTTAGAGCCAGATGGCCATGACCGAAGAAAGGGGTCAGAGAGCGGGTGATAACAGGTCTGAGTTGCTCCTCCTTCCATGACAGTAGTTAGCCCGTCTGTTTGCTACTTTTGTAAGAGAATAATCCAGCCGATTCCCTCCAGAAAGGCTAAAATATCCATACAGTCTCCCTGTGTAATATTCCCTCCGGGTATCATATTCCCTTCTGATACTACGGAATATGAAAGGCTAAAATATTCATACTGTCTCACTGTGTAATATTCCCTCCGGGTATCATATTCCCTTCTGGTACTACGGGCTCACCATAGCCCGTGCTACTTGGAACTTTTTGTTCCAGGTAGCGAATCTTAAACAACAACAACAAACCTTTCTGATCGGAGGTCATTAAGGCGGGAGTATTATCAAGAACATTCAGAATGTGTATCTCGAGAGGGTCTCTTAGTAGAGATCTCGATGTTTTTTTTGTGTAATAATTCACTAGTTTTGTGGTAGTGAGACTCGGCAGCTCTGGAAGGGCCGAAGAAGTGCCTCGGGAACATTTTAAGTGTTAAAGGTCATTCATATAGTGAAGTGCTCCCTGGTGCATTCTCCTTTGCTCTTTAGAATTAAAACTTTTTTTCACACACACACACACACACACACACACACACACACACACACACACACACACCAGCTGGATAGGTATCCAACACTAGAATATTATTTATTATTAAAACATCTGGGGAATCATAGGAACATCAATATAGAGATTTCAGAAAAATCACACTGGGGATCTAACGGAGTGTAGCGAGGACCAATGCAATACAAAGAAGATCATTTGGAACCAGAGGAACCCCAGGTGAACCAATACTGGGACACCGGTAGTTATAAGTACAGCATTACTAGTATACCAGTAGAGGGCTAACGGGCCTTAATTCACCACCAGAGCCCCTATCCGGAGCGTCATGAGAACAGACAGCAAAAATTGCTATATAGCTTCACAGGGACACCAGTAGCAGAGTACATTACGGATCATCCCCGGCCGGTGACTAAAGTGACAGTCAGGGCGATTCTGGAAGACTAAGACCCAGAATGATTACTAAATCACTGAAAGAGTAATGGCCGGTTAGATAACGCTGGCTGCCGCTGTACCTGTGAACCGACATACAACTGCCTCTGTGAACCTACACACACATTTGCCCTCAGTTACCTACACACACCTGCCAACAGCTGCCAACATGAGGAGAAGAATGCAGAGTCTTCGGGGCGTTGACCTTCACACTGGCTGTCACCGTCCGCAGCGCCCTTGGCAGATCAAAACAAAGCCAAGAATGTCCTGCCGCCTCAAGAGTTTCCCGCCAACACCGCGGCTTCCAAAACTCTCCCGCCCACACCGCGGTCATGCAACAGCATATATTAAATTATAACTTCAAAAGAAAATTCCTGTAAAACTCTCTGAAAGACATCTTGGTCATAATAAGGAACTACTAAATTTGCCCGATGCTACATGACTGAATAAATCTGAAACGTGTCGGACTGTGATCTTGGGTCATCTTGACCGCTAGGCCAAGTTCAGACATTTAAGATATATGGATTATTAAATATGTAAGACGGTAGCATGCACCTATCTAATCTAAGCTAATGTAACCTAGCCAAACTATACACCTGCTGCTTGACCTCATGTTCATACCTGCACCTGTTGCCTGATCTCGTGCCCACACTACAGTCTGACCTCATTTTTACACCTACACCTGCAGAACACTTTAAATATTTGAAGTCGCACTCTTGTTAAATATGACCGGCTTTCAAAGTAGCGTTGATCGAGGCATGTAACTGGACTCTGATGCATAATATGCGACTATAATATTTCTGAGAGACATTATACATAATCTTTTAATTATAGGTATTAAAATTTGTATGTATTTAAAAAATATGAAATCTTTAATTTGAAAGAGAGAGAGAGAGAGAGAGAGAGAGAGAGAGGAGAGAGAGAGAGAGAGAGAGAGAGAGAGAGAGAGAGAGAGAGAGAGAGAGAGAGTTGGCTCAAGAACCAGCATATTTACCAAACCACCAACACCGTTAATGGCAAGTATATTTTTTGTTGTAGAGAAGGTATTGCTTTCTGAACAACTGTACCGTTTTAGAACGGGGTTTTGACACCTTGTCCCCGGTACAAAAACTCTTTGCTATCCATAAAACTCCTCGTTTCGCCACGTCATTGTTGACTGAAAATGCAAAACCCATGTTATTTTGGCACGAATTTGAAATGCAAAACATGTTTGGCTAAAATTAAACCAAGAAAGTCAAGGTGTATTTTTAAGAAATATTAAACAACCTGCTTTTGGAAATCAAGTGTAAAAAAAAAACAGTTACCGCTTGCTAACAGTCGATACAGCCATGCTAGAAGCCTCAATTGAAGATATTAGTTTAGGAAGTATGCTGAGTGATCTAGTGGGAGACTTCAGTTGGGGGAGGTGTTGAGGGAGGATTGAAGAGGAGGGAGGGAGAGGCATTTAGAGGGTAGGGGCAGGCATAGGGGATGGGTGGGGGGAGGGGCAACCACATTTGAAGGGGAAGTGAACTATCAGGAGTGCCAAGTGCCAAACCATTACGGTGCCAAGCCATTACGGCTATATAGCACTTGGAAGGGGTTAGGATAAGGACTTGGGATGGGACGGGACCACCCTTGAGAAGACACCCACCCTCCGCACCTCTCCCAAAATCTCCGTAGCAGCATGACAGATGTTAGATTGTACTAGTTGACACTAGTACTAGTTGACACTAGTACCTCTGTTCAGTACAGCCTCGGGCTGGCCGTTAGCGGATGTTATCTCAGAAACAGCATGTTTGTGGAGCAGCAGCACACTAAGGTCTCGCTTCATGCAGGTCGGCGCTCAATCCCCGACCGGCCAAGTGGTTGTGTACTATTCCTTCCCAAAGTTCCATAAGTTTATCTGTAAACTTAACCCCTACTACATTAAATTAAAGTTAAGCTCTGCCATGCAAATCTAATTAGATCCGAGGGAAATGTGGCAGTTCAATTGAAGGATAAATACCTCCAGAAAAAAACAGCTTCATTTAACACTAATGGCCACCCAATTACTCAATACTGCTTCTTAATCACTGTAACAATTACAAGGGACACATGGATCACCACACTGATGCTCGGGTTTTCCACATGGCACGCGAAATCAATCGATACACAGCAATGTTAGACCTCTTCAAAAATGAAATATGGTTTGTATGAAATATATTTGCCAACAAATATAAACCTGTGTGTGGTTTATGTAGCAATTGCCAAGTCAGTGCCACAGCCGAGTCAGGTACGATGTGAACTTCCTATCAAGCGAGTCACATCTACATACACGTCCTTGTACTGCTAATCCCCCACCTGTTGTAGGCGTTTCACTGTGCAAGTACTAATGGCCGACCTTGTATCTAGCTGGCCATATGTTCCTGCAACACGGCTGCACACGCCTTACCATCTGTACCTGCACACGCCTCCCCCTCTGTACCTGCACACACCTGCACACGCCTCCCCTTTGTACCTGCACACATCTGCCATTAAGAGGAGAATAGAGGCGATCGAGTCCTTGTGCGTTGACCTCTGTGGCTGGCTGTCATCGTCCCCAGCGCCCTCAGTCAATCAAAACAATGAAGACTTTCCGTATACACTACAACGCCACGACAAGTTTATAGTGTCTGTGTTCCTGCTCACGGTACACGATGCCCACTAACTTCCACCTCCTTCATACGAAACGGATGATCCATTTTTGTTTATTTCCTTCAACCTTCACTACAACCTCCATCACTCAGCTCATCAATCCATTCATCCATCCCTCCCTCCCTCATCTCTCTCCAATCTCTCTCACTCTCATATGGGACGTATTGTAGTGTACCTTTTCTATATGCTAAAGGTCTCCAGCTACTAGTTTGCATGGAAGCTGGACGCGGCTGCACCTTGCGTCTTATTCAGGCTCACCACGGGTTCAATTATTTTAAATATCAAATTGAGCCTCACTTGACAGTATAACCCAGTAATTTCAAAGTCAAATCGAAGAGTGCAGGTGTAGTCAGAGTCCCTTCATTAAGATGTCAAGGAAACTTACTTTTTGTTTATAGATTCAAAATGGTATACAACTCCATTAGCAAGCTTATGATATTAACTATATTTAACTGAACAGAATTTCTTGTGAGAGTATTTGCAATCTGCAGTCTGTGTGCCAGGCTAAGTAGGCTCTTGGCTTGGTAAAATCTGTGTTTGAGTTAGGTCAGGATATTAAGGCTAATCAAGAGGTGGATAAATACAAGATGGGTTAGGATATGTTATGGAGGTGGGATGGATAAGAGATTGGCGAGAGTTAGGTTGGAAAAGATATTAATCTAACTATAGTTATCTTGGATAATTTAACTATACTTATCTTGGAATAGGCAATATTTTAGTTGGAGTTAATTCGGATGAGGATTTGCTAGACTGGATTAGAGATTGCCGTGATCTTAGTTATGTTGGATAAGGATTTCTGTAGTTTATCTTAAAACTGGAACAATGACGTAATACTTTAAAAAAATTGAACCACTGCTTAAGGTAGGCTAGATCAATGCTGCATTACTTCACAGAAACGGAATCAGTGCTTGATGTAAGCTGGATCGACGCTGTAAATGCTTAAAATAGACTGGATAAATGCCACGATGCTTAAGAAAGGCTAACGTTGGGTCAGATAAGATTTACACTCGGCGAAACTAGTTCGAATTGTGGCCAACTTGCTCAGACCGGTTGGGTTGGGCCAGGAAGCAAATACCAGTAGTTGGCGAGGTTGAGCTCGTGCGTCACTGGCTTGGTTGAAGTTGCCCGAACTCATGCACATCTTCCGCAAGGACGAAGGATACCGGCATTGTTAACTAAATTGGAGTTGTCTGATGTTCACTGCTCGGCTGTGATCTATAATGCACTTTGATCATAAATAACTGATAACTAAATTCTTCGGTCTACAGATCGAAGAATCTGAAAGGGTTGTTCAAGAGGAAGAAAAAAAAGCAGGGAGCCTGAGACTTTAGAAAGTTTGCTTAACGATGTCCTCTCACTGGTAGCTGTGGTCATTGGGTCCACCAGTAGGCTATTGATAGTAACAAAAATAATAATTTTCGCTTGTGATAATTGTTCAAGGTAACTTCAAGGTGGGTCTAATGTTCATCATCAACACGAAACTCTCCACATAGGTTATTAAATTAAGGAAAAACTCCCTCATTGGCTTCCATAGAATTTTAACAGTCCATATATTAGCCCATCCTCCTAAAATAATCTATATAAATAAAAATGTAAATGTTCGTTTGTTCAAAATCGTTAATCTCCGAAAGTTCTTCACCGATTGCCTTGAAATTTTGAAAACGTTCCATTCGATGTTTTCATATACCTACTATATAAATGCTACACCTGTGACAGGTAAAAACATGTTTTTTTTAAACAATGCCATCTGTTGCACGTAAAAGCAACACACACTATTCTAAATATGTTGCGATTCCATTTCAGTGTTTTCACATTGCATTGATAAAATTAATTTTCATCGATTTATTTTCATTTTTATTTAATTATTTTGTGGTACACTGCATTGGAAGTGAGCTATGTTTACCATATCGTATAGTTAATTTTCTTAATTTTTTTATTTTTTCGTGTCGTTTTTTAACTGTTCTTATCTTTCAGTGATGGGAACATCAGATATTTTGGTAACGCATCGGACGAGGGAGTGGGAATGGTGGGGAGGACGAGGGGATAGGAGTAGGGGATTGTGGGGAAGATGAGAGGAGGAGAGTGAGGGTTGGTTTGGAAGGACGAGGGGACAGGGGAGTGGGGGATGGTGAGGAGGACGATGGGACGTAGGATGAGGGAATGGTGGATGGCGGAATGGTGGGGAGGACAAGGGGAGTGGGGGATGGTTGGGGAGGACGAGGGGACGGTAGAGGGGAGAAATGGTGGGGGGACGGGTGAGGGGGACGGGGGGGACAGGGGAGGGTCGCTGAACCACAGCAACGCGTGGCCGAGTACAGCTAATAGTACTTATAATAACTATTTGGTCGAAAGTAATATTATGTAACGATTGACCACCAAAATATTAACGTTTTGCAAGACTAAATTTGGACAAATGGGGAAAATATGCGACTAGCACCGTCCGGCGCCAACGTGACTAGCACCGTCCGGCGCCAACGTGACTAGCACCGTCCGGCGCCAACGTGACTAGCACCGTCCGGCGCCAACGTGACTAGCAGTACCCGGCGCAAACGCGAACATTGCTAGTGTGAAGGTATTGTGAGCAACCTGTCCTCTTAAAAAGAACGTCGCATTTGGCCGTTTGCCCGTATGGCTGAATTTAGACGTAATTTGAAAATGAAAAAAATATGAAATAAATTTAGGATTTTTTTTTCAACAACAGTAAGTTAAGGGTCCTCTGATAGGTTAGGTGGGCAGGAAATTCTCAAAGTTTCAAAACGTTATGAAAAACGTTAATTTAAAGTGTCCTCTCATAACCTCTGCGCGTACGCCGGACGACTCAAATAGAAAACGGAAAAGAACGTCACTTTTGTGAGTCGATTTCATTTCAAATTACGTCCAAATTTGGCCATATCGCGCATACGAGCCAAAAGTGACGTTATTTTTAAGAGGACGGGTTGTTGTGAGCGCTGTCATCCGAAGACCCCCAACTTGGAAGATTCAACCAATGTGAAGTCGTATTGGTCACTCATTAAGAAACCAGAAGTTTGTTGATACAACCGTGCTTGGGGTCAATGGGACGATGGAGACAAGTGAGAGAAGAGGGAGTTTCATCTCCTTGTATGGAACCATTTGGCAACGTGTCACTCACTATCATAGGAAGAGCTTTACAGTCTTCCTTACCTTAAATCTTTCCCAAGCTGAAATGTGTTTATAAAGGCAAAACAATTTTATAGAATATAAAATTAATATAATCAACGTTGGTTTGTGTGAACCTTTGGTTAATGTCAACGTGTTTGTGCGAGGTAGGCCAATCATCTGGGCAACATTTCTTTTGTAAAAACTAGCCCCGTCTCTCTTCTCCTCCTCTCCCTCTCACACACCTTTTATTAATTATGGTATAGTTGCTTCTAATGTGAGTGGGAGGATGGGGCTTTGGGGTTACTTAAAAATAGTGAGCAAGAATATATTTCCCACACTGAAGACACAAGGAAGACTTGCCTACAAGGCTAGTGGGTATTGTAACAGCCGATAACTGCGGGTTTGTAAACACTGAGCCGTCTATGAGGGAGAGAGGAGGGAGTGGAGGAAAGGGAGTGGAGGGAAGGGGAGGGACCAATAGGAGGGAAGGGGAGGGACCAATGGGAGGGAAGGGAAGAGGGGAAGGGTTTCTCTTTGGGGTATCAGAAGAATTGAGAGATCTCTTTGCACTATGATGGATATTACTTCTGCCTGAAGAGGTCGTTTACCAGATTAGTTTTATTCACTCTCACTCTCACTCACAACCCAGCAATTTAGCGTTTTGTTAAGGGCCACTTATTTAGATCGGCATTTAAGAATTAAGTAACCGAGGCCACAAAGTCTTAAGGAACACAAAGGAAAACTCTGTACCAGGTGACACTGCATCTCCTTTCTGCAATATATTTATGTACTTTTTCCAGTGAATTTTTATTTAGAGTTTTGAAGAGAATGTTCATTGTGTGTTTACACCTGTAAGAACGAGTCCCAGATGGATCTGTTCTCTCACATGCTGGCTAGATTAAGTTATGTCATGCCTGCATGACCGTTCGAATTTTTCAATGAAACGCCTTTTAACTCTTTGTTACTCGAGCTTTGATACAGATGTTATCATTCAGGAAAAATCTATAAAAAATTTTGGTCAAAGGGAAGGGAACTATTAGGAGAAGCACCAAGCCATGACGACTACATAGCACTTGGAAGGGGTCAGGATAAGGATTTGAGATGGGACGGGGGGAGGGGGTGAGTAATGGTACCCAACCACCTGTACAGTCGGGGATTGAACACAGACCTGCATAAACCGAGACCGTCGCTCTACCGTCCAGCCCAAGTGATTGGGCTATTTTGGTCAAAGAGCTTGAATATAGGTATTAGCTGCTCAATTAAAAAAAATTGATAATGAATATAGGTATTAACTGCTCAATTTTTTTTTTAATAATCAAGGCTTCATTTGAAGATATTTTGATGTCTTCATTACAGTTCTTACGTATTACTGAACTAGTGAAAGTGTTCTTCTGAGCAACTGAGGAGTTTTCTTTCCAATATCGTACCTATAAGGGAGAGGGAAGGGGTTTCAGAGTGGGATTTTCTAAAGTCCTGCGAGTTCCATGAAGGGTAATATCTTCAGTGAGTATTAATCTAGTCTCCTGAACTGCTATTTGTTCTAAGGAGAATTCGCATTTGTCATAAGGTCAAAAGCTCAGTTGATAAAGTAAACAAATAATATATAGCTGTATAAACAATATATAGCTATACACCTTTCGAAAGAGGCGGCTCGTTGTCATACGCTGTTTGCGTATTACATGGCAAAATTTTAGACATATGTATAAGTTGAATGAATAGTCCGTTCTCTTGACTTGCCACTCTGTAAAAAATCCAACCATTTAGCTTAACCAGAAACTAAACAACAACAAAAACCACCTAATCTATCGAGGCAGATGCATACAAAATGCAGGTATTTGCAAGTCGTTACTTAATACGTGGCATTTGGAACGTTGGTTACGATAACTTAAAAAAAACGCGACCTATTAGTTAAGAGGACGAGTTGCTTCAGACATGAGGCTGTCCCCCACCTGCTGCTTCCACATCTCTGATTTACCTCTTGTGACCCATAACCTAATAACGAAGATACAGCACTAACACTCCGGCCCGTCCTCACGAACGTCCCCGTCAATAAAATTATGTACTAAATTGCCAGAATCTAACCTGACGGGACATCCTGACGGAAAGGAATTTATCAAGGGGGGAAAACGCCAAGCCATTTCGACTATATAGCACTTGGAAGAGATCAGGATTAGAATTTGGGATGGGAGGGGGAGGGGAAATGGTATCCAACCATTTGGACGGTCGGGGTCCGGGGATTGAATGCCGACCTGCATGAATCGAGACCGTCGCTCTATCGTCCAGCCCAAGCGATTGGGCGAGCCCCTATGGTTTTTAATATAGCGCTAAGCGGGATAAGACTTATCGGCCACTCAGAGACACATTAAGGCTATTATAACGTTCAAAGATGCCACCGTGCCACAGGGCTGACTACTCTGTTAGGCACAGGTTGAATCTGGCAGCAGATAGTCCTATATTTCGAAACAATAAACGCCAAAATATTAACTGTTGTATGGCAGACCAGGCATCTGCTTTTAGTGAGCACAGTGAGCAGTCTACAAGAGACAAGACTACAACAGCAGGTCACGTGATGTTGGGTTATACCGTAGAATAGTTGAATATTAAATAACATTTAATGAAATCGACTTGATCGCAGGGACATGGAGATTTAAGGCTCTTGTTGAAAATAAAAACGATGCATAAGAGAGTAAAGAATGGAGAAAATCTCTAGATCAGCTCTACTATATGAATATAAATAGAAGAAACTGAAGGCTGCTTGCTGGCCCATGTGGAACAGCTCACATTTATACCCAAACTATTAACATTTGTCTAACCAATTAAACGCGCTTTATAAATCATTACGACACGACATTTTCAACGTGGTTCACCTTATAACTGGTAACGTTATACTCAGAACCCTACAAATGACAGTATTAAACTATATCTGTGAATCGTTGGTACATTATTCCCGTCCAAATAGTCCTATAACGAAATTCAGTCTTCATTTGAAAACATTTTTTCTGTCTTGTGTCATCGGAAAATCTGATAATGCTGCTGTTTACTCAGGTATCTAAGTCGTTTATATATATAAATTGTAAACAACAAGGGTCCCAAGACAGAGTCCTGGGGCACGCCACTTGCGGAAGCCTCTTGGATCTCCACCCTCTCCGATCTCCGAGATAGACATTCCCTAAACCCTATTTAGAAGGTTGTTAAATAGAATTAATGCCCCCAACTTCTTATTATGTCTCGTGTTGACCAGTAGTAATGACCTCGCTAATTTATTGATATAAAATGTCGTAATATCTTCCACAATCTATTGATTCACACATTTAATAGAATGTATGTAGATCTATTAAATAAGGAATGCCCTTAGTAAAAGTATGGTTTGAATTCTATAATATACCGTGTTTTTCTAAATGTACAAAATAGCATTTGTGGATAGAGATTTAATCAATTTTTCCCGTGAGTTACGCCACATAAACATAGTTCGATTCCAGAGTTGAGACAGATACATTGGAGCTGTCTACAGCCTAGACACCTCGTGTACACCTGGCAAGTCGATTACTGGGAACCTCTTCACTGCATAATTATCAGATGCCTAAGACATCCCACAATGTCTCGCTTGAAGAATGAGTAAATTCAAGATTAGTGAATTTTTAATCTTAAGTGAGCTATACGATGTTCATCTTCCACCACAAGTAATCTCTCAATGAAAAGTCTGCAAAAACTACTTAAAATATAATAAAACTCCATGGAAAAACTTTAATGAATTGTTACGAAGAGCCCAATTACACACATTTTCAGAATGTCTTAGTGTGTAAGCGTGCATTTTAACGAGCTGTTCGCAAGGTGAAGCTGCAAAAACGGTTCGCCATACTTTAGGGAACCTGAGCAACCGAACCGGTCACTCGTCTGGGCATGTCCGGCGTCTCTCCTGGGACCCTCCACATCCCCCCATCTCAGAGGCCCCTGAAGGTGCTGCATGGGACACCCCAACAGCGGCCTCTGGGGGTGCTGCATAGTATATCCCCCCCTCCCCAGCGACCTCTGGGGGTACTGCATGGGACCGTTGACATGTAGGATAGTGGGCCACACCCTGGGCCCACATCGAGGACAGTGGTTATGGGAGAGTGGGCAGGGAAGGAGAGGGACCAGTCGCCGGCAGGTTGGGCAACTACACCCTTTGTGGGCCTCACAGCTCCTTGACCACCACCTCTCTCTCTCTACCTCTGACGTAGCTGCTGCTGCCTTGCGGGGCCTCTCGACCTAGTCTGACCTAGAGAGCGCTGACCCAGCCTGGCTCGCCCCGCCTGCGTCGCAGCCGTCCGGGAAAGTATACAAAATATTGGCAGCTCTGTACGGGTCCGTATAATTACCCAAATCCACAACATTGTCGCTTGGATCGTCTACTTCCTGTGGCGTCATTTGCCACTTAGTTTCGTCTAATTTCGTTATAAAATTATATAATTTCAGAGTAAAAATAAGTTTTTCATCTTCAACATTCAGCACCAAGATTATTGTGAGTAGCAAAGACTTTTCAACACCCTTCAAAATATGGACAAAACTTCAAATATTGCCACAACTGCAATATCTAAGCATGTCTTGCATTTCATTCATATGTCTGGACTTACCATGGCAGGCAAAGGTTAGTGTTACTTCCTTGCATGTGCTCATATGCTGTTGTACAAATGGTGCAAGCATATGGTATTGCACAAAATGTGACATTGTTAAACGGACTACTCTGGGGTGATGTGGCCGGTTATCATATGCTGGCGGGTCCATGTTGGTGTGGCCGGTTATCATATGCTGGCGGGTCCATGTTGGTGTGGCCGGTTATCATATGCTGGCGGGTCCATGTTGGTGTGGCCGGTTATCATATGCTGGCGGGTCCATGTTGGTGTGGCCGGTTATCATAATGTCACATTCTCCTTATATTCGTTGTGGTTTTGCGACCGGTTTTCTCTTAGTGTCTCACTCTAACCCCCTGCATGGTCTGTGTGATCTCTAAACCAGCGCATTACAGCGTGGTAAAACGAATGTTGGAATCTACAGATACGGCCTCTATAGGCATCACGGGAAGCGGCTCCTACCAAAGATGACAGCTGGACGACCCTTTGACCGGAACAAGCCATAAGTTCAAGTATGTTTATTGAGAAAAAAAAATTACATCCCAAAGGGATAGAGTAGCTTTGGCTATTTCTACCCCCCCAACAAGCCACATGGATGTGTGTGTATAACTGGATCACGCTAAACCAACACACCCACGGGAGACATCTCCCGTCTACGAGGCTATCTATAGCCCGTGCTTCTTGCCCTGCTCCTGTGCCAGGTAAGTTACGGGCTCACCATAGCCCGTGCTACTTGGAACTTGTTCCGAGTAGCTGAATCTATAACAACAACAACAACCAACACACCGCTGATAATTCTAGTACCGAGAAACTTTAAGAAGCAAGTTTAACATCATCTTATCATGACCCCATACTGATTTTAAGTGTTCAAAATACCAATTTTTATTCATCATTCGCATCCCAGGTTTGTGACTTCCGTAGACCTTTGAACTTCTGGATCTTTGAACCAAGGGTGCTGCTGGAGTGCGACGAAACTCCGTCCAGCTTCGCTAAACTGTTTAGTTGTGTGAACGACAAAGGTGGTTGTATTATTTTTCTTCAATTTGTAAGGAAATTAAATTACAAGGTGAAAGCGTAAAACCTCTATGACCAAATAACAATTTGCAAAGGAATTTTAAAACGCCCCGAGATTGTTGTTGCAATATTTCAATTCCCAAATCTTGGGTAACACTGTATTGGGATGACTACAGAACCTCCTCTGTGCAGCTTACCATAGGTATATCAGAAAAAATTCAACAAAATTACCTCCAAAACCCCCAATATACAATTCATACCAGAAGATGTTAATCGAGATGATTTATTATTAATTCTGTAATATGATTGGTATCGACTTCTAGGGAAAACATAACGATCATCACCTTGCCTTGCCACGTCTTGCTTCCCCCATAACCTTTCCCTGTTTTCCGGGTTTTCAACTTTCCTTGTCTAGTGAATATTAGCCTCCACTCTTGCCTTTGCTGGTTTTATCGTTAGACTAATATATATATGCATATTGATATATTGTGCGCAAACAAAAATGAAAACTTCAAAGTCTTCTGAACAAATCCACAAGGGCCGTGACGAGGGTTCGAACCTACGTCCGAGAGCATCCCAGACGCTGCCTTAATCAACGTCGCTACGACATGGCTAAAAGAACTGCAACCAGAATTGTTTCAAAGTCTTCTTTTTAATTTACCTGGAAAC
>WNGS01005997.1:10121825-10153275 GCA_020271785.1 Procambarus virginalis | reverse complement strand
TCGAAACAATTACCATCCCAAATGGTCCAATTTATACCCAAATGCTCCAATTTATACCCAAATGGTCCATATTACACCCAAATAGTCCAAATTACACCTAAGTGGTAACTTTTATTCAAAAGATCTAGCGAGGTGTTCAACTCCCGTGGGCCAGTTGCTGTTTCAACGTGATCTATGTTATCAACCCGGCCTCTTAACTAATAGATAGAGCTTTTTTCTTACGAAATAATGACCAACGTTACAAATGCACCTACTATGAAAAAGTAACGGCTCACAAATAACTTTCTTTTATGCATGGGACTCTACAGATAAGGTTAGGTTATGCGCTAGGCCAAGTTCAGACATTTAAGATATATGGATTATTAAATATGTAAGACGGTAGCATGCACCTATCTATCTAAGCTAATGTAACCTAGCCAAACTATACACCTGCTGCTTGACCTCATGTTCATACCTGCACCTGTTGCCTGATCTCGTGCCCACAACAGTCTGACCTCTTTTTTACCTAACACTGCAGAACACTTTAAATATTTGAAGTCGCACTCTTGTTAAATATGACCGGCTTTCAAAGTAGCGTTGATCGAGGCATGTAATGGACTCTGATGCATAATATGCGACTATAATATTTCTGAGACACATTATACATAATCTTTGAATTATAGGTATTAAAATTTGTATGTATTAAAAAAATATGAATCTTTAATTTGAAAGAGAGAGAGAGAGAGAGAGAGAGAGAGAGAGAGGAGAGAGAGAGAGAGAGAGAGAGAGAGAGAGAGAGAGAGAGAGAGAGAGTTGGCTCAAGAACCAGCATATTTACCAAACCCCCAACACCGTAATGGCAAGTATATTTTTGTTGTAGAGAAGGTATTGCTTTCTGAACAACTGTACCGTTTTAGAACGGGGTTTTGACACCTTGTCCCCGGTACAAAAACTCTTTGCTATCCATAAACTCCTCGTTTCGCCACGTCATTGTTGACTGAAATGCAAACCCATGTTATTTTTGGCACCGAATTTGAAATGCAAAACATGTTTGGCTAAAATTAAACCAAGAAAGTCAAGGTGTATTTTTTAAGAAATATTAAACAACCTGCTTTGGAAATCAAGTGTAAAAAAAAAAACCAGTTACCGCTTGCTAACAGTCGATACAGCCATGCTAGAAGCCTCAATTGAAGATATTAGTTTAGGAAGTATGCTGAGTGATCTAGTGGGAGACTTCAGTTGGGGGAGGTGTTGAGGGAGGATGAAGAGGAGGGAGGGAGAGGCATTTAGAGGGTAGGGACAGGCATAGGGGATGGGTGGGGGGAGGGGCAACCACATTTGAAGGGAAGTGAACTATCAGGAGTGCCAAGTGCCAAGCCATTACGGTGCCAAGCCATTACGGCTATATAGCACTTGGAAGGGGTTAGGATAAGGACTTGGATGGGACGGGACCACCCTTGAGAAGACACCCACCCTCCGCACCTCTCCCAAAATCTCCGTAGCAGCATGACAGATGTTAGATTGTACTAGTTGACACTAGTACTAGTTGACACTAGTACCTCTGTTCAGTACAGCTCGGGCTGGCCGTTAGCGGATGTTATCTCAGAAACAGCATGTTTGTGGAGCAGCAGCACACTAAGGTCTCGCTTCATGCAGGTCGGCGCTCAATCCCCGAACGGCCAAGTGNAGTTTTTCCCCCTCGAGCGTATCGCCAGTGACAGCTGATGGCCTCAGAGGATAGACACACTTATCATGGAGTGTTTGTGCTGGGTGCGCCCAGTCCATAACACAACTTGCCTCGAATATCACCAACAGATATTATTTTGACTTTACGAAAGTTTTCATTTGCTTCTGACTGCAATACTAACAAAATATTACTCCGTACACTAACCCGCATATACCGATATATTTTTTTTTAAGATATTTAGGATGCGATAAACTACTGTTAATACGATTTATTATTATTTTTTAAAGAATCTATAGAGTATTAACTCGGAGATATATATTGGAGTGTATGAGTGAGTTTGAGGAGGCTGTGGCCGCCTGTAAAATTTACATGTTCACCTTCAATTGAGAGAATATCAAGCTCTTCGAGTTATTTTTTTACGAGTCAACATGACTGATGCATCCCTTTTATCTCATCTTGTTGAGTCAACTTGCCTTATGCATATTGTTGGAGTCGTCCGGAATACCTAAAGCACAAGACAAAGAACTCATAACAACGTAGCAGTTGTGACAAAGAATAAAAGTGATACAGAGAAACGTGGACACGATGATTTACAACCACAAGTGTGCCACCTTCCTCACTAGTATCATGTACAGAGCCCCCAGCAACACTAGCATCACGTACAGGAGCCCCCAAACACTAGCATCACGTACAGGAGCCCCCAGCAACACTAGCATCACGTACAGGAGCCCCCAGCAACACTAGCATCACGACAGGAGCCCCCAGCAACACTAGCATCACTTACACAAGCCCCCGCAACACTAGCATCACGTACAGGAGCCCCCAGCAACACTAGCATCACGTACAGGAGCCCCCAGCAACACAATACCATCGAAAGGAAGAAATTCAACAATGTTACTCTTCTTGTTATTAAATACTTCATTAATATAAATTGTAACACAACCCCAGTCAGTCTCCCACCTCCGACTCACTAACCTCCTCCATTCCCATGTTGTTATTGATTCAGCTACTCGGAACAAGTTCCAAGTAGCACGCTGCTATGGTGAGCCCGAGTGGACTTACCTGGCACTGGAGCGGTGCTGTGTGTCCCTCCCTTCCCAGTTTGAACCCTCTTTATAAGCCCAATTCTGTGCACCTCTTATAACAAAGGTGATAAATTCGTTATAAGCGAAACGTTAAGGTTAATATATAAACATCTTTAGATATAAAATATTATAAGAACGTAGAACTACTGTTTATTGTTATTAGACTTGACACAACACAGCCCATTCATAATTTCATGTGTCATTTATTTATTAGAAGTGAAACATTAATAGAGTGCAAGAATTTAAGATATTTAATCATTTGTAATTAGGTGGTTGCCATTTCATGAAGCGTGAGTTTAGACATCTCTAAATGACTATTTTTTTGCACGGTCTATGATGTCATGTGCTCTAGATGTCAAGATGTCTTTGTTCACAAACTTATTCTTGTTTACATTTGACTTCATCTAAATTCCCTATACACTCTGAGTGCCAGCTTGAGGTTGTCACTCCAGCCTGGAGGTAGCTGCGCTCTCACTTTCTGCCAGGCAGTAATGAGCGGACATGAGCGCCCTTCACAGCAGGTCTTCCGAATATTCACGTGCCAAATAAACTTAAATTTATCCTCACTGATTCTATAAACATTGCGCAGTGACTTATGTGCGCAGTTTGTCTGGTTCGCAATGAAATGTGCATGTTCTTTTTAGGTGGATGTTTTTGTTATAGTTTTGGTTCATGTCGCTCTCGTGGTGTGTGTGAGGGCGTCACGTGGTGGTCTCCTGTCGTCTCCCTGACCCTCGACTCCTCTTTACACGACCCTGGAAGGCCCGTTACTAGTAGCCTGCTGTCACGCTGCCACAGGTCGCCAGCCGCCCTGCAGGAGGTACTGGACAGAGGTGAAGTTACAGGATGAGACAGGGACTTGGGCGGGGAAATCAAGACGGGGTTCGTAATATCGGAGCTGCTGCGTTCATGGTTCACCCTCCCCCACTGTCCTCTTCCCCCTAAA
The DNA here is from genome assembly GCA_020271785.1 of Procambarus virginalis. Lineage (NCBI taxonomy): Eukaryota > Metazoa > Arthropoda > Malacostraca > Decapoda > Cambaridae > Procambarus > Procambarus virginalis. The sequence continues at coordinate 10,149,578 of WNGS01005997.1, read as the reverse complement.
CCAAACCTGTCCCTGTTCTCCGCCTTGGAATTGGCTCTCACTTTCGTACTCTTAGGCCCATAAGTCTATCATTCCTACATGTTTCCCCCGTTCTATATTGTCTTCCCTTAGATCTATTTTTTTCGCGTATGTTCTATTTACTCAACACTATTACTCATTTTCCCGCCGTATATTTTTTTTCCGGCCGACGCCCTACACAAGCACGTGAGTCGAACCCCAGCCAGTTTTTGCAGTGTTATCCCGAGGCGGCTGCACGTGTGTGTGTGTGTGTGTGTGTGGTGTGTGTGTGTGTGTGTGGTGTGTGTGTGTGTGTGTTGTGTGTGTGTGTGTGTGTGTGTTGTGTGTGTGTGTGTGTTGTGTGTGTGTGTGTGCGCGCTAGCAACCTTTACAAACACCACAGAAGGTCGCCTTGTTGCGGCCCTCTCGCCTGATGGGCGACAGTCTGGACTCGTCTGGTATTGTTTTCATTTGCGTTTTTGTATACTCTTTCTGTTTTGTTGTGTCCTTTCCTCCCTCCCTTTAATTTGTATATTTCTATCCATCCTTCAGTTTTTTTATTCTTATTGTTTTTATTCTTATTTAAGTTATTCAAGAGATTTCAGTTTTTTATTTTTGTGTGTGTTATTCTTCATCGCCTCTTAGACCCAAGATCCACTCTGTAATATTTCAGAGATAGTAATGATTAGACGATAGACCTTTCAAGATACCTTCATCCTATACTTATGGTGAGGGCCATGTATGATGGGGGATCAAGTATGGCGTGAATCATGTATCACCAAATGTTCTGAGGACCCTTAATGATGAGGACCACGTATGGGACCACAGGGACCATGCATGATATGGACCATATGTGATGAGAGCCATGAGTAACGAGGAATTTTGTTTAATCACGACAACCATGACCCATAAGGACCGTTAATGGCGAGCACCATACATAAAAATGGCCATTTATGACGGAGTATGTATGACTAGAATCATGCATCATGAAGACCATATTTTTATGTATAATGACCATTTAATACGAGGGCCATGTATCACGCTAACCTCATGTATCATTTGGACCACATATTACCAAATTCCTCCCCCCCCCACCCCATCTCTCACCCAAAGACCTACACTCTAATGAAAGACTCCATATATGTTACTCTTAAACAGGCCCCTAATTCTGTGTATACACATTAAATAACACTTGCAGGTGCCGTTTGGGTACGTATCAACATTGGGCAACACCCGCTGGAGTTACGCAATGCTTGCCTTCTACTGACTTACGTAGGCAAAAGGGTACTCAACATAAGAACGCGTCCCGCAAAACCCTCCAGCCTGGCTAAAACGGGAAATAATAAGTGAACTCGCCTCTTCAGAGTCTTGTGTTTATCGGGAGGTCATTTCCTGCACCCAGGAATGACTGGTTAATTTTAAGTGTTCTGCTCTTGCTGTCCGGCCCGGGCCAGGCTTTTCTGGTCTTAACAGGAGTTATGAGGCTCCTGGTTGAAGCAGCATCAATATCCATTGCAAGCTGGTTGAACACTACACATGAACTTAAATCTCGTCGATGTGCGGATTTCAGGAGTGAAGTTTTGCAGAAAACATTATATCCGTTAATTTTATTGTAAAAAATTTAATTGAAATTAAAAACGTTAAATCTAGAATCAAAATTCACAGAGATTACTCTGTCGTGGAATTCATAAAATTTGTTTTATCATCCTTTAAATGCTTACAAACCTGCACCACAGGGTGAAATGCACATCAAAATAAAATTTGACATGCATTTCCAGTTTATGAAGAAGAGTCAACTGACACTTTCGTTTATGGCTGTATTTTTGTTATTAACATATTTAAGTCCAAGATCATTTATGTAGCAACTCTAAACTGTATGAAGGGTAACAGTCTGTGTTAAGAGTTAGCTATTTGAAACTAAATTGTTCTCCCATCTCGCTGGGTGCTTAGTCATACAGGGTCATGTGATAACTATTCTGAACTGGAAAAAGTAACATGGAGACTGTTCCTCTCCTCTGTTTAGTATAAAGCTGCTTTGGTCTATGGAAGGCCTTCAGGGATACTGAACGCCATACGTTTTCTTATCTCACCACACCATTTCCTATGCTATTATATCCTAGCTCGACCCACTTCCTTGCTGTATTAAATTCCCTGTTAACTGACCTTCCTGTATTTGTGTAGTGCTTGTGCTGCTATCTGGTCTCCTGGAGATATTTACTCACTTTTCTTCTGGTTTTCTTTGCTTCTGCTATCTTCATCTCACATGTCCTGGGTAATGAATACCAATAGGAATGACCTCTATTTCACTCAATTAATATTCTGAAAGATCACTTTCACAGGTCGAATACATTAAATTTGAAACTTTCCTAGCTGATGATAATGTTCAGTTTCCATGGTTGCCTTACTCATCTATTTTTGTTTTGAATTTCTGCAAGGTGTGGTGACAGACATGTGGTGGTGGTGGGGTGGAGGAGATGGGGTGCACAAGGTGGGGGTTTATAATGTGCGGTGGAGTGGCTGGTGTTGGGGATACTGGGTAGGGGAGAGAGGATAAATATGGTGTGCGAGGGGGAGGTTGGGGAGTGGGGGACTACCTGCTGTTGAACGTAAACAACGACCCTGGGTGCGTCTGGGACCTCCTACTCAGCACAATAAACTAACTGCATGTTTCAACACGGATCAACTTGTCCTCCTTCCCCACAGGCCACCGAGATGATGACACACACTCAAGCCTCGTCCGTGTAATCCAACACTTTTGATACCATAACAAATAGTGACAACATAGCGAGGGTGTGAATGATAACATGGAGCGGGGTGTGGATGATAACATGGAGCGGGGTGTGGATGAACGTATTTCTCAACTTACACTGACCAAGGTTACTGGATGTCAGTGTCGGTTATGAAAATCTGACATTTAAGAGCGCGATCGAGGAGCCGGTCTTTGCAGGACTGTGGGCGGTCTTCAAAAATAGCAAATGAACCAGTTTAATTTTTTGGAGGGATTCTATCTAATAAAAAGAAGTTTTCATTATTCCACGATCAGCCTTCTACGTAGATGAGTATGAAGTGCGTGTGTAGGAGTGAGCAGAATGTATTGTACGGAAAACATAAGCATTTGAGTAATTAAAAAAGTTAGTAATCTTGACACATTTTTTGGAAGCTTTCTGTCTGTCTCTCTCTCTCTATCTCATCACATATTCGGACACATACTCACACAATTAGTGCTAGCTTACCTTGTGTTAATTTCGAAATCTTGACATCAGGATTTGTGTTTACGTTCTAATAATAGACACACACGCACACAGGGTCGAGCTGACTCTGCCCCGCAAGCACATTAATGTGAGAACGTCTGGGTGATTGCACATGCACTCATAAGCATGATTAAATGCCCCACTAATCCCTTCAAACCCACACGTCGTGGAATCTTATCTCAACACCTATGTCCCCCAACTTAGCCCCCTTTTTCTGATTCCAACTCCACCATCTACCACCAGTGCTATATCAACTCACCCCACCTCCCTTTCCTTTCTAGCCCTCACTCTCTCTCATTCTCATTCACACATTACGGGCTATTCATGCCCGTGCCATCTGTTGAGTGGCTTAATCTTCATAAATCAATCATTCACACTAAACCATCGCCCCACAGAACCAGAGCCACTCAACCACAAAGCCCACTCAAATCTCAACCCTCATATCCCATTCTACCCCACATGTCTCCCGAACACGTCCGTCGCAAAACCTATTCTACTTTTTGTAACTACCGTCTTTTTAATTATGGTAGTTTTGTAACTACCGTTACAAAACCTACTCGCAGAACCACCACATTTCTTCAACCTTCAAAATACAGTTAAGGCAACCATGCCATTCCAGTCATACCCCATGTTATATCCGCACCTTTTGCCATCCACCCAATGACCATTCACTTCCACTGCAAGGTACGACGACGTTCTTCATTCTTGCAGGGTTGGCGTTCGATCCCCGTATGATCCAATAGGTTAATTGGGCACCGTTCCTTCATTCAGTCCTCATATCACAGCTCATTGTCCTCATATTACAATTTCTGTACAGTCCAACTGACTTAGTGTCACTATACACAGCAACCTCTACAAAGAGACAGATCCAGCACCTAATTAAGTAATCAGAAGTCTAAAAAAATTGTCGGTACAAGTCTTATAGGCGGGGCACAAAGAGCTAGATGTGACTTTTCCGGAGTTACCCTTAAGTAAGGAGTCACGTGAACATTGTTGAGTACGACAATCTTCAAAGTCATAAAATATTTAGAAAATGAAGCAACTAAATGGAGGAGTGTCTCCATTGACCAGATTCCCGGAGCTTAGGAGGAAATTGCAGCACCAAACAATAGCAAGCACACGAGCACTATCACAAGAACTGTTTCACACCTAGAAGGAAGTCAAGACAGGACTGCGAGGAGAACAACATTGCAACTATAAGCGTAGCATAATGTGTGACACATGTGACTAATAGAATGAGAGTAAATTGTTGACCAGACCACACACTAGAAGGTGAAGGGACGACGACGTTTCGATTTGACAATCGACTTGAGAATGGTCCAGGACGGACCGAAACGTCGTCGTCCTTCACCTTCTAGTGTGTGGTCTGGTCAACTTACTTTAGCCACGTTATTGTGACTCATCGCCTGCATATGAGAGTAAAGATTATAATCATGAGTGATTTTCACTCCCCTCCCCCCCCCCCCAAAAAAAAAAAATTAAACTGATTAAAAAAACACGGAATGAAAAAAAAGAGTAAAACACTAAACTAAAAGAAAACAGAAAACCTTTTAAATGTAACATGACAAATAGGCTTCTAGTTTCAGGAGAAGTGATACTCCTACACGTTTCTATCTAATTTTCACCCAAAATGATTGTGCAGAGAGTAGACAATCACATGCCACCAGATACCACACTATACTAACATTTGATTATATGTTGAGAATAAACAAGGGAGGTTCACATCAAAAGGAACGAGAAGCTGGATAATCAAAATGGGAACTATGAAGAAATAAGCGAGTACTTCATATGAATCCAGTGGAAAACAAATGAGAAATAAATCTGTTGAAGTTATGGAATACTTGAAACATACATTTAAACATAGATGGGAAGCAGGTTACCCAACAAAATAATATAATACTACAACTATCGTTAAAGCTATACAAGCCAACTAAAGCAGAAAAAAGTACGTACTAATTTCAAAGTATTCAAATTATTTAAAAATCAGAACATGAGAAAAAAGAGAAGAACAGGTGAACAATAGAATATTTGCAAAAGAAGAGTAGCTAAGAAACAATATTAAAGCAACGTTGCATCAAAAGCAACTAAGATTGCTACACAGGCTCATAAGGTAGAATACAATAAGGAGCGCTCAAGTAGTGATACTTACCAAGAGACGCGGAGACTATGATAGGCAAAGGCACGAAGAGCTTAATGAATGCAAGCATTTAGACTATTTGTGATGGAATGGGCATGATCTTTTGGCCTAGGGCCATGCCCAATGCGGTACATGTAAATTTTTTAATGTCTGGTGGTAATTTGAAGGAGGATCAGATTGGCTTAATTCCTTTAGGTTCCCCGTTACAAGCTGCAATTTGTGTAGGACCTCAAAATGATGGAGTTACATGAAGTTCGTGTTCAGGTGTCTCGCTCACTTGTAAATTTGCTCTAAAGTGCTGAAACACTGACATGTATTTGTCGTTGTTCTGTGGTCTTGGTACAGAGAGAGCCGACACAATCATTACCAGTAGAGCTAGTGTGGTTGGGCATCCTCTTTATCATCGCCAGTCGGCCATATTGTTGCATATTTTAGAGTGGACCAAGGACTGGGGCGATGAAATTTGTGATGGAGTTGTTTCAGTGTTTTTACTAAGCTATGGAAGTCTGGATGAAAAGGTTTTGTTGGTGCTTGATGAAAGCCTTGAAGAGATACACGCAGAGAAATCCCCATAAAGTGATATATCAAAAGGAACAAATTCACATGGGTCTTGATGAAGATTCAATTCGACTAGAACGCGTCTGGGAACATCCAACGTCTCGGTTCGAATCCTGATTAAGGCCCCTGTGAATTTGTTCATTGCAGAGATTTTTGTAAAGGTTGCCATTTTCATATGCATGGTAAAATGTTCATCGGGTAGTCTTAAGGAATGTCTACTAAATGAACAAATCCTCAAGGGCCGTGATGAGGGTTCGAATCTACGTCCGGGATGATACCTTGTGGATTTGTTCATTTGATAAATCACGCTATTGTGATTTCTGTATGAAATGTGCTGAAACTGTAATGTTCGTAATGGCTGCTCCTGCTACCCGTGTGCTGATCCACACATATCTCAAGGCTGAATTTGTAGTTCTTCCTCTTAGGGTCACTGAGAATGTTTATTGATCAGAGTTTGTCACCACACGCCTGCCGTGGCTAAAAATATGGCCACATACTGTGCCATGGTCGTCTCAAAGGTCAGTTGCAATTCTGTAGGTTGCAGGTACCTTCTTATTTTCTCTCAATCCCTCCCTCCCCCCCTCCTCTTTTCTCTCTCTCCTCTCTCTCCTCTCTCTCTCTCTCTCTCTCTCTCTCTCTCGTGACACTAGTGGTGATGGTGGGGGTGGTTTTAGACCAAAGTGGTAGAGGAACAGTGGAGGACGAAATATTGCTTTGTAGGCCCGTTGACCTCTGGGCTTGAAGGGATTGACTGCCGTGATGCTGACATGGGTTAATCGCAGTCTTCGGGGTTCAGATCATTGACTTGCCCTGTACACAATTCAAAGATGTTCGGTTTTCGACAGTGGGATCTGCTCGAAGCATGGCGTGACCGACTGTCCTATATAGCTCAAATTAAAGTGAATATGCTACTGCTTTAAATTAATGTAATGTTCTTGAGTGACATCTATAGTATTGTTTAGTACATTATGGAGCATGAAGCAATGACGCCCATGTCTTACGTATATAAGAGACTATTAGGAAATAAATTTTAGTTAAGGATATTTGAATAATAGCTCCATTCATCAGTAATTATGATTTACAAGTAAAACTCCCATGACAGGGCTGACATTTTCAAAATATTGTTAAAGTTATGGCGCTAAGATTTCTCCCATTGTTAGGATCAGAATGTCACATTTTCATCTAGTAGGCCATTACGAAGGTAACGTTTGTTATTCAGTAGTTCAGAGCCTGAAATGTAAACAACATCAGCTGACCCGTAGGAGAAAACATGTATGGCTAGAGACCAAGGCGTCAGGAGAGACAAGGTGATAGTTTGTTTCCAAATATTGGTTCTGGAGAAAGGACCAACTTGACTCTTTATTCCCGACTCTACTTATTTTAGCAGTAGCTCAGACGAACGGGTTATGACCAGTTTAGTACACTTAGTTATTGATGGTGGGAAGCGGATCCTGGATGTGCTCTTAACTCTGGGTCACCCAGTACGGATGCAGTGGGATAATTTGATCATTTTGTGTGTGTGTGTGTGTGTGGTGTGTGTGTGTGTGTGTGTGTGTGTGTGTGTGTGTGTGTGTGTGTGTGTGTGTGTGTGTGTGTGTGGTGTGTGTGTACACTCCCCTAGTTGAGCTTGCTCGAGATCTGGCTCTTTGGTCCCGCCTTTCATTTGTTATCCAACTAATGTACAGGTTCCTGAGGCTACTGGGCTCTTCATATCTTCACTTGAAACTATGTATGGAGTCTGCCTCCACCACATCAACAATCACACACGTACACAAGTGTACATGTGCGCGCGCGCGCGCGCGCGCGTGCGTGCGTGTGTGTGTGTGTGTGTGTGTGTGTGTGTGGTGTGTGTGTGTGTGTGTGTGTGTGTGTGTGTGTAATAACACGTTTAAGATTTTGATGCACCATTTGCAGTATTGCCACTAACCAGTGCACAGAGACTTAGACAAAGCATTCATTTAATTCGCCACCAAATGGCGACCCTCGTCCTATTTTTCTTGATTTGTCACCTCTTTTCCTCCCTCCCTTCTTGCCTCTTACCCCTCCCTCCATCGCTGTTTTCCCTCTGTCCATTCCCCACTCTTTTTCTCTCCCTCCCACGTGCTTCCTTCTACAAGGCGCGGTACACCAATCATTGATAACATGATAACCGTATCAGATGTTGTGCAATCACGTGGCGTGCGTAATACGTCCCATATTACTCGCTCCACGTGAGTGCTCAACATGGGAGCTGGATGTGACCACGTCGCCAGCTGTAACTCGTGCTCACAGGAGGCGAAGTGCTCATTGGATCACTATATCTTCCTCTTTACTTCATTATTAGACAGGATTTCTTCAACTGCTGAGCCTGTTCTCTCATTTTTGATTGCGTTATCCAACAGATATCGGACGTTTAAGGATACACTGAAAAGGAGAGAGAGACTCGACAGGTCACAGAGTACAAGTGGTAATGATTGGGATTGAACTCGCGTTTCTGGATACTACAGGGGGATTTATTGTAACTGTGATTGTAGAGAGTTGTGGCAGTGATTGTAAGGAGTTTTAGTGGTAGTTGTAGAAAGTTGTGATGAAGGTTACAAAAATTTGTGACTGTTGGTGTAGAATGTCATATTGTGTCCTATTCCCGCTTTCAAGTAAAGATTTTGCATGCTAAGAATATATTAATCAAGTGTCTTGGCTACAACTTGAAAGCTCTCACGTAGTGGGTTCAGCCTAATAGCGTAATTCCGAAAAGTGTTTTGCCTGTATGTGACTGGAGTTGGACTATCCGGTCGACTTCATCTATAGCGCGATATAAATGACCTTATTGCGAAATCTAAATAAATCCGCTCACGTTGAACTGGTAAGTACAGATCCCCATTTTGTCCCGCTTCCTGTATCCAGTACTACCCATCACGTCAATATAATAAAATACCTTTTTTTTAATTAATAAATTAAAAGTTAAGGTCGGGCACGCCTACATCTGAAGCCATGTGGACATTTCACAATTTTTTTAAGGTAACAGGACACGATCTTCAAGCGGAAGCCGGCTCACTAACACAGATGGCTCGAGGCTGAAAAGATTGACCGAGGAAGACGGGAATAACAACGATTCGTGTAAAAAAAAAGTATGTCAAGGTTCTCTAATGATATCACAGTGACTATTTTCAAGGATTGTCTCCCTCTCCTCCCACCCCCCTCCACATCGCCATTATATTAAAAAATGGCTGATGGGTCAGTGCGACTCTTCGGTCTTATATGGGTGTGGCAGAAGTGGTAGGAAATGCAATTTATTTCCACAAGGTAATCAATTTAGTTTTTTCTCGGTATACTGACGTTACTTCCTGATCACTCGGGTCATCACCTTATTGAAACCCTTGGCTATAGTTTAGTATGGGAGCCCCAACTTGCCTGCGAGTATCGTTGATTACACACCTTTAATACACACCTTTAATACACACCTTTAATACACACTTGTAACGCCGATGATAAACGATGTTGATTAAATCCACCTCCCGTTTCCAAGTGTAATAAATCCCTATTATCTACGTGATAAACCCCTCTCTCCCTCCCTCTCCCGTGTAATAATCTCCCCCTCCCCTCCTTCATGCCTTCTCATGCCTTATCTGGGATTTTTGGTGTTTATGAATAATCTACCGTAAAGCGATGGCGATATTTCAGACAATTTTATCCTGAAACATGGCCTCAGATGTGGCTTGGACTGTAAGTGTAATTGCTATATCAGCATGCCTCTGCTTACCTGCTGCCCTTCCCGGTCTGCCTACTTGACGGTCGGTCAGCCTGACTACTTATCTGCAGGTCTTTCTACCTTTCTGCTAAATTTTATGCATTTCTAACTGAATGTCTACTTTGCCTGCCTTCCCGAGTGCCTGCTTTCTGGTATGGCCTCTCAATGTTTCCTCATCCTCTATTGTTACTTAATTCTATGGTTTGGACTGTAATCTGGTGGGAACTGCATTTTTGTGTTCGTGATCTTGCATGTGCTGATTTTGTTTGTTTTCATGTGTCGATTTTGTTGTCTTCAAGAAGTGCCGGACCAACTGGGCTATGGTAGATATGTGGGCCTGCGGGCCACTCCAAACAACAGCCTGTTGGACCAAGCTCTCACAAGTCAGGCCATGGCCTCGGGCCGGGCTTAGGGAGTAGAAGAATTCCTAGAACCCCATCAAGCAGATTTATTCAAATTTTAATTCGGGCTTGCAATTTTTCCATTTTCTGTTAATTTATGTTATTATACTCACAGAGCAAAATAATTGACAGAAGTGAATATTTTGTGATGAATAGATTAGTTTTAAGTCGATTGTGACTTAAAATCAACAATTTCGATGACATCGACTTGAGAATGGTCCAGGATGGACCGAAACGTCGTTGTCCCTTCACTTTCTAGTGTGTCCCTTCACTGTGTAGTGTGTGGTCTGGTCAACATACTTCAGCCACGTTAGTGTGACTCTTCGCCTGCAGATTAGTTTTAATTCTTATATCTAAAGAGACTGTGAATGAATCAGGAGTGAAAGTGTAAAAAACTTAGATATATAGTTAGTGATCAAGAGCCAACGAGTAAAGCCTTACAAACCAATGGCCAAGAAATCAAGCTGTATTAGCCGTTCATGAGGCTAGCTTGAAGCGTCTGTCTTCCAGCATCAGACTAGTAGAAAGACATCTCTCTTGTAAGATAACCTACATAAGACAACCCTCGAGTATGCAGCTATGGCGAAATACTCACAAAAGAAAAAAATTCAAGGCAGAGATATGAGAGTGGTGAAGGGCCTTAATTAAACATACCGAACGTCTGCCAAAACTCAACCTCATCACACTGGAGAGAAAGTAAGGCAGGGGAATGTATGATAACGTACACACGTAACGTAACACGTAAAAACCTCGCAATCTTACCTGAAGAATAAAGAGTAATTCAGATTAACCACATAATGTGCCGTATAATACCAAGTGGGTGCACCGAATGCTTCCCAGGTGCTTGTACTTGCGTGCGTACGTTCGCGAGTAAGTGCACCTGTAGCGATTTCAGTCATCAGTCAAGAGTGTGAAGGAAATTGTTGGCTCACCATACTAGAAGGTCGAGAGAGTGCAATTATCGGTCAAGATATAAACAGTCGAGTGAACGTAATTCTTCGTTCATACCATGCTCATCCTCCTCGTTCTCGTTCATCCACATGTTCAGTGACTCGTTGGCTCGTATCAGCCGAGATACTCATCATCAGGTCACACTAGACTCTTCTGGCGACGCTGCGTTTCTTGTCTCGTTAAGGCATTATTTCCTTTGTGTGTGGGTGTAATTACCTAAGTATAATTACCTAAGTGTAGTTACAGGATGATAGCTACGCTCGTGGTGTCCCGTCTTCCCAGCACTCTGTCATATAACGCTTTGAAACTACTGACGGTTTTGGCCTCCACCACCTTCTCACCAAACTTGTTCCAACCGTCTACCACTGTTTGCGAAAGTGAATTTTCTTATATTTCTTCGGCATCTGTGTTTAGCTAGTTTATATCTATGACCTCTTGTTCTTAAAGTGTGTGTGTGTGTGTGCTTCCTCTATGTTTACATGCGAGAGCACTTTCTGCGTCCATGGGTGAGCACTTTCTGCGACCGTGTGATTGGATTTCCAACATCAATGTGATATCACTGCTTTCACATTCAAGGATATTCTGCGGTCTTCAATGTGCCGTCTTCCTGGATCGATGCGGGTGAAACTCCAGCGTCCACGTGTGTATTTCCTATGGCCATGTTTATCACGTCGAGCGGACGCGGCACGGAAGGCCCAACAGAGAACACGTAGCTCGCATAAATAGTCTAGGAGATACGTGGCGATTCACTCGCTGCCAAAGTTGATTCTCATTCCTTCACGTCCAATTTTCCCTTCTCCTTGAGCCTACCAACGTCCAATTTCCTGAGGCTATACTTGCATTTATTTCCTCCTCATCTTGAGCCTATAATGTAATACTAGCCGTTCGTGTCTGTAGGCAAGCCTCGGGATCTGGGCGTTCATGGTGGTTAATTGCCACCTGTGTGATCGTGTAGCAGTTTTAATGGGTCCAAAGCTTTTAAAACAATGATTTTCTATTCGTTTCACTGTTTTTATTTTCTGTCTTATGCGTGTCGCGGTATACAACAGCGTGTTTGTATTTGAATACAGTGTTCAAAAATGCTAGCCTTAGCAATATATGCTAGTAGGGTAATTAAGGTGGTTTCAACATTCACCGGATTGTGTTTGATGACTGTCTGCAATCTCCTCCGATACCCAGGTTGGATGGATGGATGGATAGCCTTGCCTAACCTATGGTAGATTAGCTAAGACTAGACTAAGTTAGGGTGTGTGTATATATTATGTCAGGCTAGATGTATCTAGGAAAGAACCAGTGTTTACAGAACTAGTATTGTAGCTTTTAAGCATGTCTGAATATCTAATAAGAACTGAATGACCCCTAAACATGTCTGAATATTTAATGTTTTAACCTTCAATCATGACAATGACAATTGCAATGGCTCCAAAACATGCCTGTGGTTGATTGATGTTGCTGCCTTCGCTCATACCTGAATAGCTAATGTTGTAGCTTAAATTCGTACCCAGAATGATCAATGTTGTGACCTCCAGTCATGACTGAAAGCTTGCAGGCGACGAGTCACAATACCGTGGCTGAAGTATGTTGACCAGACCACACACTAGAAGGTGAAGTGACGACGACGTTTCGGTCCGTCCTGGACCATTCTCAAGTCGATTGTGTGAGAATCGACTTGAGTGAAATCGACAAGAAATTGACGAGAAATCGACAATCAACTTGAGAATGGTCCAGGACGGACCGAAACGTCGTCGTCCCTTCACCTTCCAGTGTGTGGTCTGGTCAATTGAAAGCTTGCTAAATGAGGTCTTCAATCAAGCATGAATAAGTGCTGTAATGCTGGCTTCTGTCACACACTTGCATGGCTACCGTTAGGGAATTAAAATATGTATGAATGGCTACTCTTGTGGTCTTTTATCGATTGAATGACCTCCTGAATATCCGGTGTCGCGTTGTTTCAGCCCTCATTGTTTTGTGCTCCGTGAGAACTGTTCCGCACCAGGAGTCCTATGCCAGTGTTCCCCTCACTATCGCTGTTTAAGTGTCATGATGCAATACTGCTCTGTTTAGACGTGTGTGAAAAATCGTTGATGACATCGAGGCGTTAGTTAGGAACACTCATACGTTACGAGATCAATTTAAAGAAAAGTTGCTTTGCTTAGACACTGACTGGGAACGTTTTATTTTGTTTTTTTGTTTTTAAAGGGCATTGTGTTCAGTAAGAAACGTTGCTGAGGTCAATCAGTCAATGCCGTTGATCTGCTTTGTTACTGAGAAGAAACATCGAATTTGAGATCACAACGTATCTATAGACGACCTAACCAGTTTCATAATTGGACAAGGAAAGCTGTTAGCCACTCGTCTCATCATTTCGGCCATTACTTCCAGTTCTGGTGAAAGCTGCTGCCTAATCTGCGTGGCCATGACCCGATGGTGCGTCAGCAACCATCGGGTCTGTGCTGGCCACGCGCCAGAAAAGCCATTCACCGTTTGCACCCGATTCTTGACCTCTGTAGTGTTGGTAACAATGGCTAGCAGCGTTCTATATAACCTACGACGGCTGGAGCCTGCAGGCGGAGCCAGGGAGATCCGTCTCACGCTGGTTCTTGGTATCTTGCTGCCTCGGTGCACCTGCTCTGTCTGCCTCGAGTTCAGGTGTGATAATAACGCCAGGGTTGGGGGTGGGAGGGAGAACTGCGAAGGTCGACTCGTCCACCTTGAGGTTTTACGGCAGGGATGGCGGAGTAGGTCAAGGTCGTCTGCCAAACCGGAGTCTAGCCGCCTCCAGTTCCTCGCAAATTCCAAGATCAACCACTTTGCATAATCTGCTGTATACAGGTGTATACGTTCGATGTGGGTGATGTTATCAACTGTTAATCATCTAGCGCTGTCATCGCAATAATTAAGGCAACTGCAGAATGCCAGTTGACCTATACGAGGCAGCGCCTATTTATATCCACTCAAAATCATTCATATATATGTGTAACCTACGCTTAAAACAATCCAGCAATCCCACGTCTATTATGTTACCTAGTAAACTGTTCCACAAATCAACAAGCCTTTTCCAAACCAGTATTTACCTTGTCTATTCCGAAATCCAAACTTTACGCCAAGATACTTTCCACAGAGTAACCAGTATTGTGAGTGTTCAAGAGCTTGGTTTTATTCTCAGTTCTTCAAGCACTTAGTCGCCTGACGGCCAGTTACCTGCGAGGCTCGTCCGAACACTGATGCAACGTCTGCCCTCCCGTCGTCTTCCATCGTTTGTGATTGTGTATGTACTGAACGGGGTGAGAATAGCTTGAGCTAGCTCATCCCTTTGTGTGTATTTTACATCAATAAACTTATTTCAATTTTCAATTCAACCCATGATGGGTGAGTGCTAACTTTAACCGTGTTGCAATAGAAGTTATTAGTAAACAAACAACAGTTGCCATTTGTTTTCGTTGGAATTGAATTGGAGAGCTAATTTTTGTGTCCTCTTTGTAGAGTCGCCAACCAACACTATTGTTTTGTTTAGGAAATACTTGTAGAGGCAAAGCCTGCAGAAGAGAGAGACCTGTAGAGGCGGGACAGGTAAAGGCAAGGCCTGTATAACCAAGACGTGTAGCGGCAAGCTTTGTAGAGACAAGAATTGTAGTAGGCGAGCAGGAAGTTCCACCTTGCCTTACTGAAATGTGGAGAATGCTGTTCCACAGGTACTGGACCTCCCCTCATAGTAGGAAAGACTATGGGAACTGGCCAAGTAGACAGAAAAGCGTTCAGACTGAGACGTTGACCGAGGGAAGAAAAATGAAAAAAAAAACGAGACAAATCAGAGATAAGTCAAAAGGAACTTATCAGCTGAAGTGCTATAGGAAGATAGAGGGTTAATGGTGTACTAGGAAGGTATTAGGATGATAAAAGCTGGAACAGAGCAATTATTGGTCTTTCCGGGGGATATTGTGATAACAAAGGCTGCAAGGGGTGGGCATTATGGAGCACCAAGATGATGAGAACTGGGTAAAAAGGGAGGAGTGGACACAGCACCGCTCCTGTGCCAGGTAAGTCCATTACGGGCTCACCATAGCCCGTGCTACTTGGAACTTTTTGTTCCCAGTAGCTGAATCTATAACAACAACTGGAGGAGTGTGGGGAGCACTGATAGTGTTCCAGGGGCAATGGGAAGATCAGCATCACAACCCTATTGATCTGAATGTCAGACCAAGGCACGAGAACAACAACGATGATAATACTGACATTAGAAAGACCACTGGAAGTGCCTTTCCAGTACTGGCTTCCAGTACTGGCCAGGAAGCGACGACAGCCATATTAGTGTTTAAATCTGACCTCCCCTGGTATAGAGAGAGAGAGAGAGAGAGAGAGAGAGAGAGAGAGAGAGAGAGAGAGAGAGAGAGAGAGAGAGAGAGAGAGAGAGAGAGAGAGAGAGAGAGGCAAAACTAGACAAGTGATATATATTTTTCATGAAGGGTTGAAAACTATTCAACTAGATAAAGAACACAATAAGGGTAGTCACACCTGGATGTCATTAGCTCTACATACTTGCTCATCTCTGTGCAGGAAAGAGATTAGTAAACTACCATTAACACATATATAAATTAATATAAAAATCTAAATAGTGATGATCTTTATAAAAAAAATTCAAGCAGGAACTAGCTTTGGGTTTTATTGATTATATTTGGCGACGGTGAGCAGATGACAGGAGTTATATTTTTAGCGATCTCCAAGAGGGTGCGGACGGCCTTGGCCTGGACAGAACTGTGAGGGCAGCAGTTGGGCGGAGACGGAAACTGACGGAAGTGAGACGCGCCCTGTACACAGCAACACTTCTGAGATGTGTGTGTGAGGATGAACGCGCCTAATGCTCATCTGTTGACCGCTTTCTCCGTGACGTTATGCGATCATTTATTGGGTCAAATGACGCGGTGTCCGTATTATGTATTCAAAGTCAGATCTGAATAAGCCGAATCAGGGCTTTTAACGTTGAGAATGAAGTCGTATCACAATGCATCAATAACTTAACCCCTGATGCGCTTATTATTTTATTTGTTTAAGCGTCTAAGATCTTATGTTTGATCTATAAGCTCAACACACACACACACACACACACACACACACACACACACACACACACACACACACACACGCACACACGCACACACACACACACACACACACACACTGACTAAGAAAAGTACTCTCACAGATTTCAAAGTAATGTTACAATAATTTAATTTTTAAATTTTTGTTAGAAGATGCGTCTTTTCTATGACATCAGTCTGTGTCTTAAACCTCGTACTATTAGCAGTTTAAAACAGACATGACAGACAATTGGGGAAATATTGGACATAACTATGACCAATCTCAGAATATGGTTTGATGTGAATCAATATTAAAGATGCTAAATTAAAAAAAATATGAATTGCTATAAATACAAAACTAAACCAATATATATTTATTTTCCCTGTGAAAAGAATCTTCAGCCAGTGAATATTATATATATATATATATATATATATATATATATATATATATATATATATATATATATATATATATATTATATAATATATATATATAATATATATATATATATATATCTCCGATTAGATGAACGTGTTTTCAATTATGTTTTGCGGTGAAGGCGCTCCAGAACAACAAGGTGGAGTGTTATGAGTGGGAGGCGGCCTGGAGAAGACCATCACGTGACCAGCAGGAAGGCTGCTCGTGTCCTCCCTGCACAATTCCTCTTATACAGCCCGTACGAGAGTCTCAGTGTGCCGCTGGGGGCTTGGTGAGCAGGACTAGCGGTACCTGCTGCCGAGCCCTTGTGGCTGCTGTTACATGTGATGTAAATGAGGAGTTGCACACAGAAATCACAATAGCGTGATGAATCAAATTAACAAATCCACACGGGAGCTCAGTCGATTAAGGCAGTGTCTGGGATGCTCTCGGACGTAGGTTCGAATCCTCGTCACGGCCCTTGTGGATTTGTTTAAATGAGGAGTGTTGCTGGTGAGCAGTGAGGAGGAGGAGCCTGTAGGGTTGCGTCAACATCATAAACAACCATTGACGTTTGAAACTTACATGTTCTCAAATACGATAGTTTTGAAGACATCCTGCAGTCTTCTTTTGGGCCTCTTAACACCTTATTGTTCCGTATCTTGACAAGTTTCCTAATAAATAATAACTGATTATGCGCTTGTTGTTGAAAGTACCGCGGGAGGAGGGAGACGCTGGTGTGGCGAGAGTGGAGATGGGTCGCTGGTGTTCACGTGTGCTCCACGCTGTTTTTCTCCAGCTGGCCTTCGGTGCTAGTGACCTTATGCTGTTGCAGGTGCATAGTGCAACTACACACTGCCCCTCATATCCGACTACCGAGATTGTACTAAGTGGTGATGGATCATTCAGGAATTTTGTTCGTCAATTATATATACTGCTCCTGTTAGGTTATGCAGCTCAGTTTTGGTCGCCATACTATACAGTGAATAAAAATTCACTAGAACGCGTCCAGCGTCAATCTTTCTTAATGACAGGTTTCTAATTTGTGGGATTAACTTTGTCATTCTACGCTGGACGCGTTCTAGTGAATTTATATCCATTGTCTAGTACGACGACCAAAACTGAACTGTATAATCTAAATGGGGCCTAATCAAAGCAAGATATAACTGAACAACAACACCATTTATGAAAGACCTGGGTAAATACTGGTTAGGCAAGAGGACTGTTGATTTGTGGAACCAATTCCCGCGTAACCTAATAGAAGTAGGATCCCTTGATTGTTTCAAGCGTTGGTTAGACATATATACGAATGAGATTGGGTGGATATAAATATAAGCTGCCAATAGGGTCATCTGCAGTTACCTTCATTCTTATGTTCTTAATTTTATGACGATATTGTATCATAGTCTGCCTAAGTGCGTAGGAAGAGATAAGGAACCACCAGAAGGCTAGCTTGAGGCAGTACGCAGTGCCTCGGACGGCTGGCACTGACGGGGCACCGAGGACCAGATTACGTAAAATCCGTGCAGGTCCCTATAGTGATACGGGGGCTCCATGACGCCCTGTGCGTCGTACTGTATTTTATTTTGTTCAATCCACAACGCTCTTATTGCGCAATTATTATTTCGCCTCAAAGAGTAAAGCCCTTCACCAGGTATGATGTTCACTATTGCCATTCCCAGCACTGAGACACCACTGTGCTCAGTGCTGGGAATGTCATCATTAATCACCACTGCCACCATTACTCCTATCTTCTCCCATCATCACTACCAACACAAAAATCACCACGAGCACGACTACCAATATTTCTACAATCATCTCCCAACACCATGCGTCTATTTAAATATCACACTGTGTAATACAACTAGATTTACTCATACCCTCTTCACCAGCCACCACACCTTCTACCTATTGCCCACACTGCAGGTACAATAAGTATCTACGAGACAACCTATTCATGGGTCACTATACTTTAGGCCTGATGAAGATTAAACCACCCATGAGGTGGCACGGGTATGAATAGCCCGTAATACTATAGGCCCAGTGAGACGGGGAGGTATATCTCGAACATTTGGAAGAGGGATTAACCCGAAATGAACTTGAGCAACATCGTAGGGGTTGCCTCAGAAATCAGCGTAGTGGATTGCAAAAAAATAAAGTGTGCATTAGTAACAGGGTCTACCAGGTGAAAACAAGTGGTGGTGATAGTGAAGGTGATGATGGTAATGGTAGTGGTGGTGACGGTAGTGGCAGCGACTAGGTGGATACATTCGGGGGTAGTGGTGGTGGTGGCAATGGTGGTGATAATGATGGGTTTATTTTGGTGGTGGTGGGTCCATTGTATGGGCTAGCCTCTACTGGTTCATGCATGACTTTTTATTGGCACGTGCTTGGGAGGTCATGCGATACCGCTTCAACTTCTATGTAACCATTCTCACACAACTTATTCAAGGGATACTAGGTAGCCTAGCCTGCCTACACATCCATAATGCTATTCTCATCCAGTGGGTTTCCAATATTAAACCACTTCATGTGTCAGGAGAAGGAGGAACGGCTAACAGCGCAGTCTAGAAAAAATATGAGGACAGATTTGGCAGTGTTGTCAAGATAAACATCATGCCGCAACAGCAACAACATCGCTTAGGACAACATCACTCAGAATGCCTCGAAAGGAAATAACAATCAGAAGGAAATGCTTTAATCAGCCATTAACAGACGCGTTACCACCCTCAGATAAGAATGCTTATCAGACAGGAAATGGAGGATTATCATAAATACAGAAAGATCTTCGTGAGGGGGAGAAAACACCTACTAAAGAGTGTTGTGAATTCAACAGAGTATTCAATAAAGATTTACAATAAAATTTGTCATTTTGAGCAGCCTTCTTTAAGAAGATAGATTATTAAAGCTAAATTAAGAAGCTTCGATATAACAAATACCAAAATATTAGGTTTCAAATTAGTTTAAGGATGTGCTTTAAAAGAAACTTTTTTTTTTTACACATGTTAGATGAATGCGTGGTCAAGAAGAGTTAGGAATACAAAAGTTGTCCGGCATAGGCTAGTAGGCCTTCATTATTTACCTTCATTCTTCCTATGAACAAAGGATCACTATACATCAACTTATTACTTAAATGCGTCTGAGCTGGGTCGGGGCTCAGAGGTCACGACCACCCATGTGATAACACCCAGAAGAATCACACATGGTTGTGTAACTTATCATGGTTTATGGTCCAAGGCGCGCATCTGAGGTGACCTAGATGCTCCAAAGAATTTTTCACCGATACATCATCTTATTTTGTGTGATATCTGAAGTCTTCTAGATTCCAAAAGTATCTGTTATGGTGGTGTCTTTTTTTGGCCAAATTCCGTACGCCACTTGACCTGTACAGCATCAACGTCAAAGTAGTAGTTTGTTAATCTGTAAGACTTAAGAAAGCTCTCGTGAACTAGGCGCCATCCACAATATTAATTTATTTTGATTGTACTTATTTTTAAAAACTTATGAGTCATAACAATGTCTGCATTTGTTTTGTATGCTAACGAAGCCACTAACATGTTTCACACGTTCACAAGGTTAGGTTAGGTCAGGTCCGATTATGCAAGCTTAGGTTAGGTTATTCTGGGTTAGATTAATGTTTTATGATCTGCACGACTACGAAATCTGGTTGTGCCCGCCTCAGACAACAGCCGTAGCTACGTGACACGCAGTTCTTTCCTGGTGCATTGATATTGTGGCCATAGATTACATGTATGGGGGAACACAACCAGTGGATGAGTGTGGTTACCGGGCAAGACCAAAATATCTCACGTAAGAATAAACTTATTATCACATATTTAAGCGAGATAATTTGCATCAATTAAATATAAATTTGAGTCCAATCTAATAACGACATTGCCGGCAGGAGGGAGTTGATTCCACAAGTTCTCTTACCAGGTGGACACGGGAGCAGCCATCCTCTCGACCACATGTTGAGGCCAGCTCACTCTACTAGCTAGCTAAGCAATCAATATATAAATTACTAACTATAATTTAGACGGCCCAGGGATTACTAATAAATTAAACAAGTTTGACCAGAGTAATAAACCTAATATCAAAATCAAATAAAAGCTCAACGACAATCTGGATGACCTAAATATTAATTAATTATTGAAATTAAATTTACCAGAGGGTGGCATGGGAGCAAAATTAAATAATTCGTTACACAGTCAACTCCCTAACAACAACCTAAACTCCCCTTCCCCCTCCATCTAGTGTACTTGCACTGACGCACATTCTGACCCATCCCACGCTACTCATCCAAGCTGTTATGTTCTGAATGTTAAACTTGCCCTTCAGGGAGCTGCAGTGCACCGTGTTTCATCACTCGACCATAGTTGGAATTTCATCCTTTTTAAAGCGGGGGTCACTGGGGCTCTTGGGTGAGTCAGGTTCATCAAGAGTACAACGTAGCCAGGTGTTTCCAGTACACCTGAAATCGATGATTGTGATATTTAGTGTTGTATTTGTATTTTTTCATTAGGCATTGTGTACATAAGTCATCTGTACCTGACATCCGTAGATGCAATTACAGTAGCAACAGCATTTTGTCGGGATCAATGAATGTTTACTATTTTAAATATCTATCTTATTTCTCAGAATGAAAGTCAATTTGGGTAAAAGGCAAAATATCTTTGTTTTCTTTTATAATAAATTTTCCTTATAAAAGACAATTTCCAACTTCAAATACGTGCAATGTCAATTAATTACGCTCAACAAAGCACTCTAGCAGAATATTTCGAATATCGATAGTATTTCTAAAACTAGGTCAGTTTCAGTAAAATGCAGAAATTTTCCATTTTCCCTAATGATCAAATTTCTTTATAAAATAGCGAAATTTTAAACTTCAAATGTGTGCAGTCACCTCCAATTACTCTAAAAAAAGTAGGATTCAAGCATAATATTTTAAGCCACTTTCGTATTTTTTAAACTGCACGTGAATTTTGGTAAAATACGAAAAATCTACATTTTCCCTTATCGTTAAATTTCCTTCTAGGAGATAACAAATTGGTTGTAGTTGCCAATGTTTTCGTTACATCGATACAGAAAGCCTTCTCAAAACACCTGTACAATTTAAGTTAGTCTTAATTTAGCACCACGAACAAGTCGACTGTTTAGAAAACCTAAGTGTTCCTTTTCCATCAGAAGTCTGTTCTGTATAACTCAATACAATCCCCCAACTATAAGAGATGAAATTTATCAGTAACGTGAAATCTCCCGTTTCCTGTCTGATTAAGAATATGGTCTAGTTTTCCTGTTGAGTAAATCTGAGGGGTAGGTACCTGCCTTCCCCGGAAATTTCCCATCTCATGTTCTATTTTATTCCTCATAAATTAGGAAAACTCGAGACGGTCTGAGGTTTCCGGCGGAATGAGAGTAATCGCTATTGATTTTTGTTCAGTTCTTAAGTTCTGTCGAAGACTAATTCAATGTCATATCGTCGAGAGAGAGAGAGAGAGAGAGAGAGAGAGAGAGAGAGAGAGAGAGAGAGAGAGAGAGAGAGAGAGAGAGAGAGAGAGAGCAATGAGTGCAAATGTATGATGCGTAGGGAGTCATGCGCATGAAGGACAGAGGCAGACGTGCCTTCACACAGTAACCCACTACTGTGTGACGAGACGTTACTGCGTCTCGGTAACCCCGTCCTTTGCCCTCGCCTTTGGACCCTTGTGTTTTGTCGTCCTCCTCCTTCTCCGGCGAGGTGATAAAGAGGAGATGATAGAGGAAAAGGCGATGATAGTTCGGGAAGAAGAGAAACCCCATGCTGCAGCATCCACTCCCAGTTTATTGATTGACAGTTGAGAGGCGGGCCGAAAGAGCAGAGCTCAACCCTCGCAAGCACAGCTAGGTGAATATACACATACTCTTATCCGAGTTGCTGACACACACACACACACACACTTTCATAATAAAAAAAACAGAATATACGGAACATACAAATGTAGAAATAGCATTTTGGAGCCTAGGAAAAGAGGCCTCAGGTGCTATATTACTTTACATGGCACATGTAAGATATATTCAGTGAGTATACTGACCCTGCATTGAACCCACACTTAAAGAAACGCATACTAAACTGGAACAGCCGAGAGATGTACAGCAAGGATCGGGCCAGAACTATGAGGATTAAACTATGAGAAACTGAGCTAAACCTTACCACACTTGTGTACAAACAATTCTAGGAGACATGATAACGACATAAATTATTTTCGCGGAGTTGATAAGGTTGCTAAAGGACAAAAGTCAGTATAATACCGGGTAGAACAAGGGGTGTGTGTTATTTCAGGTTGTCTGTGATATTACATTAGGGCGTCTGAGTGTTATCGCTCCAGGTCATATGCGAGGCTTATCGCTGTTACCGGAGTGTTATCGCTCCAGGTTGTCCGTGTGTTATCGTGCCAGACTGCCTGTGTGTGTGTGTGTGTATGTACTCTGTTGTTCTTTGAAACGCGGAAAGTTTTACTGGGTATGAGTAATGGCCTCCAGTGCCGCTGATAAACGCAGATGACTCATACAAATCTATGTTGTTGATCGGGGTTCAAACTAAGAAACGCTAACAGCAGCAAAAAATACTAATAATATGAACGAGAAAATCTACTGGGATTTTCTCGCAGTCATTTTCTGGTCACAGATAATCCTGTGGCCAAGGCATTGCCAGCCGCATACTGTACAACTGTACCAGCACTGACTTAAGTCTTTCAACCATGTTTCTACTGAAATCACAGGATGGTCTGGCTTCATGAGGGCCTCCAGACCTCCTGTGATTTCAGTAGAAATCCGGTTGTAAGACTTATCAAGTATGGGATGATACAGTGGTACGAGTTCGCGACTGGCAATACCTGGGTCGCAGGTTCGCGTCGCCTCACAGCCCCGGTGGACTCTTCTCATTGACGTTTATCATGTTAGTGTGATTGTCTGTGTATAGATAATATGAATAATACACAAGAAATCACACTAATGTGATATATTTTGTATCTGAAACTGGAGCATAACAGCTGACGAAGTACTTTACCTGAGCCAGAGTGCACGGGAGGTGTGTGTGAAACTTTGATTAGCTTCAGGAGAAGCCTCCCCCCCTTCCCCAGACTTCCTGGAAATTCAGTGCAATCCCAGGTTGTGTAACTTATACCAAGTCGTGGTGCAGGGTTAAGGTGCACGACTGCAAGTACCTTGAATGCTGGTTCGAGTCACTTCAGTGCTCCAACTAACTTTATCAATATGAATAATAAGCAGCATTAATTATATTAAGCAGCATTAATTATATATCTAATCAACATCAATTAGAATAACATAAAAGAGCGCAAAATTGAATTATGAAAATATTTTGGAATTCTCAGGCGATCAAAAGCTGGAGTTACAGATGCGCAATATATGGGCAAGGATAACAATAATACTGGAATTGTCATTTGCTGAATAATATAGTATTACCATAGTCGTTTCACGCAACGTCATTGTAAATATCCATTACTGTAACTAATGTAATTAATTAAAGCAAACGATTCACAAGATACATGGTATCACTTGGTCCACTTCCTGTTGTTGTATTGGAGGGAATTTTACGCGACAAGTCAGGACACTGTTGCCATTTTAATTTGACACCGGAGGAAGGTAAATTAATCAAGAATGGGAAGTTCCTAGGATGGGAAATCCTTCCATCCTTTGGTTCATCTGTGGTATCCTCTTACTGAACAGCAGTAACTCATCCCCCCAAAAAACAGTGATGTATGAACTGCATTATGCCTATGCGGCTTAGGATTTAAGTAAGACATACGAAGTCCTCCTTTACGACTTTTCCTTCTTGAAATGAATCCGGACTTGGGAAAACATTGTGATGCAAGACTCTTCAAGCACACTGCAGCACTCACATGTGAACCCCTAACCACATATTCTCCTAACCTTCAATTACATGCATTCTACTACAGACACAACCGGGACATCACCCCCTTCCTTCTATTTAACTGTCATTTCTACTAGAATGAGAGTTGAATCACGCCGACCCTACTCTTGTGCACCGTGTGGAAAACTCATTGGCCAAATTCAAATCTGGTAAACTTTGGTTGGTTCTTTCAACCTTGGCTCTTCCTGATTAGTCAGATTCGATTTCCAAACATCTAGATTTTAGAATAGCTGTTTATTATAATTAACCGTCATTAACTCTCTGACTTCAAATGAATGACATAACCGGTTTACATAAATTGGTTGTCGTTTAATGTATTAAGATTTCCATGTCAATAATGTTAGATGAATCAAAAATCTACGGTGATGTGTTACATTTCCCTTCTGGTTTGTACTTTACGTTCTTGCAACCATGATGCAACCAACTAATTGATGACGTTCTTGCAACTCCTCCGTTCTTCCCAGTACTTCTCGTCCTTGCCAACTTAAAATGTATTCTTGGAGTACATTGTTATAGCCATTTGCTTTTCTCCTTTATTTATTCAAAGTTTCTTTATTTCAATTATCATCTCGACTCTGGTATTCACGCTCTGACATCAATAATGCCGACTGCTTCTATTCCGTCCACTTGCACCTTTTTCCCATACACTAGAGAATCATAATTGCGTTATGTATTTATTGGTCCGAGCCATGACGCTGGTTCAATCCCCGTCCTGTTCCAATGATTGTTCTCGTCCTCTTCCCCTTCCCATTACTCGGATCCTCTTCCCCTCCCCTTTAATCGGATCCTCTTCCTCCAGCTCCTCCTACCCCCTAATTCATCATAAGCAGTTAAATGTACGTAATTAGTGTCTGCAGTAAAAACAGAAGCAGTTTGTGGGGTGTGGACCGGCGTGGCCAGTAGCTCCTCCTGTGATTTCATGCTTGGAGTCTTTCGGATGTAACAAAAACTTTCATTAGTTGGTTCATTCATTGGTTCAATGGACTTGAGAATGGTCCAGGACAGACCGAAACGTCGTCGTCCCTTCACCTTCTAGTGTGTGGTCTGGTCAACACTTTCATTGGTTCATGCTAACTGCTAGGCTGAGTTCGCAATGATAGAAGATTGTGAGTGTTCGCTAAACTGTATCGGCTAATTTAGATATTCACAAAGTCACGAGCCATAGTTTCTTTAACCCACTCCCCCCTCCTTTCCACCGTCCTAAAAGGATGTCGAAGTCAAGATCGATGAAAGGCCAAGTGAACGAACATTTGCCGGTTCTAGTGCGAAGCTTTTTGACGTCATGAAGCATTATCAGACTACTGAACCAGTTCGTTTACCTCGCCTCCAGATTGGGGGGAGGGTGAGGCGGGGGACGAGAGAAAGGGTAAGAGAGGTTCGGGCAGGGTGTTGGGGCCAGGGTGCGGGGAGATGGCTAGGTCAGGGTGTTAAAGGTAGCACGAGGGTGTAGAAGGATATGGAGGATTATGGGTTAAGCGAAATGAGAAATGTTTGGGGAAAGGGCATTAGCATCACACACACGGACAACACCCTGCCGGGAGACATCAGACACGGGCAACACCCACCGGGAGACATCAGACACGGACAACACCCCACCGGGAGACATCAGACACGGACAATACCTCACTGGGAGACATCAGCCAAGGACAACACCTCACCGAGAGACATCAGACATGGGCAACACCCTACCGGGAGACATCAGACACCGACAACACCCCACCGGGAGACATCAGTCACGGGCAACATCCTACCGGGCGACATCAGACACGGACAACACCCTACCGGGCGACATCAGACACGGACAACACCCTACCGGGCGACATCAGACACGGACAACACCCTACCGGGCGACATCAGATACGGACAACACCCTACCGGGAGACATCAGCCACGGACAATACCCCTTCAGACACCAACGAACGAGAAGATAAATTATCAAGTTAATGAGGCCATCGAGGCAAATTGCAGGTGTGTCGACTGATGACCAAACAAACGAGTCGAGTGCTAACTCGCCCTGAGGCACTCGCGCCGGAGAGACCTAGAGTGAATGTTCCTTTTATGATTTTCTTGGTGGTATCCTAAGCACTATACTCCTGCTTGTAAGTGCTTATTGCGAGTTCTGGCTGCGTTTAGAATAATTTTAAATTTCGAAGCTTCGTGGTGTCTTTTGTTACATTTTTTGTAACATGAGGTGAGTGAGATGGAAAGGGGGGAAGTGGGAGGGGGGGTCTTTAGGACGTCGAAGGGCGAGTTCAGAGTTGCTCACACACCACACACACACACACACACACACACACACACACACACACACACACACACAGAGAGAGAGACAGACACAGATAGACACACAGACACAGATAGACACATACAGACAGACCCCCTAACTTAACGTCATGTATAAGCTTAGTTAATAATTAAGGCCATTAGCGGATGCAGACAGCAACACCAGCAACAGAACCAGCAAAAAACAAAATGCACGAGAACCTGCATCAACTGCAACAGCCTGAAAAGTTGCAGCAGCAGTGCTAAGAGCAGTTGCAGCGGCGTCACTGTTATCGTGTTGTTGCTGTAACACCGACTGGTATGGATGGCCCCCATCCATTGCTCATTCTGGTGCGACGCCTCAAACATGTTACTAATTTGCCTTCTTATTCATCCTCGCAACTCTGGGTGATATGGAGCAGCTCGTAGACTGAACAAACCGAACATCAGACGCTGGCAATCACTCCTGTGTAGACGTCGGGTTATCATAGTGAAGGTAGTGGTGAGGCAGCACACCTGTGGTGAACCCAAGCTGATGTTATACAAAGTTCTTCCGCTCCAGCGAGCGAGTGTATAGTGTAGTGATGTATAGATGTAGCTAGTGTATAGTGTTAAAGTATAGTGAAGCTAGTGTATAGTGTTAGTTACAGTATGATGTATAGAATATATTGTGTTAGATGTGTTAGAATAGATTGTGTGGTGGTGGATATGATAGCATAGATAGCATACCCTGTGGTGGTGGAGCGTACGCCCTGTGATGGTATTACAGTGGTGGTGGTGGTAATGATACATGCAAAGAACAGTCATATAGTGACTACTATTTCCAAGAACACATACATTAATATTTACACTTCAGTATGATCACCTGAAGTGGATTTAATGATGCCCCAGCGAGCGGCGGTGTGACGCTTTCTTCACTCTCTCGTCTCCATGACCTGGCAACAGTTTGTTTACACAAGATATCTTTTATGAATCACAATGTACTTGTATTTACAATCCTCAATATGAAGACTTTCTACTTAAGATTATTCTCGTTGGGAGAC
>WNGS01005997.1:10075418-10109183 GCA_020271785.1 Procambarus virginalis | reverse complement strand
AGACACGAATCTTGTTTCAGACTTCCGGGGTACTTTTTAATTTTGGTTTTATGCTGCACAAGGGGCGGGTTCCAGGCTGGTGCTGCATACTCCAGTATTCGTCAAACAAAAGTTGTGTGGGTTTCAGTGAAAAAAAAAGAGTCCGTATTTTAGGTTTCTAAACGATGTTCAGATGCTTGCCAGCGTCCCCTATTGCTGCTGATATTACCTTTGTTTGAGTGTGCCTCTTGATGTTGGCATTGGAATATAGCCACACCCCAAATGTTCTCTCCCTTTGCCCCAAGTTTCTTTAGTTGCCTTTCCCTTATTTAGTAGATACATTCTGATCTCCTGTCTCCCTTTCCCATCATCTTCAATGTCTTGTAATAGAGTTAAGATTTCAACTGGATCTGGCCGGAGCGGACAGCACGCGGGATTTGTGATCCGTGGTCCTGGTTTCGATCCAGCGCCGGGAGAAACAATGGGTAGAGTTTCTTCACCCTGATGCCCCTGTTATAGCAGTAAAATAGGTACCTGGGTGTTAGTCAGCGTCCACGGCTGCTTCCTGGGGTGGAGGCCTGGTAAATGGTTGTATGTTTAAGTTTATGTGTATAACGTTACAAATGCAACATATTATGAAAAGTAACGGCTCCTCCTAATCAGTTTTCTATACAGCAGTCGATGGTGGCGAGTTGCTTGGGTTCGTTCGTTTCAGGTGGAGTTAGTTTTTTTTTTACAGAGTAGCAAATCAGAGGCTGTTTGTATAGGGAACACACAGCATTCTTGGAAGCCCCAAAACACAGTGTTGGAGGCTGTGTGTAGGGCCTCCAACACTGCACAGTTGGAAGCTGTGTGTCGGGCTTCCAACACTGCACAGTTGGAAGCTGTGTGTCGGGCCTCCAACACTGCACAGTTGGAAGCTGTGTGTCGGGCCTCCAACACTGCACAGTTGGAAGCTGTGTGTCGGGCCTCCAACACTGCACAGTTGGAAGCTGTGTGTCGGGCCTCCAACACTGCACAGTTGGAAGCTGTGTGTCGGGCCTCCAACACTGCACAGTTGGAAGCTGTGTGTCGGGCCTCCAACACTGCACAGTTGGAAGCTGTGTGTCGGGCCTCCAACACTGCACAGTTGGAAGCTGTGTGTCGGGCCTCCAACACTGCACAGTTGGAAGCTGTGTGTCGGGCCTCCAACACTACACAGTTGGAAGCTGTGTGTCGGGCCTCCAACACTGCACAGTTGGAAGCTGTGTGTCGGGCATCCAACACTGCACAGTTGGAAGCTGTGTGTCGGGCATCCAACACTGCACAGTTGGAAGCTGTGTGTCGGGCATCCAACACTGCACAGTTGGAAGCTGTGTGTCGGGCATCCAACACTGCACAGTTGGAAGCTGTGTGTCGGGCATCCAACACTGCACAGTTGGAAGCTGTGTGTCGGGCATCCAACACTGCACAGTTGGAAGCTGTGTGTCGGGCCTCCAACACTGCCACGCTGCGCTAATGACAGGCTACAGACGTGACAGTACCCTCGTGACAGTACCCTCGTGACACTGGGACTCTTGTCTTCGGCGACAACACCGTTCCACTACGGTAATTAGTATGACTACAGTAATTAACCTACTGTCGACGACACCAAACACGTTCCTCTTGATTTAACACATTAAAAAAAAACGCAAACTGTTTTGCCTAACCCGAGTCGAACGAATTCAAGCAAATCACTTATCATATCGCCAATTTGCTGTGCTTTCATGTATAGTAATTCGTCGGAATTGTAATGGATTTTCCAGTAACAGCGAAACTTCCACTGTATCACTCGCCCGTCCCATGAACGATCGTGGAGTTACGTGGCACATGATGGGCTCAGGGAGTGAACTCTCCCAATAGTTTAGCTAATCACATCACAACATTGATGGACCACCTGCTGAGTTTCTTGACGTATACATCAGCAACTTATTCACAGTTTTAGTTGGCTTGATGCGGCTCTAACACACATGACAGTCCTGCACCCAATGAGGGGTACCCCCAGATACCCCCAAATACCTTCATGTACATTATTATAAATTACCTCCCTGATCACGAAATCCTACTACCACGTCACACGCTCTACCCTCGCCCCACCAACGCCCCAACTGATCTTCCCTCAACACCCCTACCAATTCCCACCCAGCCCAATAATCTCCGACCCCTCGCACCTCTCTCTGTACCCCCAGAGGAGCAACAGGTACCCCTCTGTTACCTCAACCTCTCCCCTGCAAGATGGGTCACTAAACACGGTTACCTAGTGTACCAACCCCGCCACCAGTTCTCATCCTGAGTATAACATTGAAATCAAAATCTGCCCCAGACAAAATAAGTTAGTAGTGACTTGCGTAGTATGACGTCAGTCAATGGGTGAAATAATAGTGTTATTAAAAGTGGGTCATGTTCACTTATGGCTCTGACACACACACACACACACACACACACACACACACACACACACACACACACACACACACACACACACACACACACACACACACACACACACACAGGTTGCAGGCGAGAAAGAGAAACTGAACGTAGTCTGAACACATCACACTCTTAGCACATCACTGGGTCACAATTTATAGCAATACCAACACATCAAACTCAGCACACATTGTACTCTCAGCACATTGTACTTACTGCAATCAAAATGTAACAAGTCAAGAAAGATAGGACAGCAACTTTGGTAAAACGTCACCCCCTAAGGTGGGAAAACTTGGCCAATCTAAGCACTTTTTTCCCCTACAGTAAGTAAACAAAAAATGATATCGACATTCTGGCCGAGTGAGAGGAATGGGCGGGTCAGGAGTCGTGACCAATCACAAGTCTCCATCACGAAAACTCCCTTCATCATTTATTATGAACAATTCGTGGATTGATCTTGTATTTGTGTTCATCTAAATGATCTCGCAGGGTCGAATGTCAGCTCTGAAGCTGAAGCTTTCTGATCATCTGTAGTTTTTTTTCGGGGATATTCTGCACGAGCTTCAAGCCTCTGGGTTACTTAGGCGGCGGAAAAGTGTTTATTACTCGTATATAAGTTTCAGTAAGATATGTTTAGCAATCTCTTCTACGCTGTTAAATTTCAGAGGAAACTATATTTAATTATCTAACACAGTGCAGTTACAAATGTTCTAATAGTCTATTGTTGACCAGACCACACACTAGAAGGTGACGGGACGACGACGTTTCGGTCCGTCCTGGACCATCCTCAAGTCGATTGTGATGATGAAGTAGAGACAGGCAATAAATGTTTTAATGGTCTACTTGATATTTCTCAACAATGCAAAAATAAAAAACTCTTACCCAAAGAAATCCCAATAACGTGATACATCAATAAACACATTTTACCGTGTTGTGGTACAGTTGACTAGAGCGCGTCTGGAGACATCCAGTGCCATATGTTCGAATCCTCATCACCTATGAATTTTTAAATTTTTTCTCTTCTTCTGGAACCTGTAAGCCTATAACCCCATGCTCATAGTTATCCAAGCCTGAGGCAGTGTATGTGCACTTCAGTTTTTCTGGTGATCCCTTTCATCAAATTAAGTAGTTTAGTTGGTTGAATTCTTGTACCAACCTGCAGGTCCTGATGGTTGGCATGGTCTTTGGTCTAGTGGTTATAGTACTCTGTACGCCAAGGGGTGATTCTGGGCAGCAGGGGTTCGAAGCGTGGTCGGGTCAATAGGGTTCTTAGTGATTATATATAATACATATATCACGGTGGTCAAGGGAATTGTGTACGCTTGGGGGTCATCCTGGACGTCATGGATTCGAATCCAGGTCGGTTCATTTAGAGGTCTTAGTGATCTATGGCTTACGTGTTCCTGCAGTCTGTCATACACATACACACACATATTTGGTGGGCCTCGTGGCTGAGTGAACAGCGCTCGGGAGTCGTTGTCCTAAGGGTCCGGGTTCGATTTTCGCCGGAAGCGAAAACAAATGGGCAGTTTTTTTCTCACCTTGATGCACCTGTTCACCTAGCAGTAAATAGGTACCTGGGAGTTAGCCAGCTGCTACGGGCTTCTTCCTTGAGGTGTGTGTGTGTGTGTGTGTGTGTGTGTGTGTGTGTGTGTGTGTGTGTGTGTGTGTGTGTGTGTGTGTGTGTGTGTGTGTGTGTACTTGTGTTAGAAGGAAATACAGAAGAACATAGAGAACTATATGTAGTAGATATAATAGAAGGGAAAATATATTGATTAGAAAAGCGGGGTCCAAGAGCTAATAGCTCGATTCTGCAGACACAAATACTAATAAATACAAATACATAAATTATATATTGTCTTTACATATATACGTAACGAGTTTTGTACCGTGACAGATCACGGTAGATCTCGTATGTCATTTAGAACACGTCTGTCCTTTCCGGGAAAGGTGAGTTCAGACGTCGACAAGGGTATCAGACCTTCACTTCTCCATATCCCACCGTGTCCGTCTCGTATACTGAGTGTGGTGTTCGGAATATATTTAAGTAGAAGTGGAGGCTCTTATCCTGCTTCGGTTCATCTAATATCAATACACTGCTCCTTCAATCTCTCTCACGAAGCCTTCTGGGAAGAGCTCGGTTCTCAGTATTTCAGATTGCTCGAAAAGTATAATTTTATCCTCAGGCTCCGGATGGCCCTCTCTGTAGTTGATATATGCTGCGAGAAGTCTCTGACCTACGAAGCTGGCTTCGGACATGGCACGTTATTTATCCTAATACAAGTTTATCTTACTTCACGGCACAACGATAAGCATTTCAAAAACTCTATTGAACTGACATGGTAAAACCTCCATTTACATCCTATTTGTGATCTTGAAATAGGAGCTGCCTGCCCGTCATCCTGTCAATAGCGCATATACTGAAACGACAAGCACCTTGAACCTCCGCAGTTTCGCCCGATATGCTCAGCGTCCACAGGAAATGTGCGACGCAGGAACGAACAAAGGGTTGTTCTGTATTCAGGCTGTTTGCCATGAATGTAAAACAACGAATGGGAGCGCTGGAGTGATGGTGCAGTGGTTAAGGCTGACGAGGGACGAATAACGGGAATGGAAGACTGTTGTTAGAGGTCTGGGAACGCCCAGAGGAACACAGCCAGATGACCGTACTATCAAGGGAACACAAACTATGGCGCTGCGTACGGCCGGAAGAGGTTGAAGAGAAATAGAAGCTGAAGACACTGAATTGAAGGCTATATCAAGCGCCAGAGGGGCCAAGAAACTGGACGGTTTATGTAAGGAGGAAGAGGTAGGGCAAGGTTAGAGATGGAGAAGGTTAGAAGGAAAGTATAGGGCTTGGGGGAGGAGGATGTAGAGTAAGAACAGCTTCAGAGGGAGGGAAATGGAACAGACAAGTGCATAGTTAACAGCAACAATGAAGGAACGTGATAATGCAGGTGAGAGAGAGAGAGAGAGACCTCCCGACCCCATCCTGCCAAGGAGATTCAAGGAGAGACTAAGCAATATTCCTCACCACGTCCTCAAGGGCCCCGCTCTCTATAACCACCTCTCCTTTCTGAGTCATCTTTTTTACTTGCTCATATATCCGTGGCGTTAAAAATGCTTTTCATATCCACTCTCCCGAAAATCCTTATTCATGTGCACAGGAAGGGAGGGTAATTTTGAGAGAAAGCCCAAAGCCAGAACAACTTTATAGCACTTGGAAGGGATAGAAGGACAGGAATGTGGGATAGGACAGGTATGTGGGAAAGGGCAGAGGGAAGGAATGATGACCGAAAGGTTAAAATAATTTAAATCCTTGCACTATATCAATGTTTCGCTTCTAAAAGATAAATGACATATGAGACCAAGGAACAAGCAATGTGAATAATAATAATAATAATAATAATAATAATAATAATAATAAGAAGAAGAAGAAACGGCAGCTTTTCTGTGACCCTGTAATACTCCTTTAGCTAAAACAGTCAAGTATTTGCGAAAAAACCTACCATCAATGTAAACGATTGATTGCAAAAACAGAGCTATTGAAATGAAAAAAAATCTGTAACTAGCTGACATAACTATAATGTATGCTGGACACATTTAACTGTTAATGTAATATTCTGTTTGTGGCCTCTGTAATCTTTTTTGCGCTCCCGCTCACAGGATGATAATGGGGTGCACAATAAACAAGCTTCCTCCGGCGGCAACAATAAAATAAAAACACAAATTTGGACCGGCGGGGGTCGAACGCCGACCTTCAAGAAGCGAGCACGACTCTGAACCCATTTCAAGTGGAATTGGGTTCAAACGCTGCCAGTTTGATACTCAGTAGTGTAAACCAAATGAAGGAATTGTATAGGATGCCTGACATGTCCTGGTAGGAATACATTAAGCTTACTAACGTGATTCTTGGCAAGTTCGCTGTGCAGGACCTGCCGCTTCATAGCTTGTGACGGATAAATTCATGGAGTTTGTTAATTTTTTTCAGAATTTTTTTTTCTGAGAAGAGTCGTGAGCGACTTATTTATCGTGTTGCAAATCATGACGTTGCTCTCGAAATGATTGCAAGTTTCCTTCTCATAAAAACAAAATTTCTTGGAATTCCAGCACCTTTCTGTGACTCGAATTTTGAGCTGTAAAGATGGTTCAGAGTTTGGGTTATATTCAAGATTCAAGAAAATTAAAGGATAAGAAATTCTATATATAATTTAACTCTGAAAGAAATCGACATTGCAGTAGGTCTATTAATCTAGTGGTTTGAAGAACACTATAGTATCGGGTAGGCCTCTGGCTCATGTGTTATAGGAACACAGTAGGCCTACTGGTTTTCACCAAAATATTATCACTCGTGTTTCCGTCCATACCATTTTGAAAACTTTAGTATTTGCTACAAAGACAATCCTTTAGCAGTTTGCTCCATTTTAATACTAAATTTATCTGCGTTAAATCCATTGTTACGAGATCCTTATAGACTGAATATTCTAACAACTCAGTAACATCATCCCTGTTAAATTTTTTTATTTTTTAACATGGCTAAAAATAAAAAGTCCTAAATTTTGTCATCCACTGTTCTACTACTTTCCAGAGAACGTTACTTCAGTGTTCTTTACCTATCTGCGTAAGGGAAATTCTTTATGATAATGATTTACTTACTAATTAAACATTGCAGATTTTCAAGAGAACATTTGTGTATTCTGTAGTGTAGTGGCCACAACTGGATATCATGATCCAGTAGTGATACATGGTGCAGTAGTGAAGTCTCACTACTGCACCATGTAAAGCTTTAGAAAACATTGTTGTCACTTCTAGATACAAAAAGAAGTGTATTTAGTTGCCACTTCTAGATATAAAACCCATGTATCATGTTAACCTTATTGTATGCATTCATGTACTTATGTTTTGGTTTCAGGTCTTTATTAAAGATTATTTCGAAATTGCTTTTCCAAGTGGGTTTACCATTAGTCACGTTATTGGCCTGTTTGTGTCGCATTCTTTTGCAAGCTTCAAAGTGTTCACTTATTTAGACTGACTTGAACCTGCCAGACAAACAAAGAGAGAGAGAGAGAGAGAGAGAGAGAGAGAGAGAGAGAGATATATATATATATATATATATATATATATATATATATATATATATATATATATATATATATATATATATATATATATATATATATATATATATATATATAATATATATATATATATATGTAACCGCAGAAGGCCTATTGGCCCATACGAGGCAGCTGGCACCTACATACAAAGATTAATCCAGTGTAATTGTGACAAGCCCATGACATCACCCTAGCAAGAGAAATGGTATGCAAGAAGATTACAAATTCTTGAAGCAATTCACATAAGAACAGAACAACCTACCATGAACACCCAAATCACGGAACTATTTACTCTTCCCACAATAAGAGTAAGGACAAGACCAGAACATAACGATGCCAACACAGAAGACAATGTTCAACATAACAGGCCAATATATATATGTATTATATATATATTATATATATATAGGGGGGGGGGACACGCACACGAAGGTATGTAAAGAGTGAACAGAGAGTGAGGCCAAGCACAACATAAGTCTTTAGTCGTTATGGTGTGTTATTGTGGCTGACATTACTGACTCCGGACACTACTGGTGCTTTGCTTCCCCTCACGCTGATTTTCTAACAGCTGACTTCCTACTTTTCTGACTTCTAACAGTTTTTTTTTTTTTTTTTTTTTTTTTTGAGATATATACAAGAGTTGTTACATTCTTGTACAGCCACTAGTACGGGAAGCGTTTCGGGCAGGTCCCTGGAATACGATCCCCGCCGCGAAGAATCGTTTTTTCATCCAAGTACACATTTTACTGTTGCGTTAAACAGAGGCTACAGTTAAGGAATTACGCCCAGTAAATCCTCCCCGGCCAGGATACGAACCCATGACATAGCGCTCGCGGAACGCCAGGCGAGTGTCTTACCACTACACCACGGAGACTGTCCACTACACCACGGAGACTGTGGTGTATTGTTAACAGTTAACTATTGTGGTTGTGATTCTTGCAGTGGTGTTGATGGTGGAGGTGGTGCCTGCGGCGGTGATGGTGATTGTGGCTGAGAAAATGATTACGAACTGTGACAGTGGTCGTGGCAGTGCCAACGATTGTAACAGTGATAAATTGTGATTGAGGTTGTGACAGATTGTGGTTGCGACAGTGATTGTTGCGTAGACGGTCGTGTTATTGACGGGGTTAACGCTGCTGTTGCATCATCGACCAAGGCGTGAGATCACGACAAGGACCAGCAGCAGCAGCTGCTGATGATTGCCAAGAAATCAGTTTATATCCCTGGCGAAGGTTTTCTTTTGAACAAGTTTGTTCTATTGTTACGTGTTCCACGTGATCTTTTGGAAAACATCTTCACGCGCAAACACCACAAAATCAGATAAATAAATAGCTATTTAGTTTATATCAATCAATAAATTCCTGTTATTACTGAGTAATGGTTGTATTACTCAGGCTGCGCTCGAGATATTTAATGGTTGATGATATCTTTCATTGTTTCTTAACTAAGCGATATAATAACCGCGACGGTCTCGCTTCAAGCAGGTCGGCGTTCAATCCCCGACCGTCCACGTGGATGGTCACCATTCTTTCCTGCGTCCCATCCCCAATCCTTATCCACATCCCTTCTAAGTGCTATATAGTCGTAACGGCTTGGCGCTTTCCCCCTGATAATTCCTTCCCTTCTAGACGAAGACATTGTCTAAAGAAGAACATTTTCAGAAATACTGACAACTTTCTAGCAAAATCAACCACCACAAGTCAACGGGTGAAAAAAAATTACCACAGAAAAAAAAATCACAAAAATTATTGTCAAACCCTCAAAGAGGATGTTTGTGTATGCGACGGCTGACAGTGTGAATGTTGAATAATGCAGTGATGGTAGGTGTCTCCTGACCTGTATGATATCATACAACTTGTCTGACTAAGAGACTTGTGTCAGCAAGATTCTCTAGCGCTACTTTGCATTCTTTCTGAACGAGTAAATGATATCAGATTCTGGCCTGGGGATGCCTTGGAAAAACGAGGTTAGGTTTTATGTTGAAAATAAATTTGACTTACTGGGATACTCACTGGGTTATTCGTCGTGATGCCGAGATATTCAATGGAAATTTATGGGGGCTATTTAATGGAATTTTCACTTGGATACTGAAATGATCAATAAGATACTGATTGGTATATAGACTAAGATACCTACTGAGACTCGCTGAAACTCACTAAGTTACTCGCTGAGATACTCACTAATACACTGAAAAACACTTAATTTACTCTCTAATACACTCACTGAAATAATCACCAAGATATTCACCGAAATACTCATCGAGATCCACAAACAAAAAATTCGCCAGCATACACACTTCAATAACGAGATATTTGATGTGATACTCACTGGGACACTCCTCGAGACACTCACGTACTCACTGGAACACCCACCATTGTCAACACAGCAGCGTGCTTGCTGTAGGTAACAAAGGACTATTTGTTGACATTATCAGCTGGCTTATTGTTATTGTCGCTGGGGATGTAAAGATGGCCGCTGTGTTTTAGTACAAGCGGTTAGGAATACTTAAAAGCTGTGCAAGCATTAACTAAAGGAGGATCGGTAACGGAAAGGGGGGGGGGAGGATCAGTAACTGTGGGGTCAGTAACTGAGATCAGCAACGGGGGATGGGGGTGAAGTCAGATTTATGAACTGCGGTAAGACTGCTCTGGGCGTTTACCAATAAATTCGCATATAAATTGTATTTTGTAAATGACTCAGAAGGGTACAAATGTTCGTGTCATATAAATGTAGGAAAACACACCCACACACTGCCATCCCTCCCACACATCGGACGATGACCCTGAACGGTAAAATTTTAGTCATTTCTGACAGAGCTCTGTCAGAACTGCTGTCATACACGTAACACTGTCTCATAGATCTCCGTCTCGTGGCATGGATGTGTTGGACTAGTGTCCTGCCAGTCTGATTCTATATACGTTTTTGGGTACGTTGTCAGGCGACCTCGATCCTTATGGTCATTATGTCGAGCCCCGACGAGCTTCAACAAGACGATCTAAGTGGTTAAGGGTGTGCTGGGTGAAGACAGATGGGCATTTGGGGTGAAGGGTGTGACGGGTGGTTTAAGGTGTGAAAGATATAAAGGAAATGGAGTGTAGATATCTTTCTCTTACTTATCCCTTACTGTTAGCTGAAGATATCGTGTAAGAAGGTGAATCTACCCTTACAAGGCACAGGAGAAGGGTGTCGCCCACTTTAGCGGATAAAGAAGATGAAGTCTATCGCGAGTTTCATGAGCTTGAACTCTTCACGAGTGGCAGTGGGGGGTGGGGGGTGGAGGGGGGTGGGGGGCAGTAGCACTTCTCACAGATGTCAATAGAGAGTATCGCCACCTACTCCAAGTACAGGATGCCGGATAGGGTGGAGCCTTTCACGGTGGCAGGTGGGATTCCTTTCAAGCGCCAGAAGAAAGTAGGTGCACTATGATTCCTCAATGACTGTTGGCAAAGCTTCTATCAAACTAAACAATCAACCAAAGTTGTTACAGTTCCATTTATGCTGAGGGTAATGTTCTCAATGCTAATGTGAAGAACTTCTGATTCACAAATGTCACTTCAAAAGCTGGAAATATTATAGGAAATTATTACAATATTCCCTCTGGGGTAGTGATCCCATGACTGTCGGCCGGAGAGTGTGACCCCCTGGTCATGAAGGGTCGGACGGGACACTACTCCAACAGGGTCACTGAGAACGGCCATCGTCGTGTTCAAGCAGAAGCCTCAGAGCTCCCGTCATGAACCTGTGAGACGAACATCTTAATTACCTCTGAGCAGCAACACCGTTGGAGAGAATTATATAATAATTCCAGACTTGTGAAACTTGTACAGTCTTTCAAATTTATCGGGGCACAAAGCCAAATAATTTCATTAAAATATAATAAACTCCTTTATTGCAGCTTGTGACTGAAGCTGCAAAACTGTTGCTGGCGCAGATTTATTCCTACTAAAGTGTAGCGCTATTCCCGTCAGTTAAGGTAAAGTTAAGTGTTTAAGAAAGCAAAACAATAATACATTCATAATGACGGCGTTCAGAAGGGAATAGAATGCGAATTTTAGAATATGAAAACTGCAGAAACTGCCTGAAAAGAAAAAGCTTTGGAAACATTTTTACTGGCAATCATTAAAATAAACATTGATGCAGCAGTGTCAAGCTTCGAGGAGAGTTCTTAAAGAAGAGATCTAAAAAATCCTCCCCAGAGTTTTTCCCCCTCGAGCGTATCGCCAAGTGACAGCTGATGGCCTCAGAGGATAGACACACTTATCATGGAGTGTTTGTGCTGGGTGGCGCCCAGTTCCATAACACAACTTGCCTCGAATATCACCAACAGATATTATTTTGACTTTAAGAAAGGTTTCATTTGCTTCTGACTGCAAATACTAACAAAATATTACTCCGTAGCACTAATCCGCAATATACCGATATATTTTTTTTACGATATTTAGGATGCGATAAAACTTGTTAATACGATTTATTATTATTTTTTTAAAGAATCTATAGAGTATTAACTCGGAGATATATATTGGAGTGTATGAGTGAGTTTGAGGAGGCTGTGGCCGCCTGTAAAATTTACATGTTCACCTTCAATTGAGAGAATATCAAGCTCTTCGAGTTTTTTTTTACGAGTCAACATGACTGATGCATCCTTTTTATCTCATCTTGGTTTGAGTCAACTTGCCTTATGCATATTGTTGGAGTCGTCCGGAAATACCTAAAGCACAAGACAAAGAACTCATAACAACGTAGCAGTTGTGACAAAGAATAAAAGGTGATACAGAGAAACGTGGACACGATGATTTACAACCACAAGTGTGCCACCTTCCTCACTAGTATCATGTACAGGAGCCCCAGCAACACTAGCATCACGTACAGGAGCCCCCAGCAACACTAGCATCACGTACAGGAGCCCCCAGCAACACTAGCATCACGTACAGGAGCCCCCAGCAACACTAGCATCACGTACAGGAGCCCCCAACAACACTAGCATCACGTACAGGAGCCCCCAGCAACACTAGCATCACGTACAGGAGCCCCAGCAACACTAGCATCACGTACAGAGCCCCCAGCAACACTAGCATCACGTACAGGAGCCGCCAGCAACACTAGCATCACGTACAGGAGCCGCCAGCAACACTAGCATCACGTACAGGAGCCCCCAGCAACACTAGCATCACGTACAGGAGCCGCAGCAACACTAGCATCACGTACAGGAGCCGCCAGCAACACTAGCATCACGTACAGGAGCCGCCAGCAACACAATACCATCGAAAAGGAAGAAAAGTCAACAATGTTACTCTGCTTGTTATTAAATACTTCATTAATATATTGTAACACACAACCCAGTCAGTCTCCCACCTCCGACTCACTAACCTCCTCCCTTCCCATGTTGGTATTGATTCAGCTAACTAGAGGAGGTTCATGTAGTTTAACACACAATACTCATACAC
Organism: Procambarus virginalis; assembly: GCA_020271785.1. Classification (NCBI taxonomy): domain Eukaryota; kingdom Metazoa; phylum Arthropoda; class Malacostraca; order Decapoda; family Cambaridae; genus Procambarus; species Procambarus virginalis. The sequence continues at coordinate 10,096,195 of WNGS01005997.1, read as the reverse complement.
GATTTATGAGAATTCTTGAGCGTGATATTATCAGGTTCATGTGAGTGAATCGCCTCTCACCCTCAGCAGCTCTTATAGGAATAACTTGTAAACAGCTCAGTAATGGGTGTAAATCTTGAGGGATGAGGCGTCCATGATCCTCCACATAGTGAACAAATCGACAAGGGCCGTGACGGAGGTTCGAACCTACGTCCGAGAGGATCCCAGACGCTGCCTTAATCAACTGAGCTACGACATGGTCAAAAAAGAGTTGCAACCGGGAGTTCAACTGGACCTACCACGGATCCTGCAGTCTCTCCGAGACACAAACCAGGGTTTTTCACCATTGTAAAATGAAAAATGGACACAATTGTTCATTTGATGCCTCACGCTATTGTGATTTATATAGATTTTCACATAGTCTCTGAAGGCCTTTAGTGCAGAGTACGAAGAAAGCTTAAACGTCTTATTGAGAAATAATGTTTCAGCTTCTCCGTAGTTAGGCCAGTAGTCCTTGTCAAACGAGACATAGTTTACTTAGCAGTGATTTATAGAAACCTTTGAGGTTTGATAAGTTAGAGAGTCCTTCATGGCTGTTGGGGTGAACATAAGCTCATACAAATTGTTCACAAGACTAGTAACAAACTGTGGATAATGAATGGAGACAATTTCTTATTGTTTGTTATGGTAATTTCTCCAAACTTCCCCTTTTTAATTGCCCTTTGAGCTTGTAAAGTTACAGTGCCTTGTTATCTTATAGTTCATACAATGACCTTGTGTTGCGATGAATCAGTTTGTCATTAAACAATGGTGTGTTTCTGTTGACACTCTGCCAGTAAGCCAAGTTCATACTAATAAACATACCTTGAAATTCTTCTAATTCTTTCTCTCCTTCTCCCTCTATCTCTCACCCTTCCCCCCTCCCCCCCTCGCCCGCACCAGAGTCACTCACGTCCTCGAAGTCAGTGCCATAGTGCCACTCCACGAAGGGGTTCCTGGTCCTGATGGGTGGTGAGTCGTCTTCATCCAAGATGAACAGCGTCCCATTGCGTGTCTGAGGGGCTAGTTTGCGCTCCGATCCCTGTAAGGATAGGTTAGGTTATCAGTGGGGATAGGCTCTAACCAGGTCTGGTAACACTGAAGGACGGGAGTGAATAGTGTTGGTATCACTGGTGGGACGAGGGGGTGGGGGGGGGGGGTCAGTGTTGNTAATGGTAATGGTAGTAAATAAATAAAAACTGAACCTTACAACACTGGAGAGATGAAGGAATATAGCAGACATGATAACGATGTACAAGATTCTTAGAAGAATTAACGAAGAAGACAGAGAAACAATAATAAAATGAGTAGAACGATAATTGTTTTTCTTTACACGGCTCTACTCTAGAAAGTAACACATTTGGAGTACTTTCAGACGCTCAACACTACTGGTACTTGTCCTCAAGTGCTACTCTTGGTAGCTTGCAAGTACCTACCAGACATGTTGCATAACTCTGTCCCAACATGTCTTCCTCTTGCGCAAACAGGAAACGATATTCTGAAGGATAAACATCGTCAGGCCTTCTTGTCTATCGTTCGCAAAACTAGCATGAATATAATAAAACATTCATCAACTGGAAGTTAGTAATCAATGCCTACAACATTGATGAAAGAATATCAAAACGTTTCTGCTCAGAGCCGAGGAGAGTGAGTTATCAGGCAGCCGACGTTTGCCAAGGCAGCAAAAACCAGGTGAACCAGTGTCTGTAGGGCTACGCAGCTGTCTCACTGCGCATAGCGTACTGCGCACAGCCAGCCTCTGCCTCTCTCAAGAATGTCCATTATAGTGAGAAAGCACCGAGCCAGTATGACTACATAGCACTTGGAACTTCTCGCTGAGGGGACCCCATATAGCTACCGTATCTTAAACTCACCAGAGACATCCAGTTTGATGAACTTAAGGCGGAAAAAAAAAACTTGTGTTACACAATGCATGTATTTCTCAACGTAGCCGCCAGAGAATGAAGCTTTTTTTTCTTTCATTTTGCACCACGGGTTTACACACATTACGTGACGTCAAACATGACCCTGGTGAGTAAGTCTCAGGGCCAACGAGACCCTGGTGAGTAAGTCTCAGGGCCAACGAGACCCTGGTGAGTAAGTCTCAGGGCCAACGAGACCCTGGTGAGTAAGTCTCAGGGCCAACGAGACCCTGGTGAGTAAGTCTCAGGGCCAACGAGACCCTGGTGAGTAAGTCTCAGGGCCAACGAGACCCTGGTGAGTAAGTCACAGGCCAACGAGACCCTGACGAAGGTCACCCCCAAACATGTCACTGATGCTGTCAGTATTCTAGAATGTAAACATATTGAGGGAACAAAAACGGAAAACGGGAAGCCAAGTGAAAAAAAGATAAAACCTCAAGAAATATGTTCGCCTAGCAAGCCCCAAGCGACAAAGCCACTTTGCTAGCTGGCTTTGCTATTTAATTATATTTAAAATAGCTATAAAACTAGCTATTTTCAACCCAGGTTACCTAGTTTAGTTCGATGCTAGTCCGTTTAGTTTGCCTTGGAAATATATTTATATATATACAAGTGGTAAAGACATCTGAAAATTGCTCAAACGTAGGCAAACCATTCTTCTAAAACCTTCTGAATCCATAAGTTTCAGTAAGGAAATCTGTTGGTAAGATTCAGATATAATGATCGAAGCTCGAGGAATTTCTTTTTTAATTGTCAGGGAAAAGCGCCAAGCCAATACAACTTTATAGCACTGGGAAGGGGTCAGGATAAGGATTTGGGATGGGACGAGACGGGGGGGGGGGAGGAATGGTGCCCAACCACCTTGAGGAGGAGGCAAGCTTCCTGTTTCACCTTCTTCCTCGGCGTCAGGGCTTCCTCGCAACACTGTGCTTATTCAATATACAGACAAATGAAACAAAAATGGAGCATCATGTTCTCTCGCAATGCCGGCGGACCGTGAATTGGTTAGTAAAATATTTATATTAACATAATAAAATTAGCTAGGTCACTTCGAGGCTTAGGAGGCACAGTGTGTTTATAGTAAGAACTTATAATGAAAATTTTGTTTATGTCTAGAAACGTTATTAGATTTTAATTAAATTAATATACAATATTGATAAGAATGTATTTAATTCATGATTTATCTATATTGCGAAATGTGAAAAATGTACATTTAAGTTAGGTCAAGTTGCTAAATTAATTTTGGCTCAAGCAAAAATGCATGCAAGGTATGTTAAAATGAAAATATATATACATTCACAAAATAAAAAAAAAAATGTTTGCTAGGCAGTTATGGCTATTAGGGGCGCTATATATACGTACATAATTTTATATCGCATATATACTTGGGGACCATTCTAGCTTGTTCGCATATATATACATATATGTGTGAATATGAGCAGAAAGGTTCGTTAAATTTTTGTATCTTGATTCTACTGTATATTTCTTTGGCTTTTTTTGTTTTAACTTGAAAGAAAGTTTAAAAATTAACTATACAAACCTATTGTTACTCTTTTATAAGCCCGTTTCGAGTCGCTAGATAATGTATTTATTTAAAATACACCTGGGCATCCGCGGGGGAAGTAGATATCTAGTTAACTGGTAATTCACCCAACGTCTTGTAGATAATATGACGCAACTAGGTGCAAGATGCTGTTGATAATGGGATGAGAGCGCTTGATGCAAAGTGCTTCAGCTATGTCAAATTCCTATTGTCTCAGTATGTCGATAATTTCGCTTCTTAGGACACTGGTGACGCTGTTGTGTAACTAGCTTCACAAGATTGTCACTTGCTTAGCTAGATGAACTATGGGTTCAGTTCTTGAACCGATTGTGTGCCTCTGTAACCCCATCGCCCACAGGATGGGTATGAGGTGCATAATAAAGAAATGAAATGAACGATGTGGATGCGAATAAAATATGTTATGTGACGGTAGGTTTAATAGAGATGTTTTGCTAAATATTGAGATATCTGGAGATATCATCGACTTGAGAATGGGTCAGGACGGACCGAAACGTCGTCGTCCCTTCACTTTCTAGTGTGTGGTTTGGTCAACATACTTCAGCCACGTTATTGTGACTCATCGCCTGCACGTGGGCATGTAAAGGCATAGACAATTATTCTTGTAGAAAGAGTTCTCCAAGAGTAAGGTGGAAGTCTTATCGCCCTTAGTATAACGGTGAGTTGCTTCTTTTGTTCTGTGTTGATAGGAGTAATGTTTCAGTTTTCAGGACTATTATCCTCTGTCCTGTTAACCGTTAAACAAAGGTCCTGTTCTAGAAGTTAATAGGTGGGGCAAGCTCTGTAGTGTTGAACTTTGCTTGGCGGCTCACCATCTTTTTGATGATGTCATCCACATGACCTTCAAGGTATTCGTTGCTGACAAGAATCTGACTGACTACTGACCTTCCAACTGGAGCTGTGTCAAAGAGTTGACTTCGTCGAATTATAATTGTTCTTCAACTCACTGTTACTAAAAGAAAATAACTCCGAACCTATACAATAAGATTAAACAGTCAATTTTTAACCGAGAAGGGATAAAGAATTAATATTATATAAGCGTATCAGGATATTCTCTGTGGTTTAATAATTATGCAAACAAACTCACTGATCGTCATTATTAAATGCTGTAGAAGCATTGATACCAACAGTTAATATATCAGTCCCTCGCGACATATAACATTGAAAAGTTTCCGTGGCCATTGCTAATGACCTTTTAGTTAGCGAAACTGGATTAAGAAGTTCTGCAGTTTGGAAACTGAAACTAACAGAAAAATCCGAAATATAGGTAACTAACGAGATTAGAGAACCTAGTTGTTGACCAATTGGCTGGTCGTGTTCTAGAGCACACTAGTAGGGCGAGGCTTACCATCAGCAATAGATAGGGAGAGCTCTAAGCCTGCTAGCTGGAGTCAGAAGCCGTCTACTCCTGAACCAACCTAAGACAAAAAATACATTGTGCCCTCTACTTTTATTCCTCAAAATCTTTGCAGTCCGCTTTACCAAGTCGAGGAACACACACGAGCTATTTACCTCGGTGCTTCTTGCTCACTTTTTCCCCCACTTATCGCCGAGTGATATTTGTTTTCCAGCTAGTATTTCGCCTCACGCTCAGAAATGGGTTTTATGTTCTCTTCCAGGACCCGCCCTGGAGCGGTGACGTCAGGGGAAGGAGCGTGTATGTATTGCGTTGTCTTGACATTTAGCGAGTTTGGTGTTATCAACACTCGCCTTCCTGGTCGCCCAGGGCCTTGTGCATGTTCCAATGAAAAACAACGTAGAGCAGAAGAGTGCAGCAGTAACGAAACACTGCAACGAAATCCAATACAATGAAATCAAATACAACACAATTACATACAACAGAACAAAGTACAACACAATGTGGTACAGGATAACACAATAAAACATCCAAGTGGTTGAGCACCATTCCTTCCTCCCGTCCCATCCCACATCCTTATCCAGATCCATTCCCAGTGCTATATAGTCGTAATAGCTTGGCGCTTACCCCCCCCCCCCGATAATTCCCTCTTTCCTTCACCTGGGCTGTAGGAGACTCGAACCATGGACCCCACGCGTGCTAGGCAGAGGCACTATCCACACAGCTATGAGTAGTCTTAATAAGAAAAGATTCCAGAAGTAACAACTGCTGCTGTGCCGGACTTTCCAACTTCCCCCTGACTACTGTTGAAGCTTAGAGGAATTAGTGATCCACGCACGCGTCATAAATTGTCGTCCACACTTCCGTGATTGAAAAGATTAAAATATATTTGAGAAAATTCCTGTTTTGAATGAACAGCATGTTCAAAATTGACGAATTCGTCTCTGGGCTCGACCGCTGGATGGAATGGACTTTTGTCTGAGGACGGGTTGCCAAAAGAACCTAATCGCCTGACCTAAAACCTACTGCTAACTCTACACAGAACTTGAATATATAATATAAATATATATGAATGAAAGCAAACTACCCTTAGTACACAATACACTATAGTTTGATGAATGATTCTTCGGAGTACGGTCCCCCAGCTTTAACGAGCCGAGCCTGAGGACAAGTGGTTACTATATTGCCAATATACATTCATTCATGAGCAGCACTGTGCCGTTCTTAAGCTCAAGTGATCACCTACAACACAGCATCAGATTTTTAGGTTAGGTTAGGTTGAGTCGGGTTGCGTTGCGTTAGGTCTGGCTCTGTTAGGTTGGATCTGCCAAGACAAATTGATTTCTTTGGCGCATCCGGAATAGACGATGGTCAATCAATCATCGTCGCTGATAGGATAATGTATTAAGGTATTATATCAGATTGATTATCCTCTGAACGGGTGAGAGAGAGATCTGAGTGAGTGATGTTTGTAGCCTTGATGGTGGTCATGAGTGGTAGTTGTGATGGTGGTAGATGTGGTTGTGATGTCAGTGAATTGGGAATTGGATTGTTGTGAAAGTTTGATGGTGACAATGAAGGTGATTGTGACAATGAGAAAGGAGTTGTAGGCCTATCGTCGGGTTGAATAGAAGTAAGAAAGTAGATCATCACGAATATGGTCCTAGTTTGCCATTCACCTAAAACTGCAATACACTCAAGGCTGATACGAAATAGGTACAGCGGTACAATAGGTACGAAGGTACACTTAGACTGGAATATACTGAAGAGGTGACACCTTACATTCAGTTTCGTTTACAATAGGTACAAATTGACTTGTACAAGATTCACTCAGCGATGTACTCAGACGGACACAAATGCCGCAATGCTGTTGAACTGTTTACACGATCGTCATTACAATAACAAATGGACTGATATACGATAGATAGTCTGGGACTATCGCACTATATCGCGATCATTTCAGCGATTTCCCCAGAGCAGACCGATTGACAGTGGGTTCTGTGATGCATCCAAACTGACAGACGATAGGCTCTGCGATACCCCCATAGAGAGGGTACACGATAGTATCTGCGATAAGCCCAGTCTAGTATTGTACATCGCCTTTTTCTGGACTTTGTGTCCTAATATATTTCCTTAATATAATTCAACCTAAAACATCAAAAAACTTTTAATAAAGAATCTCGATGTTTTTCTTTAAACTTCAGATTACAAAAAAATGACATTGTAAATTTCGCTGCGATACAATTACATAAAGAGTGATTGCGCTTCCATCCGCCATCGTCGAAATATGTCGTAATAATCGGTATATCAAATGGCGTCATTAAGTGCATATTGCAGATGTTATCTGGCTAAGGATCAAATGATCGGATATTGCACGTTCCAGTTACGGAGTAGAGGGGAAGAGGAGGATGGAGTGGGCGTGAGAAAGGATGGGCGTGTGGGGATGATGTGTTTTGGTGTGTGGGGGTTATGTTGGTGGGCATGTGGGGGGGGGGGGTGACGTGGAGGGCATGTAGGGGTGACGTGGGAGGCGTGTGGGGGTAACCGTGGGTGGGCGTGTGGGGGTGACGTGGGAGGCGTGTGGGGGTACCGTGGGTGGGCGTGTGGGGGGTAACTTGGGAGGCGTGTGGGGGTAACTTGGGAGGCGTGTGGGGGTAACTTGGGAGGCGTGTGGGGTAACTTGGGAGGCGTGTGGGGGTGACGTGGGTGGCGTGTGTTGGGGCACTGCCTATCAGTACTTACCTAGTAGCCTTGTACCTGTTGTGCTGTAATTTACCTATTTCTGACGTGCGAATTCATTTNCTGCTTTGTGGAGGCTGAACTCTAGCTTTTGGCCCCCCATCTCCCCGCCTTCTACGCAGTAATCGTCCAGTGAAACGCCTTCATGATTTTCATGGTTCTTTTATCATATTTAAATTTGAACTCCACGACTTCCTCTCTCAATATTTTCATACGCTCCACCCTCCCTACCCCGCACACTGACCTTCCCAACACTCACACTGAAGAAGTTCCTCTCACCTTCACTCTGAAGAAGGTCTTTCTTATATCTGGCCCTTGTTTATGGAGCGTTAATCAAATATATTTTTAATACTGGAATTTAGGTCGAATACTAGATCCGGTTAAACTAGAACCGGTTAAGTTATTCAGAGACGTGTTTTCCTCAAGACACGACCCATCAATCATTTTATACCCAGGTTCTCTATTACTGTTGGGTGAACAGTGGCAAACGGTGAAGAAACTGTGCCAAGTCGTCCCAAAAAATTCCAAGATTCAATACTCCTGGTTTCAGATGTATCAAAGAGCCAATCTTCACCTTGTCAATATCTTTAAGTATTTTGTACGTAGTGTCCACGTACTCTTTATGTCCGATTCTCCTGTTTAGTGGGAATTCGTTATATCTGTGGTCCTTGCCAAAGTTTCCTTATATACTTCTGAAAGAGTTCACGCCGTGCTAACCTTGCATACTCCAATACTGGTCTCACGTACATGTGAACAGTATTCCGAATGATTCCTTAATGATAACCTAATGTTGCCGAGTGTGCTTCAGCCCCTTAGCTGGATTTTGTGTGATTACTGTTTAATTAAGGGCAGATTGATGATTGATGGATAACTGATTAAATTAACTTTTGATTGAAGGTTTTGTATACAAGTATCTATCGTGACATGCGTCAAAAGTCATAAAAAAAGGAGAAAAGTTCGCGACATTCACATTTGAAAGTGTTTGAAGACGATACATAATAAATTATTCATATACAATTGAACTCTTAAAGCCAATTAAAAAAAAATAACTAATGCAATATAAGCAATACAAATTTAATACCCTAAAACAATATACACATGACAAACAGGTGGTTACTTTGGTCAGTCAGGTTAAGCACCACTGAGTGTGACCAGTAATTAGGCTTGTGATCAATGGGACTACCTTTGTGGAAAGGAGGAAATCTAGATGTTTATCTCTCAGGATGTTTGGTAATATGTTTATTGTTTGTGATGTGTGTCTATGTATGTATTAACACGATGTACTGAACGGGGTGAGAATAGCTTGAGCTACCTCATCCCTTTGTGTGTATTTTACCTCAATAAACTTATTTCAATTTCAATGATACCACCTCTCCCTCTATAGGTCTAGCAAGCATTCTGATACCCCTCTCTCCCCTCCCCCCGTCAACTGTGTAAAATACGTGCAAGATCTCTTAGCACAGTTGCCTTCGTTCTCGACTCACAATCGGCGATCCCTACTTCAATTCCCAAGGAGGGACATAAATAGTTGGGCACGATTCCTTTCACCTAATGGCTCTGTTCACCTAGCAGTAAATAGGTACCAGGGAGTTAGAAGACTTATGGGGGGAGCATCCTGGGAAGGATCAGTAGTTCGACCTTAGGCCGGGTAGGACCTCGATACAAACCTAAAAATATATATACACAGGCTTCCTATCCGACGAATCGAATAAAGTATGATAAAGTAACAAAGGACGCGAGGAATAACTGGAAGGTGCCACCTGGCAACCCTTTCAGGAAACAAATGCCGAAACCGAGACATCGTATATACCGTTTCCAAACAAGCTGAGCGTCACGTCGAGACGTTCTGACCATGAAGCTTTTCTTGCGTTTCTCATATGACAGAAGGATTCTACGGCCTATTGCAGTTTAAACCGGGTGGAGACAACGCGATCTTTGCAGTTTTTGCGGCTTTGGCACACGCGATGGTTCTGTCGTCGTTAGTTAGTTAGTTAGTTTAGTTCATTTATCATGCACCCCATACCCATCTTGTGGGCGGTAGTGGAAAGGGTTACAGAGGCACATAATGGGCTCAGGGACTGAGCCCCACAATTCATTTAGCTAAGCAAGTTACAATCTTGATGAGCTAGTTACAAAATTCAATATAAGGATCTAATGGAAAATTCTTTTGTTTACCATTTAAGTTTGGTCGAGCGACACTAAGATATTGAAGACGCTTTCCTTTGAAATTCACTTTCAAAGAAAATGAAAAATGACGCGTGTCAAGGATTCTCAATGGGTGACTACTATATAAATATGCACGAGATGTTATGATTCTCGTACAGACTCCCATTCCAACTCTTCGTACCACTTATTTTTTCTAAGACTTCTAAGTAACTTCTAAGACTTTGCAAGCTATTCACCTTAATGACACACACCACTTACTCCCTCCAGCACTTTATACGGCACTTCTACAGTACAATTCTTAATAATACCGTTCATAAATATTAATTTCTTACGACTGCTCAATTTTTTTCCTGTAGTTTATCTGTTAATAATGCTGCATTCGTGCCCTCTGGTGTTATTATTTTAATATATAACGAATCTATTTAATATCTATTTTCTGCACGAAACGCTGCGCGTACTAGTGGCTTTACAAGATTGGAAATACTGTCCTATTCAATGTATTCTCACAAACCCAATGTACCTTCTTGTATATAAATAAATAAATAAATAAATATATATATAAAGAATCTGAATCTGAATATTGTTGGGGCCAAAATTCTAATTCTGTTTAGCCACAGAATTATGCCATTGTGTGTATATTAACCCTGAGGGGCGGAACGTTAATGGTTACCCGGGATGCCATTATGTCTGACCTTGGGTTCATCTGTGACTCAAGCTCTTCCGTGGATGAAATCCGGCCACGAACCTTCTCCTCCACCCCTCCCGCAGGGCGTGGATACCGTCACCGAGCAAGCCAAGTGTTGTAGAATGCAGAGTAATTTGGCGAAAACTTGAACTCTACTGTTTTGCAAGCGCATGTACGTGTGTGTGTGTGTGTGTGTGTGTGTGTGTGTGTGTGTGTGTGTGTGTGTGTGTGTGTGTGTGTGTGTGTGTGTGTGTGTGTATTCACCTAGTTGTATTCATCTAGTTGTGCTTGCGGGAGTTGAGCTCTGCTCTTTCGGCCCGCCTCTCAACTGTCCATCAATTAACTGTTACTAACTACTAACGATTTTTTTTTACACACACAAACACAACTAGATGAGTACACAGGAAGCAGCCCGTGACAGCTGACTAACTCCCAAGTACCTATTTACTGCTAGGTAACAGGGGCATCAAGGGGAAAAACTCTGCCCATAGTTTCCCGCCGGTGCCGGAAATCGAACCCCGGTCCACAGGACTACGTATTCAGCGTGCTGTCCACTCAGACATCGACGCCCCGGAGATGATTATATATATATATATATATATATATATATATATATATATATATATATATATATAAATATATAAATAAATAAATAAATATAAATAAATAAATAGAGAGAGAGAGAGAGAGAGAGAGAGAGAGAGAGAGAGAGAGAGAGAGAGAGAGAGAGAGAGAGACCGACCGACGACCGACCTGACTTGCATGGGTCCACACCCAACACCTGGGAATGAGGGAGCGAGAGAGCGACCTTGAAGGATGCCAGCCACCCATCCACGTCTGGCTCACTCCCTCAGCCTCTCGCCCTCACCGTCCCGCGCGACGCCCCTCTTGCAAAACGAATATGGAACAGCGTGCCGCTTTGCAATCAAAGTAAAACTAAGAGCATCCTAAGCCATTTCTCGTCTTAAAATATTATCGTGAACTAAAATAATCTTGCTACAATAACAAGGTTAATATATACACACACACACACACACACACACACACACGATCACCACATTCATGATTCTCAGGGGAATCGACAGGGTTGATAAAGACAGGCTGTTTAACACAAGGGGCACACGCACTAGGGGACACAGGTGGAAACTGAATGCCCAAATGAGCCACAGAGATATTAGAAAGAACTTTTTTAGTGTCAGAGTGGTTGACAAATGGAATGCATTAGGAAGCGATGTGGTGGAGGCTGACTCCATACACAGTTTCAAGTGTAGATATGATAGAGCCCATTAGGCTCAGGAAACTGTACACCTGTTGATTGACGGTTGAGAGGCGGGACCAAAGAGCCAGAGCTCAACCCCCGCAAGCACAACTAGGTGAGTACAACTAGGTGAGTACACACACACACACAGTTTTCGAATGCTGGGTCCCAGGGGTGTTGGTGAAGGCTATGATGGAGGAGAATTGTCACCGTGAGGTCAAATTATTTGGCTTTAGAGACGATGCATAACGAAAGGTAATATATCCAGAGGGAAACACTCAAAGCCTGATCACCAAATCATCAGGACGTTAATTCTCTGGGATGAAGGTACCAGGGAGGGGGGTCAAATAATCGCGAAAAAAGGGTCAAATCCTCGTGATCAAACGGGCGAAATCAGGTTTTTGGGTCAAATTAACTTGTTAAGGGACTGAAGTAAATGTACTCAACAACCCAAGTTCTCGTCTTCGGGAGCTAATCATCGAGATGAGAGGAGTTAACACGGGTCATGTTATTGTTTTAGATTTAGCTAATCAGAACGAAGTGTCCATGTAGCACGGGCTGTGGTGAGCCCGTAACACGGGTCATATTCAGAAGGTCAGCTATAGGAAGAGGGCGAGTTTCAGGTGGTCAGCGCTCATCAGTCTTGTACTTCACGATACGGCAGACACACACACATTACAGAGGAGGCGGATTACAGAGGGAGGGGATTACAGAGGGAGGCGGATTACAGAGGGAGGCGGATTACAGGGGAACGCGGATTAAGAGGAACGCGGTACACAAAGAAATACGGACGACTATAAAGAAACTGATGGTTACAAATAATGAGCCAAAACAAACAAACGGTGAAAAACACGTAAGAACACGATAGGAATGAGGAAGGAATGAAGACCANCGTCTTTACCTGTCTGGCGTTATTGCTTAGCTTTATCCCGTCAAACTCACCTGGTTTTATCAATGGATTTATTACCTGGATTTTCTCGTTTTAAATCACCTGTCTACTATCCTGTCCTCCTCACCCGCCTCTTCATCCCTCTCAGTAACACTGCTCCTGTCACCGTTGCTCCCGTCTATTCTGGATGTCACCGTCTCTTGTGTTTCCTCACCTGTCAGTTCCATGTCCTTCACCGCTGTCATTCATGCTTCACCTGTTGCCGGTAACCAGTCATGAATTATCAGATTTCCCCGTACACCCAATTACCGCATGAGAGAGAGAGAGAGAGAGAGAGAGAGAGGAGAGAGAGAGAGAGAGAGAGAGAGAGAGAGAGAGAGAGAGAGAGGAGAGAGAGAGAGAGCGAGAGAGAGAGAGCGAGAGAGAGAGCGCGAGAGAGCGAGAGAGAGCGAGAGAGAGCGAGAGAGAGCGAGAGAGAGAGAGCGCGAGAGAGCGAGAGCGAGAGAGCGAGAGCGAGAGAGCGAGAGAGCGAGAGAGCGCGAGAGCGCGAGAGAGCGAGAGAGCGAGAGAGCGCGAGAGCGCGAGAGCGCGAGAGCGCGAGAGCGCGAGAGCGAGAGAGCGAGAGAGCGAGAGAGTGAGAGCGTGTGTGTGTGTGTGTGTGTGTGTGTGTGTGTGTGTGTGTGTGTGTGTGTGTGTGTGTGTGTGTGTGTGTGTGTGTGTGTGTGTCAACTGAGAAATAGCTGAAAAGACCTGACAAACCCGTCGGGTCAGAGGCTCCTCTCCCTTAATCACATAAACTAGCTTTTGCTTTCCTTTCACCAGCCACACCTGACTCCACCCCAGCCATCACCCAAGCACCGTGATATCTGTCACCCCTGATTATTCCGACAATGTCAACAGTTCTATCAAATCTGAGACGGCAATAAATATACCTGCATACCTGGCCTCGAACGTTTGACCTGGTACATGATCACCAGTTCGCCACACTGCCCACCCAACCATGGACCCCCCACAACCTAGCCCCACAGTGCCAAAATCTTCGTTAAACAACAATATTAATCAATGTTACAGAATATACCGTTTTGAGCACACTTCACATTGTGAAGTATTGATTAATACGTGTATGGGGTCGGACGCAGCTTGGACAAACGTATAATGAGGGAATTCACAACATAAGTGAAAACTTTCGAGCCCACCAAAAGATTTTGCCAAACATTTACAAATTTCTATGGTTCTTTAAAAAAAATTTGGTCAAACTGGGCTATTTGTTCTCATGTTCGAATGAAACACTGTAGTATGAACGAGTGAATTCGAACAAACATTACTACGCAATCTCGTATACGAGGCAGATACAATAATTGTCTAAGTACATATGTGTGCACTCACCTATTTGTATTCACCTATTTGTGCTTGCGGGGGTTGAGCTCTGGCTCTTTGGTCCCTCCTCTCAACTGTCAAGAAACTAGAACAGGTTCAAAGAGTTCGTGTGTATGTGTATGTGCGTGTATGTGCGTGTATGTGCGTGTGTGTGTGTGTGTGTGTGTGTGTGTGTGTGTGTGTGTGTGTGTGTGTGTGTGTGTGTGTGTGTGTGTGTGTGTATGTGTGTGTGTACTCTGCTTTGTGGAGGCTGAACTCTAGCTTTTGGCCCCCCATCTCCCCGCCTTCTACGCAGTAATCGTCCAGTGAAACGCCTTCATGATTTTCATGGTTCTTTTATCATATTTAAATTTGAACTCCACGACTTCCTCTCTTAATATTTTCATACGCTCCACCCCCCCCCCTCCCCGACCCCCGCACACTGACCTTCCCAACACTCACACTGAAGAAGTTCCTCTCACCTTCACACTGAAGAAGGTCTTTCTTATATCTGGCCCTTGTTTATGGAGCGTTAATCAAATATATTTTTAATACTGGAATTTAGGTCGAATACTAGATCCGGTTAAACTAGAACCGGTTAAGTTATTCAGAGACGTGTTTTCCTCAAGACACGACCCATCAATCATTTTATACCCAGGTTCTCTATTACTGTTGGGTGAACAGTGGCAAACGGTGAAGAAACTGTGCCAAGTCGTCCCAAAAAATTCCAAGATTCAATACTCCTGGTTTCAGATGTATCAAAGAGCCAATCTTCACCTTGTCAATATCTTTAAGTATTTTGTACGTAGTGTCCACGTACTCTTTATGTCCGATTCTCCTGTTTAGTGGGAATTCGTTATATCTGTGGTCCTTGCCAAAGTTTCCTTATATACTTCTGAAAGAGTTCACGCCGTGCTAACCTTGCATACTCCAATACTGGTCTCACGTACATGTGAACAGTATTCCGAATGATTCCTTAATGATAACCTAATGTTGCCGAGTGTGCTTCAGCCCCTTAGCTGGATTTTGTGTGATTACTGTTTAATTAAGGGCAGATTGATGATTGATGGATAACTGATTAAATTAACTTTTGATTGAAGGTTTTGTATACAAGTATCTATCGTGACATGCGTCAAAAGTCATAAAAAAAGGAGAAAAGTTCGCGACATTCACATTTGAAAGTGTTTGAAGACGATACATAATAAATTATTCATATACAATTGAACTCTTAAAGCCAATTAAAAAAAATAACTAATGCAATATAAGCAATACCAATTTAATACCCTAAAACAATATACACATGACAAACAGGTGGTTACTTTGGTCAGTCAGGTTAAGCAGCAATGAGTGTGGCCAGTAATTAAACTTGTGATCAATGGGACCACCTTTGTGGAAAGGAGGAAATCTAGATGTTTATCTCTCAGGATGTTTGGTAATATGTTTATTGTTTGTGATGTGTGTCTATGTATGTATTAACACGATGTACTGAACGGGGTGAGAATAGCTTGAGCTACCTCATCCCTTTGTGTGTATTTTACCTCAATGAACTTATTTCAATTTCAATTTCAATGATACCACCTCTCCCTCTATAGGTCTAGCAAGCGTTCTGATACCCCTCTCTCCCCCACCCCTCCGTCAACTGTGTAAAATACGTGCAAGATCTCTTAGCACAGTTGCCTTCGTTCTCGACTCACAATCAGGGATCCCTAGTTCAATTCCCAAGGAGGGACATAAATAGTTGGGCACGATTCCTTTCACCTAATGGCTCTGTTCACCTAGCAGTAAATAGGTACCAGGGAGTTAGAAGACTTATGGTGGGAGCATCCTGGGAAGGATCAGTAGTTCGACCTTAGGCCGGGTAGGACCTCGATACAAACCTAAAAATATATATACACAGGCTTCCTATCCGACGAATCGAATAAAGTATGATAAAGTAACAAAGGACGCGAGGAATAACTGGAAGGTGCCACCTGGCAACCCTTTCAGGAAACAAATGCCGAAACCGAGACATCGTATATACCGTTTCCAAACAAGCTGAGCGTCACGTCGAGACGTTTTGACCATGAAGCTTTTCTTGCGTTTCTCATATGACAGAAGGATTCTACGGCCTATTGCAGTTTAAACCGGGTGGAGACAACGCGATTCTTGCAGTTTTTGCGGCTTTGGCACACGCGATGGTTCTGTCGTCGTTAGTTAGTTAGTTAGTTTAGTTCATTTATCATGCACCCCATACCCATCTTGTGGGCGGTAGTGGAAAGGGTTACAGAGGCACATAATGGGCTCAGGGACTGAGCCCCACAATTCATTTAGCTAAGCAAGTTACAATCTTGATGAGCTAGTTACAAAATTCAATATAAGGATCTAATGGAAAATTCTTTTGTTTACCATTTAAGTTTGGTCGAGCGACACTAAGATATTGAAGACGCTTTCCTTTGAAATTCACTTTCAAAGAAAATGAAAAATGACGCGTGTCAAGGATTCTCAATGGGTGACTACTATATAAATATGCACGAGATGTTATGATTCTCGTACAGACTCCCATTCCAACTTTTTTTTTTTTTTTTTTTTTTTTTGAGATATATACAAGAGTTGTTACATTGTTGTACAGCCACTAGTACGCGTAGCGTTTCGGGCAGGTCCCTGGAATACGATCCCCGCCGCGAGGAATCGTTGTTACAACCAAGTACACATTTTACTGTTGCGTTAAACAGAGGCTACAGTTAAGGATTTGCGCCCAGTAAATCCTCCCCGGCCAGGATACGAACCCATGACATAGCGCTCGCGGAACGCCAGGCGAGTGTCTTACCACTACACCACGGAGACTTCGTACCACTTATTTTTTCTAAGACTTCTAAGTAACTTCTAAGACTTTGCAAGCTATTCACCTTAATGACACACACCACTTACTCCCTCCAGCACTTTATACGGCACTTCTACAGTACAATTCTTAATAATACCGTTCATAAATATTAATTTCTTACGACTGCTTAAATTTTTTTTCCTGTAGTTTATCTGTTAATAATGCTGCATTCGTGCCCTCTGGTGTTATTATTTTAATATATAACGAATCTATTTAATATCTATTTTCTGCACGAAACGCTGCGCGTACTAGTGGCTTTACAAGATTGGAAATACTGTCCTATTCAATGTATTCTCACAAACCCAATGTACCTTCTTGTATATAAATAAATAAATAAATAAATAAATAAATATATATAAAGAATCTGAATCTGAATATTGTTGGGGCCAAAATTCTAATTCTGTTTAGCCACAGAATTATGCCATTGTGTGTATATTAACCCTGAGGGGCGGAACGTTAATGGTTACCCGGGATGCCATTATGTCTGACCTTGGGTTCATTTGTGACTCAAGCTCTTCCGTGGATGAAATCCGGCCACGAACCTTCTCCTCCACCCCTCCCGCAGGGCGTGGATACCGTCACCGAGCAAGCCAAGTGTTGTAGAATGCAGAGTAATTTGGCGAAAACTTGAACTCTACTGTTTTGCAAGCGCATGTACGTGTGTGTGTGTGTGTGTGTGTGTGTGTGTGTGTGTGTGTTGTGTGTGTGTGTGTGTGTGTGTGTGTGTGTGTATTCACCTAGTTGTATTCATCTAGTTGTGCTTGCGGGAGTTGAGCTCTGCTCTTTCGGCCCGCCTCTCAACTGTCCATCAATTAACTGTTACTAACTACTAACGATTTTTTTTTACACACACAAACACAACTAGATGAGTACACAGGAAGCAGCCCGTGACAGCTGACTAACTCCCAAGTACCTATTTACTGCTAGGTAACAGGGGCATCAAGGGGAAAAACTCTGCCCATAGTTTCCCGCCGGTGCCGGAAATCGAACCCGGTCCACAGGACTACGTATTCAGCGTGCTGTCCACTCAGACATCGACGCCCCGGAGATGATTATATATATATATATATATATATATATATATATATATATATATATATATATATATAATATATATATATATATAATATATATAAATAAATAAATAATAAATAAATAAGGAAAGAGAGAGAGAGAGAGAGAGAGAGAGAGAGAGAGAGAGAGAGAGAGAGAGAGAGAGAGAGAGAGAGAGAGAGAGAGAGAGAGAGAGAGACCGACCGACCGACCTGACTTGCATGGGTCCACACCCAACACCTGGGAATGAGGGAGCGAGAGAGCGACCTTGAAGGATGCCAGCCACCCATCCACGTCTGGCTCACTCCCTCAGCCTCTCGCCCTCACCGTCCCGTGCGACGCCCCTCTTGCAAAACGAATATGGAACAGCGTGCCGCTTTGCAATCAAAGTAAAACTAAGAGCATCCTAAGCCATTTCTCGTCTTAAAATATTATCGTGAACTAAAAATAAAACACACACACACACACACACACACACACACACACACACACACACACACACACACACACACACACATGATCACCACATTCAAGATTCTCAGGGGAATCGACAGGGTTGATAAAGACAGGCTGTTTAACACAAGGGGCACACGCACTAGGGGACACAGGTGGAAACTGAGTGCCCAAATGAGCCACAGAAATATTAGAAAGAACTTTTTTAGTGTCAGAGTGGTTGACAAATGGAATGCATTAAGAAGCGATGTGGTGGAGGCTGACTCCATACACAGTTTGAAGTGTAGATATGATAGAGCCCATTAGGCTCAGGAAACTGTACACCTGTTGATTGACGGTTGAGAGGCGGGACCAAAGAGCCAGAGCTCAACCCCCGCAAGCACAACTAGGTGAGTACAACTAGGCGAGTACACACACACACGCACACAGTTTACGAATGCTGGGTCCCAGGGGTGTTGGTGAAGGCTATGATGGAGGAGAATTGTCACCGTGAGGTCAAATTATTTGGCTTTAGAGACGATGCATAACGAAAGGTAATATATCCAGAGGGAAACACTCAAAGCCTGATCACCAAATCATCAGGACGTTAATTCTCTGGGCTGAAGGTACCAGGGAGGGGGGTCAAATAATCGCGAAAAAAGGGTCAAATCCTCGTGATCAAACTGTGGCGAAATCAGGTTTTTGGGTCAAATTAACTTGTTAAGGGACTGAAGTAAATGTACTCAACAACCCAAGTTCTCGTCTTCGGGAGCTAATCATCGAGATGAGAGGAGTAACAGGGTCATGTGTTGTTTTAGATTTAGCTAATCAGAACGAAGTGTCCATGTAGCACGGGCTGTGGTGAGCCCGTAACACGGGTCATATTCTGAAGGTCAGCTATAGGAAGAGGGCGAGTTTCAGGTGGTCAGCGCTCATCAGTCTTGTACTTCACGATACGGCAGAACACACACATTACAGAGGGAGGCGGATTACAGAGGAACGCGGTACACAAAGAAATACGGAAGAATATAAAGAAACTGATGGTTACAAATAATGAGCCAAAAACAAACAAACGGTGAAACACGTAAGAACACGATAGGAATGAGGAAGGAATGAAGACCACTACTGTGTACTGATGAGCACGAAGGAAGAACACGGAAGGACACGGAGGGACACGGCTGACCTTCCTCACGGAGCACGTCACCATCCACACTACCATCCTGGACTGTTCACCATCGTTCATTATTAGTTTAGTGTAGATTCTTTCTCTAAACAGAAAATCACGAGAGATCACTTGACATTCCGTGACGCCAAACTCTGAGCGTCCTGGACTAGGCCTAGGTGACGGGGAAGAACCTAGCAACTAGGTTCCTTCCTGTCTTGCCCCTCCAGACCGGGTCCTGTACCGTCCTCGTCACGAGAGGAAACATGAGCACACTGTACCATAGATTCTTTTGCTTTTCTCCTGTGTAAAAAATCTTCTTTCCTGATATCTGACCATCTGGGCACATATAAAAATACATGCATGTATACATTCATATACATATACACATGTATAATGTATATATGCTTTATATATGTATGATAGAGGCATACATGTATGGCAGTAATGTACCTGAACAGGGTAGGGTGGGGGGTCCTGGTTTAGAGCCACCATGGCGTCGAGAAGTGAACACGAGTGTCCAGAGGTAGCGTCTTCCACTGCCGGTACACAGTCGAGGACTGCAACAACACTAACACCGTTTACAGTGCCTGAGTGGACTGGAGTCCTTGCCACTCCACCATATTTATCTCCTTCGACCTGTGGCTCCTCCCCCCGGCGCGGCAGACTCCGCCCCCTTCGTGTGCCGGAAACACTTCGACTCGCTTTGTACCCACAAGAAATGTCCTTAAAGATATCCGTGTTGTTTATGGCTATATAGACACTCAATCAAGTGAATAATTGCTTAAATGTCTACTATTAAACGTCATATTGCTTAAGTAAAAGAACCGTGACGTCATCGCGCGTCACGGCTTACCTGGGAGCGAGGCATCCAATCACAAGTGACGTATCGTCAAATCGCGTTTTTGATTGGCCGGAAAGACTTGGGCCGCATTGCGGGTGAATGTTGAGTGAGGATAACAGGTGACAGCATTTGAGACCAGGCCAGCCCAGGTCGCGGACACGGCCAACAGATGCTCCTCTCGTGTCCTGTGAAACCCAGGCACGGGGGAGGCTCCAGGACCTGTTTATCGCTGACCTAGAGGCGCCTTACTGTCCTACATCCTCTCCGGATATTACTCATGCTTTATCTCCGTCGTAAATCCTGCAGTCTGAAAAGAAGCATCGGCGCGAGGGAGGTGTGAGGAGGGATCCCAAGTGGCCTAGGTAGCCGGGCAGAAGGGATCCAGTCCAGCTACCTGGGCGGGTTCAGGACCCTACCCTCGCCCGTAACCACGCCCAACACCGGAAGTAGCCATCGAACGAGAAAAAATCGTGCA